>JBAMCJ010004908.1:600000-1119728 GCA_037075205.1 Drosophila prostipennis | reverse complement strand
TTTTTACGAGACCTATACATAAGCTCGCGCCTCTTCCTGATTAATTTGAAACTGACGCATTTCAACGCGGGGAGAATGTTGGAGGAGAACGCCTCCGCTGACTATTATTTCTATCACATTGTAAATAGTTTATTTGATGAAATCCGAAATCTTATTATTTTGTATATCGATACATCGATACCCTGGAAGGCACGCGATCTGGCAACACCAGACTCGCTCCTTTCTCTTTCCTTTTGATACTGCCATTCTGCTCGGAAATTTCCATGCTCACAAGTTTGGAGATTTTCACTGCCTAATGAACGAGCGAATGCGACGGACGCAGAATAAACTCAGCAACCAAGCCCAACTTAACAAGTGTTTTTTATTTAATCGAGAATTAAGCCTACCAGCAGGCATACGACTGCAAATCATCTGGACTACCGGAGCTCCAAAAGGCTGCAATTCATCTGGCCGAGAAAGCGGCCAACATACATACATCGTTATGTAATTTGGATGTGTCATTCAAACACTGTGGTCTTGAAAAAAATTACAAGTGTTGCCCAAGCTAAATAGAATTCATTATTTTTATATTTGCCACATTTCTGGACATTTTCATCCTTTTTATGAAATAAAATATTAAAAATATTAAAATTACATGAGAACAAGAAAACGGGCCTAAATATCTTATTTACTTGTTATTTATAAAACAGTTATATTTTTCCCATTGTTCCAGTCCAAACATCAAAGAAAGTTCAATTTCTTTAACCTCTCTCCTTAAATTATATATGCTTCAACCATCGACTTTCGTTTACCGTTTGGCCTATAATAAAAGGAGTTTTCTTTTTTGCACGTGGCTAAAAGTCGGCTTGTGGGTGGGTAGTTGGGTGGTGTTTCGTATTTGGTAGCAACGGCAACAAAGGCACCACCGAAAAACTACTCGAGAAACAACCGGGCAAAGTGGACTTGAAAAAGTTCGAGCACTCGAGCGTCGTCAGCATGTGTAATAAAGGTTATTTATGTATATTTTATCGCCACCCCCGTTGCACCTGAAACCCCCAAGCCCAACCACCCACCGCGCTCTCAAGAGCCTTGAGATTGGCCGGCAAACTTGTTCGAGTGGTTTTAGCCAGGGCTAAGATTTATTTCGGCCATCTAGCTTAGCAATTAGACGAATGAAAAGTTGCTCATATAAATGCTAATTCCCTGGGCAGAAAAAAAGAAGGAAAGCCGGGTCGAAATTGCAATTGCAATTGCAGCTCATTACGCGAAGGGAGGGAAATAAATTAAAATTCAAAAGGTGACACGGCATTAAGCTCAAGGAGCCAAGCACCTTGTGCCAAAGTGTCGAAACGGAAGTAATAAGTGATAAAACGGAAACACAAAGACAAGGAGCAGGCACCGGATGCGCATGCAGTGCCAGAACTATTGCCAAAGCTAATCGCAAAAGAGGAGAAGGAGCAAAATGGTGGGTGGTGAAAACTTGGAGGGCTGGGTTGAAGAGGTGGCAAATTGACATGCAGCAATCGACCTTTATTAAAAAGTTTTTTTTTCGCCAACCGCCAAACCAAGCGGAGAAAAAAGAGCGAGTGGCCCCCAAGACGCAATATATATGGGAAAACTTCCACTCACTTCTCTGCCCCGCCCCCCGGAAAATCCATCTGAGGGTCACCCCCGGGGCTCCGCTGGCAAACCAATAGAAAAATGTTTGTTTGTGGCAGCATCAGGAGCTGGAGATGGAGCGGCAGCAGCAGTTGCCGCTGTTGTCCTTCTCGCAAAAAGCCAGGAACTGTGGAAACCGGGAAGCCAGGACCCCAAGCGATGACAAAAGCTTATTGACAGATTATTCAACTGTTGGCACATATTGCCGTCATAGTTTGGCACCATCGGGCACAACAACAAGGCCAACAAATCAACCGGCAGCAGCCAACAAATCGACAAGCGTTTCAAGCAAATAATTAAAAAAGTTGCCATTATTAAAACAGAGCCAGAGCATCAGGCATCCTCAGCAGGAATTGGAGATGGAGTGAGCAAGTGGTCCTCGTACAGTTTGAGGAGGGTGAAAATCTGAGTTGGATATGTGCAAATATTTTCTTAAAGAATTCTTATATAAAACTGAGAAAGCCGTACAAACAGAAGGAATAGTGGAAAATATCTAGCAGTTATACAAATGGTGCATTAAAAATCGTAGATTTTATTTGAATAAACAATATTTTTATTAAAATTTTTCATTTTAATTTTAACTTAAGTTTAAATTTTAAGGTATTTCCAAGTCGTGCCAGAATCCCAAACAGTTAAAAATCCGTAAAAGAATTTTCTAGCAATTTCTGTGTAGCAATTCGTTTTGGTGCTATAATCGGTCAAACTCAGTGGTCTCAGACATCAACTGTCTTATGTTCAGCTGGCCCGAGGGAAAGTGTCTGTTTATTGAACCTTGTCTTAGCCCCAGTTGAAGTCCTAGTAGCAATCCGTAAACCCACATTCCACCTCCATTTCCACCACATACACTCGAGGGCGCTGCATTCAACTGCTTTATTGCTTCTCGGAGCAAAAGTTTTTTCTATAAAGCACAATATATATCTGCACATATAAGCAAACTCAGTTTTATATGAGATGTGTTCGGTGTTTGACTGGATAGTCCTTCGCAAAATACTCTAGTTTAATGCTTACTGTACTGTGATGTAATTATCAATAACTTAATTTAAAATATATTGTGATTCATATAAAATCAATTACAATCTAAAAAATAAAAATATAAAATATATACTATTACATTTTTGAAAACGAAAGTTTAATAAATTAGTATTAAGGGTATACCGAATTCACTGATCTTCAGCTATCTTTAAATTTCACCAATCGTTGAGGGACCTTGTTTGGGAATGTGGTTGGGATATACATTGTCGATTGTTTTGGCATATTGCGAAATATTGAACGAGGCAACGTTGATGCAGCTGCCGCCGGTGAGTGCTTCATCTTTCCGACCACTTGGCGTATACTTAATATGCAACTGCAAGTGCAACTGCAATTCAAACACACAGCCACAGACAAAAGCTCACAGATACTCTAGATGTAAGCTCACCGAGGGCTCCTTCCATTTCCATTTCCACTCTGCAATTGGGTTGATTCATGAGCCAAATCTAATAAGCATTAGGCAAGAGTATATTTCCCTCCTTCTCTATATCTTAAAGGTTTTTTTTTCTTCTTTTGCATTTCCATGGACCGCAAAAGCCCAAAGAGCAAATGCACAAAACCAAAAACCAATGGACGCCAACAACAAGGAAAATACGAAGCGAAAAACCAAAATGAATGAAGGAAATTCAAACAGTTTTCCGAGAGTTGCCAAAAACCGTTTTCTTCTGACCAGCACACACACTCATAGAAAAAATGAAGAAAATTCGAAAGGAAGAGAAGTGAAGAGAGAGGAGCTGAGCGAAACGAGTGAACCAGTGAAAAACAAATCAAGTTGAAGTTTTCTCATTTCCATAACTAATGCAAAAATCCAATTTCTTATGCAAACATAAAATTTTCCACTCGCAATGGGCTGGTCGAATGACGGGAGGTGGGCGGCTTGGGGGGGCCATGCATGCATACTATAAAATTCAGGTCAAGCAAACCATAAAATCATTCATCATTTTCGTGTAAGTGTTGGGCTACACGTACAAACAAAACACACACTCGCACTCACACACACACCCAGGCTTAGAATCCTTCCCGGCCCTAAGTGTGAGTTTGTGTGTGGGAGTGAGTGGGTGCTGTGGTGGCTTTAAAAAAAACGGCCGACGTTCGCATTTCCACAATAAAAATCAAGAAGCGAAAATGCCCCCAAAAAGACCCAGCCCACATGCACGATACACAAATATAAAACAAAATAAAAACAAGAAAGGAAGCTAGCTTTGGCCAGCCGAAGCTTATATACCCTTGCAGATAATTCCTATTAATCACAAATTTTCCGATCGTTCCTATGGCAGCTATATGATATAGTAGTTCGATATTGATAAAATTAAAATCGAAATTCGAAAACATTTAAAAAGACTCATATCCCAGAGTAGAAGAGAATACAATAAAAGTCAACGAAGCAATAATTTATTTCCTATTATATTCCCATTAATTTTTCGATCCTATGGCAGCTATATGATATAGTCGTCCGATTTTAAAAAAATTTTATTCGAAATTCAGAATTAGATCAAAAATGGCATTTCCAAAAGTAGGAGGTTCTAGGTTCAAAAACACCCAAGATAATTTTTTTTTACATTTTTTCCTTCGATTATTCCTATGGGAGCTATATGATATAGTTGTCCGATCCGGCTCGTTCCGACTTATATACTACCTGCAATAGATATAAGACTTTTGGGAAAGTTTTAGCCCGATAGCTTTAAAACTGAGGGACTAGTTTGCGTAGAAACAGACGGACGGACAGACGGACGGACAGACGGACAGACGGACAGACGGACATGGCTAGATCGACTCGTCTAGTGATGCTGATCAAGAATATATATACTTTATAGGGTCGGAAACGTCTCCTTCACTGCGTTGCAAACTTCTGACTGAAATCATAATACCCTCTGCAAGGGTATAATAATAATAATAATGAAGGAACCCCGAGACTGTGCAAGCGAGACAGGTGACAAGGGGACTAGATACACTCACACAGCAAAATGTATGGCCAGCACTCAAAGAAAAAGAGTAGTTTTCTTCGAGAAATTAAAATTTGAAATTTTAAACAAATTAAATAACAACTAAAATAATTTTTGAAATGTATGTTGAATTTCTAAAACCAGTAATCTCTTTTGTGTTTTAAAACAAATATAACTTTGTTGATTTTATTGAATATTTAAGATGACAAAATGTTATGTTTAATGTATTACAAACAGGGACCGTAATCATTATAAGTGAATAAATAAAAATTTAATGATTATTTGTAAGCGAAAAAAAATAAAAATTTACGAATATACATTTTTTTTTTAACTAAAAGTTTTAAAATCTATTTATCCATTTAACATTTTATATTTTATTTTAAGTGTAGAACAAAAGGAGAATGAAGGGAGGCAAGGGATAAGTGTCAAAAGAATTTGGCAATGCCTCTATGGTATGCCCATTTTTTATGCATCGTGAATTGTTGTTGTTTTCTGTGTGTGTGTGTGTTTGTTTTAATGGTAAATAGGCTATACCCCACGCCCTTTAAATTTCTCCATTCCCTATGTTTTTTTTTTGTATCTGCCTGCGTAGGCAATTTAAGCTTTGCTGACTCGACCGCCAAGGAAATGTTCTCATCTCTGTCCTGCTCATTTCATTTTTTATTTCCAAACAGAACCCACACATTTATTTAGAAGAATTTATTGTTGTCTACCTCGGAGCATAGATAAAATAGAAGAGAGCAAAAAGGAGGGCATAATAGAAGTTCAATTTAAATTCGTTTAGATTTTTTTGCACATTTTTGCTATCTTAATTGCCGTCGATATTGCCCACAAATCAAATAAATTATACAAGCACTGAGAAATCGGTTGCTACACAAGTAAATTGAAAATGGCCTCTATTTGTCAATTTGAATAAATTGTAGAGAAGTCGAAAAGATAAAAGTTTAAGTTGGCATGACCTGCTCTTTGTTGAAGCTTTTTAATTAATTCTGTTGGTTATTTTTTGTTAAGAAAGCCCTTAAAGAAAAATACTCGAGTTTATTTTATTTTCTAAAACAATATGCTCAACAACGAGAATAAATTGAGATCCCGATAGTTCTATAACAAAATAGAGTTTTATATTTTTCTCATAGTCAAACTTTTGTAAAATTAAAAAAGTATCTGTGTACAGCAAGCTAGAAAATTCCTGTCACTCACTCATCGGTATCAAATGCTTTACTAATGAAAACAAAAAGCTCCAACTAATTACGAAATGAAAGTCAAATAATTTGATCAATGGCAAAATTGCAGCCAAGCAACGAACTTGTGTGGAACCGCCCCTAAAACCACCCAGCCCCCCTGAACTCTTATTGGCTTCCAGCATAATTGTGTAACACAATGAACCAATTTAGGTTCGAGCTTTCTACATATATCTCTTTACACACACGCCAGAAAGTTGATAACTTAATTTTTTAGCTCCAACACTAGGGAAAGTTGTTCGATGATGTGATATATATTTTTTTTTGCCCAGCTCCCTGCAGAATGTGGCCACTAATTTGGTCGATTGCACCACCCACCATTCCGGAAGAGTCTCTGGCAAGTAATTTATTTTATTTTGGAATCGAGCTGCTGGTGCCCATGCTAATCAAGGGCGAAAATGTCGTAGAATAATTTATTATAGTTTTGCTAACCGCTAACCACCGAACAACAAGACAACACATCCCCCGAAAATATGTACACCCAGTTCCCAACCACCCCACTCCCATTGTTTGTAGGGGCAAAAATTAATTGAATTTTTGTACCACAAATTCTTGAGCATTTTCTCGGCCCGGCATTTTCTGTTTAATTGCTGCCATCAGCGTGGCGGTTAAATTTTAGAATCGAGAGGGAGCGAGTAGCCCGGGAACCCAAGGCCTTGTGTCGGTTATTGTCCTTGCAGATCGCTCGAAAGCCCCGCCGCCCACCACATCTCATATTTAAAACGCATTTTTGCTATCAGTCCACCACTCCGATACCCGCCCGACCTTTTATCCTTATCATAGTTGCGGTTTCTGGTCGAGAGGGTGACTCTCTCGTGGGGTGGTGTTTCTTGTGGGTGGCTGGGCGGTGGAAAAGCAGCCTTGACTGCTCGCCTTGCGGTTAGTGCCGCTGGCAATCAAAGCAATTGCTTCTGCTTAGGCCCCTTTTTCTCTAATAAAATAATTGAATTGCGGCCATGTGGTAATATCTCCCCACTTCAAAGCCAATGAGCCAAATGCAATTAACCAACGGGATCGAATAGAATGAATCAACTGAGACGCTTCAAACTCAATTTATATAGGAACTGGGGCAGCTAGTCAAAAGGAATTTTTATTTAATATTCATAACAGAGTGGCAAAGATTTAATATCTTTGTTTGTTAAATTGTGAAAATGTCTTATAAAGCTACGATAAACATGAGTTATCCTTAGTTATAATTAAAACTTAGTACTAAAAAGTATGACAAAATAAAGTCTTGAATAACGAAACAATCTTAAAATGTTTCTTCGGCTATTTTAAAAATATTTAATGTAAATACCTAAACAAAATCGTACAATGAAGACATTAATAGTTATCTATACTTTTTGATTAAAATAATTTTTACAAAGACGTAATTTTTAAAAAAAGGTAGACAAAATATTTTTACATTTTTTATTAATTATTTTGGTAGAGTAATGTTTTTTTAAATTGCCTTGAATACATTTATAGGGTATCATATCATATTATATATTTAATAAAAAGTTTTATATCGAAGAACTGTATTCCCACTTTGAGTTACGTCTTTCTTCCGAAATACCTCAATTACCTGCATCGGCTGACTAACTACCAGGATGCATACGCCCTGCGAGGCAATCTCCTGAGCTCGCTTTGAGCCCTACAAATTGGTATAAGGAGTTCTGCAGCGGCGGTACAAAGAAATCCGTGTAGGTCCTGGCTGCAACAAAGTGTTTGCCGTCGTCGTAGTCCCCGATGCTCCACTTTACGCATATGCAAAATATTTAAGTGCAGCCGGCAAAGAGCAAAGCAAAGCCTCAAAACACACTCGACAGGAATCCAGCAGGCCCGCCCACCATTTCCACCTTATCGCAACCCAAAACTCACACTCCCACTCGCTTCCACCATTTTCACCACTTTCCAGCCCACATCAAACCATCTGAGGCAGCCCCAATTGCAACCACGCACTCAAAAATGTTAACCGTCTTATTTTTGCCACGTTGGTGATGGCGACGTTTCCCTCCAAAAAACCTCCGCCTCCGCCCAAAAACATCCCCATCCCTCCGCTGCACAGCGTCTGCAACACACATTTCGAGTGCTGCACAAACATTTGCACAGTGAAACGAGGCGATGATGAACGGGGAGGTGTGGGCTGGAAAAGCGGCGCCTAAATGTATGCAGCATATAATTATTGATGGAGTGCGAGTGTTGGAGCAGGCCTGAAAATGATGAGTATACTTACAGGCGATGGGTGGAGGGGGGATGGGGTGAGGGGGGTTTTGTGGACTCCCTGCTAGTTAATGTTGTTAGCAGGTGCTCGAGACATTTGCATATGTTTGTGGTTCATTGCAAGTGCGAATCCATTAACATCAAGTGAAGCATTAGATGGAGTGCACTCAGAAAAAGGGGGTGAACATCAACGTCAAAGTTTGAGCAGTTTTCAAAAAAGTACTATTAATGATCTTGATAAGAAATTGGGTTGTATTATTCCATTATACGAAATCATTCTTAAGGAAAATTGTATGCTATTTCGAAAGACAACAAAATTATTAAAACTAAAATCTTTTAATCAAAGATAATCAAACAAAAACACCTCTTAACGAGGTAAAAAAATAGTGACGACCGCACCTTCAACATACAAAAGATCTGATATCATATTTTGTGACGAAAAATAATTTTACATTCGAAAATATAAAAACACTTTCTAAAATTTACTCATTCGGCCCGCTTCAGACAAATTTATAAGATTTTACCCACACGAACATTTTCTATTGTAGCGTGCCGAAAAAGTAAATTTTAGAAAGTGTTTTTATATTTTCGAATGTAAAATTATTTTTCGTCACAAAATATGATATCAGATCTTTTGTATGTTGAAGGTGCGGTCGTCACTATTTTTTTACCTCGTTAAGAGGTGTTTTTGTTTGATATCAGAAGTTTTTAAAGGGACAATTTATACCCTGGGTTTAATTTACATATTAGTATACCTCATACCATGACCAAAAGTCATCCCCATATAACTTAGTTATTAATTTATTTATTTATTTATTTATTCATTTTTTATTTATTAAAGTTAATAATTGTATAATGGAACGGTTTAAAACAATTTTACCGATTCCTTGACCCTAAAATACAGTTTGGATATGCACATCCAAAATTTAATGCTTCTAAGCACGTTAGATAAATAATTGTAATTTTTTTAAAGATTAAAAAATTACTTTTTGTCATTCAATAATTGTTAAAACACTTAAAACTTAACTTTTAATCATTAAAAATTGTTAAAGGACTAGTAAACGATGAGAAAACATGAATTCCATAAGGATCCGATAAGAGTGAGAGAGTAGCCCTACTTGCTGCAACGTGTTTTCATAAAAAAAAGCAGAGGCCATTTTAAACAAAAATCGATATTTTAAAAACTAAAAATGGCTCCAACTGTTTACAAAAATCGATTGTAACTAACAATATGGCGCATATATTGATTTATAAAAAAAAATTTAAATACAAAATTTTTTAGAATCTTAATTTGTTTTTATTTTTAAGAAAATAAAAACTTATTTTTTTTAAACATTTTTTTTTAAAGAAGAGGTTTTAGAAGAATTAAATCAAAACACATGAAGTCACGCGGATTCATATAACCGGAGATAAAGATTTTCAATTAGAGGGTACTTCTTCAAATTTGTCAATTTTTGGAAAACTTTTAAAAATTCTAACTAAAAAAATATTTTTTTTTCGGACAAATCCTGATTCACGTAATTGCTCATTTTCCGAATAGAACATGTAAAAAAAATTTTCAGGCAAATCAAAAATGTAAAAATTTTTTTTGGCCCAAATCTGTTCGGCTCGTAAATGAACGGCCCTTAGGCAGCATTAATTGTTATGAGCTGGCAAAAGTGGCTATTTTCGTTTCTTAATAACTTTTAAACGTGACTTTTTACAGTAATGTGTTATATACCAAAATTTAAGGAATCTCAAGGGCTATACAGTTTAAAGTTGTAAAGAAAATCGTTAGAGCCGTTTTTGAGAAAATTAAAAAAAAGCTAAAAAAAAAGTTTAAACAAATTGTCTTTTGTTCATATCTTTTTAACTATTACAATTACACAATGTGCATATAGAAGGCGTTTATAGCATTTAAAAATACCTTTCAAACGAGATGCAGCACAAGTCTGTAGCTTTAGTAGTATAGAAGTTACGGCTTTCCGAATTTTAGCTATTTATAGCTGTTTTCCCGCTAAACTAGCGGGTTTTTCCAAAAGTGGTAGAACAAAACTTTTTTATATCGATGTGATGAACGTCATATCAAATTTTCAGAACTTAAAAAACATATTTTGGACAAACTGACAAACTGACAAACTGACAAACAGAATTAAATTTTCATTTTGGGAAGAAGAAGTAAATCTTATTTTGGCTATAACTTTTGAACGGAGCGTCCGATTTTCTGATATGACCCCTCATATTAAGCGCATTTTCAGTAGCAATACAACTAACGTAGTCCGGGGGGCCAATTATCCTCACCGGCCCCAACAGATCCAAATTTCTAAATTTTCACTTTTACACTTTCACCGCTCTCCCTCCCAAACCAATTGATTTTCTTGAGGTCTTGGTATGCAATCCTTTAAGTTTTTGCAATACCTTTCGATTGGTGTATTACTCATTACGATCGGACTATCACAGCAGATTTTCATTTCTTCGTGTATATATAGTAGTCGCCTTCGCACACTCTCCTGGTGCGCTTCGTCACTACATGGACTGCCGTCCATAGTGATAATTTTTATATTCCTTTCACGTATATATTTTTAGTACAGTATTTTCCTTATAAAAAGCATTTCAAGTTATGCAGAAACTTATAGAACGTTAAACTTATTTTTTAGTTACTATTTGCTAATTCCGGAAACAAAATTATAAAACTATTCCTGAAAGTTTGAAACTATTTTAAAAGTTCTACTACTCAAAATTGAAATAGTACCTACATTATAAGTTTTCTAATTATTTAGAATTTAGCTATTTCCCAATGTCATCTTTACTAGTCCTATACTATTTGCGAAGTGTAAACTATTCTTTTTCAGATAGGAGAAATCATGGCAGGGTTTTTGGGGAGGACTAAGATGGAGAGCTTTTGAGTGTAGGGAGAGATTCTTAAGTACCCCAGTGGCTGGTTATAATTTTCTCATTAGTCAGCCTAAGAATTTCTATATACCACAGAGGCAATAAATCCAAGGAATCCCAAAAAAGCAGGAACGAAAAAATTCCAAAGAAATTCTACAGACAGCAACGGAAATTGAGGGAGTGCAGAAAGAGCAGAGGGAATGTGGAGCAGAAAGAAAAAAGTCAATATAAGGAAATTAATTTCCAAAGTCCAGACCGACCAGGGCTGAAATCGGCGGGGAGGGGGGTTTCGGGGGAAGACAATCTTAAGGATTGGCGACCAACACATAAAATTCAATTAACCCGCAAATACACACAGAGAAAATGCGGGGCGGAGTGTTGAAGGGAGTTCGGCCCCCCTGGCACTTGTCAGCTCACTTGAAGGAGTTACTTGGACTTGGACTTGGACTACACACACACACCCACACAAATACCCCCCTAACACCCCAACTGACACTCACATAAAAGCAATTGAAAGAACATGCGAAAAACAATAAAAAGAAATTAAGGTAAAGTAGCCAGCGAAGGGAGGACCAAAAGGGCGAGGCGGGCGGAAGGGGAATCATTGAATCATTTAATTAGCGTTTAGATTGCACACACACACTCAGGCTCACACATCCAGCTTATTGAATATGTAAGCTGGTGTGGGTGACAGAGGGGCCAGAACCATTTTCAATTAGTTTGCCAACCAATTTATGCGGCTACTACAAGAAACGAGCCAAAATAATGAAGGAAAGCGGATAACATGGCAATGAGTCTACTTACACACATGTGTGCGTGTCAGTATTGGTGCCCCTATCCGTGAGATGGTGGAATACAGTCAGTGCCTTCGTCACATTTTCGGTTAAAGAAAGTAGCATACCATTGCCGACCAGACCAAAAAGGACGGGAGCAGAACAGAACAGAAGAGAACAGTACAGAAGAGGCAAAGCCAGGACATTCTCTCGGCAGGCTGAAAAGGATGAAAACCACAAAAACCGCTGCCAACAACAAATAGGCCCAAAGGGCCATACTGAGAAAATAAAACGAATAACTCACTACTTTTTAACACCGTTTGGTTAAACATCCTTTTTAAAAACATCAAATATTTTTCAAATTTCTTTGAATATTATTTAACTTATAATTAAAAATATTTATACAAAAAATAAAATATTAAGTAATAAAGCTCCGATGAAAAAATAAGCGTTAAAAAAAAATGTTACAAAATTATTTATGAATACAAATAGTACAACATTTATATGGTAAAAGATAACGTTCTTAATTTTGAAGTAATCTTAGTAATGTTAGTTTTAAACCTTTTTTAATTACTCGGAGAGCTCGTTCAGATTTTCTTTGAGTGCTCAACTGGCCCACTAGAGCCAAGGATCTGTAGCCTCCGCTTCGACTCCGCTCGCAGCCAAAACCACAACAAGCCAAATAAAATGTGTTCTTCTTTCTTTGGCTCGGCTCTTTTAATACATAAAAAAATATACATATATATATTTGCTTTTTTGTTCTCCAGGCAGACCGGTGGTACGGGGATACAGAGGAATTCAGAGACAAACACAAAGTAGCCGCGGGCAATTCACAAAAGAGTAAAAATTATTGATTTATTTGCTATGGTTTCATTATCCGCCCACAGCTGGACCCGCTGCGAGATCATTTCTATAATAAAAGTACAACGACAGCGGCAGGAACCGCAGCGAACAGAAACCAGACATCCTTTAACAATTATTATTCAATATTTACAGACAGATATGAACCATTGATTATCAAGATTAATGGGGGAGAAAATTTAAGTTTAATTTGTCGGAAAATTCTGAAAAGTTCTCTTGATTTTGATCTTTCGATGGGGAAGCGAAAAAACTTTAGAGAGAGTAGCGAAAGAACTTTAATAAAGAATGAAAATTAATAACATGGAATTTTTATTAAATGGATGTTTTTTCATATGACAAAAGAGAAGATTTATTTGGAGTTGTTGAAGAAGAGATTATTTTAAGCACCTATTAAATACAATTTTTTAAAACAAATACTTATACCTTTTGAAAAAGAATTGTTTTAATTATTATTTCAGGCAATAAAAAGAGGGACAATAGTTCGAAACTGTGAAAATGCTTTCGCTCAGGATAAATAGAAACAAATTGGCGATAATTATTTTTCTGTATAAAAAAGGTATAAAGTAATTTATATACTTATGTGCAGATTCATGTATGTACATCAGTGATGGATATGTAAAATGCAAAGGCAGAGAAGTACAAAAAGCCAATCATATGCAACGGCTACATAATAAATAATGTCAACACTTACGGTACGGAGTCCCTGGATGTTGATGGGCGGCAAATCATATATACACAGTATTATATATGCATTGCCCGGTCAATTGAAATGGAATTGGATTCTGTCAAGGCATATCGATAGTGCCCGGAATAAATCGACGTGGAAAAAGGGCGAAGGGTGGGCTTTTGGTTGGATGGGTGAACTCACAGTTCGATTCATCGTTGTCATCGCAGTTGAATGACACAAATTTTTATTGCCTTTTCAACGTTCGACAGACCGGCGAGAGAATATTAATACGTATACCCCGACCAATCTGAAGTTGGACAGTACATCAGGTCAAAGCACTCACTTTTAGGGACGGCGAAAATAGTGGATATTCGCAGGGATTTTAGTCCTCACATTCACCTGTATCGATTTAAAGATTTCCATGTTGGGAATTTACTATAATTTAAATATAATCTTTTTCTTATCCGCAGAATATACTTCTTTAATATCGTTATCGATATATCATACACAATTTCCCTGCTCTATAAATTTCTCTACTGACCCTGCACCCCCGATTTATATATATATCTATTGAGTGCGTGTGCAGCAGACCAAACCGCAGACAATAATGGTACAATAATTATATAATAGAGCTATTACCTGAACACAAAATTGCCTTCGTCAAAGCACCAAAGCCAAACCTTCGGCCACAATTTTTTCCCCTTTTCTCTACCTTTTTCAAAAATTTACTTGATGGGTTTTCGATGCGAATTATGGTCTGGAGATGCGGTAGGCCGAAATGCAACCCCCTAAGCTGGAAAAAAGCGGGCGGAAAAAAGCGCAGAGGAGACTTCGGGCCAAAAACTGTCACAGCAAATATTTTTCGACATCCCATCCGAAATGTGCCGGAATCAGTCAGTCGTAGCTTAAGAGCTTCATCCCCCCCACATACACATGCAGGAGGCCGGGATGTGGAAAAAGGACTCGGGCAGGGTAGGACCCAGACCAGATGAAGGCAAAAGACCGCACTAAAGCTATTTTAACAAGGAAAGGGACTGGAAACAACAGCGGCTGGCTTCGAGAGCCAAAGAAAAGGGGAAAAACTCCATTTACGCTTGCTTAGTTCCTTTTAGTATAAAGTTTAAGCTTAATCCAGCATAAAATCAACTGGTAAATTTTTTATGTGCCCCTGCCCGGCGATTCGCCCATCAAAAAGATTAAAGAGTTAAATGTTATACCCGTGGCGAGCGGCCTGAAATCGAGCCTATAACTATATACTGGCATCGAATATGATTATAGGGGTTTATTCATGCAATCTCTTCGCCGTTCGGTCTCTGTTTTTCTGCTTTTTTATCTCTCTATGCAACATAAGCCTGTTATGATGGAAAGGACATGTGATCTAATCAATTGGCTTACAATAAATTTGTCGATTGAGCAACGCCCCAGTTAAGCTATGGACACAGCGAAAAATCAAATATTGTTTTCCAGGGGTTTTTGAGTAGTTACAAATGCTTATTTTTAATTAACGATCAAACTAAATATTGAAAATAAATGTAATAATAATTTTTAATAGGTCTTCTTTCTTTTAATTTACACACAACAACAAATATGAAATTTGTAAATAAATATACAATATTTAAATTAAATGATGCCAATAAATATACATTTTCTAAATATAAAAGCTTAGAAGTAATAAAACTTCTCAACTTATTTAAGTAATGTTCGTTTTTAAGTCTAATAAAAATGTTTAATAGCTGTTTATATGTAAATTAAATAATGACTATACAATTTTTGTTTTATATAACCACTTAAAAGTGTTTAGTTTTCTCAATACGTGAAAGAATAGTTTTCCGTTTTCATCTTTGTAATTATTTTGGGAAAAATATGAGTGCAAGTTTATTTATATTTGGCCCTTACACATATTGTTTTTAGTGCACATGTCAGCCATGTCCATATGGATCTGACCAGACCCGGGTCCGGATTTTTGGTCCCGGTTTTGGTTCTGGTCCAGGTGCGGTGCGTGCAGCTGATGGCGGAAGCACGTCTGCCGGCCATTTTGTTTGGAATGTGAAATCAAACCGGAAATGTTAAAATATGCAGCGTAACTCTGACTCTCGACCCGACCACGCCCTCCTGCATCCGCCCAGGCCCGCCTTCCGCCTCATTTGCATTGTCCTGGATGTGAATTCTGACGTTGGCTGGTGTGGACAGGCGGACTGAGGGCCACATTAAATGTCATCTGCCATATGCCGGAGTGGCCACTGCTGCCCGGCCTTAAATAAAATACAAAATTCGTGACAGCACTTGGGAAGCTCCTTAAACTAAGCTTCCGGTCAGTTTGTGTGTCCTCGAGGATTAGCAGTGAATCGGCTCTGGGCAAAAACAATCGGCTCTTTCGGAATGTTAAATGCTAGCACCGAAATTAAATTATGAACCATACTCGTCAACAGACTAAATTTCATTTCAATTGAAACTCCATCCACAGCAAAGACATTTGAACTGAAAATTGTTTTGGGTGGAAAATCAATTGGGCAAATGTAAGCAAGTGAATAAACTTCAATCCTTGTTAAAATATGCATTGTGTTTCTACAAGTGGACAAGAAATATCTGGAAATCAATTCAATTTTATGCGTGTCAGGTAACTTTCTATGTAGATGGTAATTTAAGCAGACTTTTAAAAACAAATATTGTTCGTTTATTTTGTTGAATATCTTAAAACGCATATTTATTGCTCTTTGAAGAAGCATAACCATATAGTTGGCTTAAATTAAATTTATCACAAAATAACAGATTTCAGAGGAACTGGTTCAATTTTTAAAAGTGTAACCCTTTATCTTTAAAGCCCCATACTCAAAATAACATAGTATAGTTAAATGTATTAAAAAGTAATCACACATTTGTGACAGAATCTCGACCAAAACCAATAGAAAGATTTAAAAATACTTTATCTTCGTTAGTTTCAATTCTGTATTTATCATTTCTCACAATTATTTTGTTTTGTAAATTCGTCAGCATTGAGGTAAAAAATATAAATAAGTTCAGGCCCATGAAACGAGTTCATATTTCGATTACCAACTATTCTCCCTTTTCAGCTGGCATTTTTCCATGAAACTCTTCAATATCCATCTATCCATTTGATTCTTGCACCTTCTTCTTCCTTTTCATCTGACATATTTCTTTCCAACGCACAGGTAAATATAATTTCTTGGGGAAAAAAACACTTTCAACTTTCTCTCGGGACCATTGATCCGCCCTGCATCAAAAGTTGCATCTAACTTTGATGTAGTTCTGACCTATTTTTTTTCTTTTTGCTATTATAAACTGATTTATTGGTTCATTTCCAGGCGCCTGGATGAAGGACTAAGTGCAGCCAGCTCGGTAAAAGTTGAACGGGGAAAGGAATATAGTTGAGGGGCCAGGGTAGACAAGGTAAATTAGATTTGGCACTGCCTTGATGATGATGCATGCGACAAGTGAGTTAAGTTTCCAGGGAAGAATGGGTGGCCGTGGCAATGGAAGTAAGAGATCCGGCAGGTGAAGCCGGTGCAGCAAGCCGGAACAATAAGAGCAACAGACGGCGAACGTAACTTTAAGCCGATATCAAATCTTTCAATAATTAATATGGCCCACAGCCACCCACAGCGACGTCGAGTTGGCTGGGCAAACAAGCGCCGGCTCATAAATAAACACACAGAACGTTTCAGTTGGTAAAGTTTTCCAAGCCGCGCACACACACTGCAACAAAATTAACATTGTAAATTAACATTTACACATATCACATTTCCATTTTGCTATTTAGCTTACTAGGCAAAACTTAAAACTCGTACTCTCATTTTTGAATTACCATTACAAAAAAGGGTAACAGAAAAAGAATTTCTTACTCATTTCGATAGGTATTAATGAACACAACAAAGTGGCATTTAAACTTTTACTGTAAAGATGTCGGCTCCAGGCTTTTTTTAAAGTCCTTTATGGCGATTGTAGACGCTGCGTAGGAAGCCCAAGAATATGTGTGGGTAATCCCAACTTTTTAGCTTTTGTAGTTTCCGAGATCTCAGCGTTCATACGGACGGACAGACTTTTACCCTACGCATAATTTTAATATCAGAGTGTTTTTTGGTTTTTTAATAGATTAGGTTATTTTTCCAAGTGCACAACTGGCACACATCAGCACGTGTTCATTTCCGGCTACAGCATTTACCGTGCATATCCTGCCGTGTATCCTTGGCCAACTCTCCTTCTGCTCTTTTCTGGTCTGGTCTGTTGTGTTGTGTCGTATCCTGTAGCTGTTGCTTTTCCAGCGGTGTCTGCCTAAGCCGTGCTCCATCGTCGATACAGAAAGCTTTCAGATTTAATTTTAATTAGGTGCTATTGAATTTATAAATTTTTCAGCTGCTGTCGCCGTCCCGCGTCCTGCGTCCTTTGTCCCTCGTCCTTCGCCCTCCCCCTTCGACTACCCGCCGCACACGGAGAACTTTGCCAGCCATTGGCAAAAGTTTGCAGGGGGGATTCCCATCGGAGGCGCCCTGCCTGTTGCCTGACACTAATAACAATAATCGCAAATTGTATTTTCATGAATTTTCAACTCGTAATTACTAATATTTCAATATACATACAAATACATAATCTATATACACAGCACCCCCATCGCGCGCCCAAATAGAAGCCAAAACTGGCGCATAATTAAAATTTGTTGTCCACGCCTTCTGTGAAATGGCTGGTTTTTGGGCCGGGTTTGGGGATTTACCTTTTACAATGAATAACAATGAACAATGTACATTAATTTTCCGTATTAATTGTTTATTTGCGCAGGCTGCATATTAAAAAGTCTGCTAATCAATAATAAACCCCATTTGAAAGAGTTTACGTTTTGTTGGGCTTTCATTTCAATTGGTGGTGGATAAGTCTTCAGGGAAATGTTGGCTTAACTTCGCTTTTAATGATTCTTAAACCTTCTAATTGAATAAACGTTAAAGAAAAGTTTTCTGCAGTAGTCAACATATTAAATAAAATTAACTTAACAAGATAAAATTGTAAATGACATATATCATTTTGATATCAGACTTTTTGTTTGTGGAAGGTGTAATGTTAGATGTTAATGTTAATGGTAGATACATAGTTTTTAAGAGGTAGACAGAAGCATTATCGATTAAGATTATATTATATAGTAACATAGTTGATTAAAAAAAGTAAAATTAAGTATTACTTACGTTTCCCCTATACGATTCGCCACTTTTTGAGGTCCCATACAAATCGACCTGCCCTAATATATATACTTACGATCTAGTTAACAAATAAATATAATTCATACTTGATTATGGATTATGGAGACTTGGAAAAAGAAATCCGACGCGAATGACTTAGAACATGGGTCGACTCTTCGGTTTTCTAATCGCTATAGCGATCCTGGCTTCCGTCCTTGAAGTCAATTCGCTGGACAACACAACCACGTTCAAGCTAAAAACGTTCATAAACTGCGAGGATAAGACCTACGAATCGAGGAAGGGCATCCATCAGGACTACTGGGTGCTGGAGAACTATGTAATGGCGGGACACGGCCAGCTTTCGTGCTATGCCAATGTAACCTACTCCAGCCATGCGGACTACTCGTATCTGGATAATGTGGTGCCCCTCCTGGAGCGCTGGCGATCGCCCCTGAGCCTGGCCATCTATGCTCCTGGGACGGATTTCGAACACACTATGGACAGCATTTTGTATCTGCTGCAGTGCCATCCTGGCAGGCACTTGGTTGGCGAACTGACCAGCTTCCATCTGTACTTCGACGTGGAGCATCTGCCCCAGGTGGTGCTTTCGCCCAAAGCGGCTCTAAGGATGAAGGCCAACTGCAGCGGTCCACCGCCCTATGAGAATGTGGCCAGAAAGGACCTGTACAGGACTCGGCAAGGACTGTATTATCCGGTGAATATGGGACGCAACATAGCGCGCAAGGCTTCGCTGACGCATTACGTCCTGGCCTCGGACATCGAACTCTATCCCACGCCCGGATTGGTGCCCGACTATTTGAATTTTCTGGATCGCCTTGTAAGATCTATCATTAAACTTCCAATTATGTTCTGGTTGCCAGTGAGCTTCTATTATTATAACATCGGTTTAACCAGTACCTCTCAAAAAGTTATTATTTTAAATCAACAGCTTACAAAGTTACGTAAAACCTTCTCTCCCCTGGCAACTTGAAACTCTTATGTAAAATAAACACTCAATTTTGAAATAAATACAATCCTCAACCAAGTCGT
Organism: Drosophila prostipennis; assembly: GCA_037075205.1. NCBI lineage: Eukaryota > Metazoa > Arthropoda > Insecta > Diptera > Drosophilidae > Drosophila > Drosophila prostipennis. The sequence goes on along the minus strand of JBAMCJ010004908.1, from coordinate 1,100,273 downwards.
GGCCACTCCTCTGTCTTTTATCATTTGAGCACCAGAGGAAATATGCACATTTAAAATGAACAAATCAGATCCAAGTTCAATATTTTAAAAAACAAGTAAAAATATTTACTATAATGATTTTTCGATTTTTTTAACAAATCCCATTCACAGGTTATTAGAAGGCCAGGACAGCAGCCCACTTCGCCGGTGGTCCATGTGCTGCGAATTTTCGAGGTGATGGCCAACGTTTCAGTGCCAAACACCAAAATGCAGTTGCAAAAACTCCTGAAATCGGGAGAAGCCGTTCCGTTTCACATGGAAATCTGCGCAGTCTGCCACCGAGGACCGAAGCTGGGGGAATGGATAAATGCCACCGTGGTCTCCGAGGGACTCAACGTCTTCAATGTGGGCCATCGCTCGCAGCCCGACAACATGTGGGAGCCGATCTTCATAGGCACCGTCGAGGATCCGCCGTACGACGAGCGGCTGACCTGGGAAGGTCAGAGGGACAAGATGACGCAGGCGTACGCCATGTGCGTGCTGGACTATGAGTTCCATATCCTGGACAATGCCTTTTTGGTGCACAAGCCGGGCATCAAGCAGCCCGCCAAAAGCAAATCGGTATTCACACACTCAACCCGCCGCACCAATGGACTCATCAATAAAAAGATCTCCAAAGAGCTGCGGATCTTGTACGGTTCTCGAAATGGCTGTGTCCTTTAGAATTAGCAATGATGTGGTATCACAAATTTCTTGTTAATTTATCTGTATTTTTTGGCCCACAATATAGTTAGTAATAAAAGTTGGCATAACCGTATATATGAATTTCCCGTTCCTATTTCCTATTCTAATTTAAATACTCCCTTAACAAGGCACTTTAAATTCGCCATAGCTCTGGGCGAAAGCATTTTCCGCTTCCGTCAATGTTTGCTTAACTTTTTCTGTTGTGCAGTTTACAAAAAAATCAACAGCCAACGCAACAGCTTCAATGGTATAAAATATGAACTGCAAACCTAAATAAATATTTATTATTGGCTGCATTCTACTGGTCGTGTGTGTGTGTTTTGTATGTCAAATCCATGAGAGAGAGGAAAATTTAGCTTAATTGAATATCAATTCATTTTAAAATGCGCACCATAAAATGGGGGAAAGGGACAGTAAAAAGAAATCGAATCGTAGATGAGGCCTTTATGATTTCCGCGGGGCGGGATTTTTAGATGCTGATTGGAGAGGCGGGCAAAGGGTTATGGAATATTTATAGCGCAAATTATTAGCATACAAAATGCAATTGATGCCCTCCAGTGATTAATTAAAATGTTTCCGAGCGCATATAAATTCATATTGTTTATTGCGGTCCATGCACAGACACAATGCTCTCGTGTGAGTCCAGAATGCGAGGTCATGCGCCATTTTTGTGGTTCACTGCACTCTGCGGATGACCCGAGTGCCCAAGTGCCAAAGTGCCAGAGTGCCGGTGTAGGACTTCTCGTACCCTGGCCATCTGCCATCGCACCTGTGGTTTAATAATCTCGACTCAAGGGCCAAACTGAAATTAAAAGCTGCCCAAGAATCTTGAACCTACACAAGGAAAATTATAAATTGATTTATTTGTAGTCAATGACATCCTTTTTTTGTGGCTTATATTTATGATTTCATTGGTATTTTTTGTGACTCTGGCCGAACTATTTCAGAAACAGTAATATTATGAACAGAATTCAGCTTGAATATCTTTTAAGAATGCTTAAAAATCTAACCATTTAATTTTAAATCGGAATCAATTATATTGTAAATAAATACAAAATATAAAATTAGCTTCTACACACAAAAAAAAAAACTATGTAAAATCTGCGATTTAATAGTGAAAACTGCCCCAACCCATAAATAACACTAGTTTACAGCCAAAATGCTCCCCAGCAATTGATGGCAAATTCTGTTAGTGTTGGACCCCTAGATCGCGAAAATAGCATTAATTTTTTTTTCGATGGCACAGTTTTTTTTTAAAGATTTTTTAAAGTTCGAAATGTTAAATTTCGGACTTTTTTCGAACTTCTTCTTATATCTCGGCAGATATCCACCCGATTGGGCCAGTTTTAGTTTTATTTTAAAGTCAATAGATCAAAGCTCAACTTTGCCATACAGATCAATATGATTGGATAAGTAATGGCAGCGTAGAAACTTGACAAAGATGAAAAATGTGTTTTTTGGTCGACTGTAAGTCGGCTGTATATATCGTAAAAACTCGAAATAAATCCGTTGAAAAATCATAATGGGTACAAACTTAAAGTTTACATCCTACCGAATAAAACATGCCGGATATGGCCCAAATCCAAGGAAAACTGGATTTATGGTGGATTTTTAAAGTTCGGATTTTTCCACTTTTTTCGATTGACAAAGTCCAAATTTAAGATTTATCATAGGCGGCGACATGTAAACAAAAATGAGTGGTGATGGCAGCCGGGTCAAAAAATAGCTAAATCAGATATTTAAAAGCTAGAAATTTATAAAAATGAATTTAATTTTTAAAAATTCTTTAAAAAATATTAAAATTCTTGCGTTATGACTGAGAGTATTTTTAATAAGTAATATCCATCTGGACAATTCATTCTTAAAAAGTAGCTAACCTTAACTTTACAAAAGCATGCTCTTTTTAATAAGTACTGCCTTAAGAATGAATTGTCCAGATGGATATTACTTATTAAAAATACTCTCAGTCATAACGCAAGAATTTTAATATTTTTTAAAGAATTTTTAAAAATTAAATTCATTTTTATAAATTTCTAGCTTTTAAATATCTGATTTAGCTATTTTTTGACCCGGCTGCCATCACCACTCATTTTTGTTTACATGTCGCCGCCTATGATAAATCTTAAATTTGGACTTTGTCAATCGAAAAAAGTGGAAAAATCCGAACTTTAAAAATCCACCATAAATCCAGTTTTCCTTGGATTTGGGCCATATCCGGCATGTTTTATTCGGTAGGATGTAAACTTTAAGTTTGTACCCATTATGATTTTTCAACGGATTTATTTCGAGTTTTTACGATATATACAGCCGACTTACAGTCGACCAAAAAACACATTTTTCATCTTTGTCAAGTTTCTACGCTGCCATTACTTATCCAATCATATTGATCTGTATGGCAAAGTTGAGCTTTGATCTATTGACTTTAAAATAAAACTAAAACTGGCCCAATCGGGTGGATATCTGCCGAGATATAAGAAGAAGTTCGAAAAAAGTCCGAAATTTAACATTTCGAACTTTAAAAAATCTTTAAAAAAAAACTGTGCCATCGAAAAAAAAATTAATGCTATTTTCGCGATCTAGGGGTCCAACACTAACAGAATTTGCCATCAATTGCTGGGGAGCACACCAAGAATATTATTTTGTAAACTAGTGTAATAGAAAATGACCCAAAAAATAGTAGATTACCTAAAAAATAGTAGATGACCTACAAAATAGTATTTTACCCGAAAAATATTGTAGTTTTTTTAAATTTATTTTTTTAACTATTTTTATTTTTAATTTAACTTGTTATATTAATTTATATTGAAGTTATTTATAGACACTTACATTTCACAGATACTTAAACTTACAAATCAGGTTTCTTGCCTCCGCTGGGAATCGAACCGGGGCCGCAATCGTCGGAGTCGAGCACTCTAACCAGTAGGCCACAGAAGAATGATTTTCGTAGAGGAAAATCTTTTGACTTGAAATCAACATTTAAAAAAAAAAAAAAGGAAAAAACATCATCTGCAAAAGCAGGATTTGAACTCACGACCCAGAGATTATGAGTCGGATACTCTAACCACCCTAAGTCCAGAAAAATAGTTGACCTACAATTTATAATTGTATTTTTAAAACAACAAAATACATGAAGGAAAAAAATAGTTTTGTTACGATATTAATTGTGGTGTCACTATTCGATGCCCCAAAAAATAAAACAACAAAATACACGCAAACAAATAAAATAGTTTTGCTACGATATTAATAAAGACGTTACTATTAATTTTCCAAATGAAGAAAACAACAAAATACATGAAAATTTCGTAAATAGGTTTTTCACTATTTTAATTGTTAAATACTATTCAATGAACAAAAAAATAAAACAACAAAATACATGAAAAATTCAGAAAATAGTGAACTACTATTTTTCTATGTTAATTTTACATAGTTTTTTTTTTTGTGTGTATATGAGTCAAAATCTGCCAAGTGGGCCACCCCTGATCCGAAGGTCCGATTTTCATCAAACTTGTTGGCTTTTCCTGTTCACAACGACAATATAAGAACTTCATTTGAACGGTTTTGCGAAATTTTAAGTTTTACCGGAGCGGTCACAATATGGTATTTTTGCCACTTTTTCGAAAAAGTTGCACTCAGTTTTTATTGCATACTTTGGAACGGTATAAGATATCTTTTTGATGTTTGTGAAACAGGAAGTAGAACGAATAATTATTTTTGAACCGAATGAACATAATCTTTCATGGTAGTACTATAGTTATAGTAATGTACAATATAGACAGTAGACACCTGCACGAGTAAACGCCAATTCTTCAGAAGAAGAGGAAATTTTATAAAGACAAGATATTGAAATGTCAAATTAAAAATTTTTTGGCGATGCTACGATGCTACTCGTACGATTCTACGATGCCGAGTATACTTGGCAAATTGATTACTTTTACTCGTGGCATCGGCATCGGCATCGGCATCGTATCGTGCAGGTCTCTAATAGACACTATAGTTTTTTTTTATTAAATTTTTTTAAATTTTTTATTAAACGTTGATCAACCAAATAAATGGTTATAAACCGCATATTTAGAACAAAGAAACAAATAACTGGAAACATAACATGAGTGTGGAAATAACAATTTTTATAACATTGACAATTCTACATTATTGTCTCAGTACGCGGGTCTGATGACGTCCTCTAGTCCAGAGATCGCCAGGGTGTCGACGCCAAGGATGCAGCTAGTTGGTTGGAGTGTGCCAGGAGTCGGTCATTGTAGCGACTTGAGTGCATGTTAATTGGCTCTCTCACTGAGGGAATGTGCAGATCACTGGCTAGGACATCATCATCACCACGGTGCATTCGCTATGGTGCGCAGGGCCTTGTTTTGTAGTCTTTGAATACGCATGAAGCAGTGCCCCATATTTGGATGCAGTATGTTAGCGAAGGAACTACTACCTCACTCTGCCCCTGATTGTAGAGTTTCTACAGCCCCAGAGACGATGGTGTGCATTCCAATCCCCTGCGATTAGGAAATTTGGGCCTAGCTCGTCTAATAGCTGCTGATAATCTTCAGAAGAGAGTTGGGAGTTTGGCGGACAGTATATAGACGCAATGACAATTTCTCCTTGGTCAGTCTTAACTTTGACTGCAACGCACTGAGCTGTTTGATATTCCACACTTAAGAATTGATAATATTGCAGGCATGACTTAATGATAAAGGCAGAGCCTCCGCGATGACGATCAGCGGGATGATTAGCTAGTTGAACGTCAAATCCCCGCAGCTGGTAGTGAGATCTGGAACAGAGATGTGTTTCGCTGACCAACATAACATCGATATGATGTTGCTTCACAAAAAGCTCCATCTCGAGTGCCTATCTGACCAAACCGTCGGCGTTCCACACTCCGATTTTGAGTCCAATTTGACTCATGGTTGGACTGTACACACAAAAAAAAAAACTATGTAAAATCAACGATTTAATAGTGAAAACTGCCCCAACCCATAAATAATAGAAAATGACCCAAAAAATAGTAGATTACCTAAAAAATAGTAGATGACCTACAAAATAGTATTTTACCCGAAAAATATTGTAGTTTTTTTAAATTTATTTTTTTAACTATTTTTATTTTTAATTTAACTTGTTATATTAATGTATATTGTTTGTTATTTATAGACACTTACATTTCACAGATACTTAAACTTACAAATCAGGTTTCTTGCCTCCGCTGGGAATCGAACCGGGGCCGCAATCGTCGGAGTCGAGCACTCTAACCAGTAGGCCACAGAAGAATGATTTTCGTAGAGGAAAATCTTTTGACTTGAAATCAACATTTAAAAAAAAAAAAAAAAGGAAAAACATCATCTGCAAAAGCAGGATTTGAACTCACGACCCAGAGATTATGAGTCGGATACTCTAACCACCCTAAGTCCAGAAAAATAGTTGACCTACAATTTATAATTGTATTTTTAAAACAACAAAATACATGAAGGAAAAAAATAGTTTTGTTACGATATTAATTGTGGTGTCACTATTCGATGCCCCAAAAAATAAAACAACAAAATACACGCAAACAAATAAAATAGTTTTGCTACGATATTAATTAAGACGTTACTATTAATTTTCCAAATGAAGAAAACAACAAAATACATGAAAATTTCGTAAATAGGTTTTTCACTATTTTAATTGTTAAATACTATTCAATGAACAAAAAAATAAAACAACAAAATACATGAAAAATTCAGAAAATAGTGAACTACTATTTTTCTATGTTAATTTTACATAGTTTTTTTTTTTGTGTGTAAGACCAGAAAGAAGTCCAGAGACTGCTTGAGCAGATCCTGGCGCTATTTGGGGTAAGAATTTGGTTATGAGGGACATCATTGACATCAACATCTCGAACATTTTGTCAAATCGGGCTAAGAGGACTGACATTTTATCTTCAGATTGTGAGAAGATTTGCTCTTGTCGGTTCCATTGCTTGTCGTTTTGGTATTGCTGAAAATCCCGATGATGTTGCTGCTGGAAGGGCCGCTGCTGGTGTTGTTGGCGGGAACCTTGGTGCTGCTGTAGGTTTGGAGCTGCATTCGGTGTTTTTGGTTGCTGCGACCGATGGTGTTGTTGCTGATTATGCCTCCTGTTGTTTGTTCCTAATGGAGGAAATTGTTCCTGATACTGCAGCTGGGGTCGTCTAACCTGTTGGGATTGCTGTCGGAAAGGACCGTTGGCGACATTGGCATAAGACCGTGCTCCATTGACATCTGATCGACCAGTTGTCCGTGGTGCAGAGTTTTGTTCAGGAGGGGAGACACTATAGTAGACTACTACTATTAGTAGTATAGGCTTTTTCATATTCTTGTTTGAATTTTGCATTTGACAGATGGCAGGTAGGTATTGCAAAAACGTTAAAAGAATTATTATATTTGATTATTTGTATCATTAGGTTAACATTTGTCCACATAATCACGCCCATTATCAATCTCATTCAACTTTAAAGCTGCTTTGGCAAATGACACAATCTGCCCCAAAACCTCTTTTTTGTATTGGATGTCCCATAAGAGGCATATATTCGTAAGTGTATAAAGCCAGGCCTGCGGCTTGTTCGGAACCCCATCAAGCTGAAAATATCCACTACTATCCGCAGGCAAAACATAAATATGCGCAAACCCTGAAAAACTGACCAAAGCGATCCAGAGTGTCCTTCCCGTTCCCGTCACAATGACATGGCAACTTGGCGAAACAAAGTGAGTCGAGAAGTTTTCCAAAAAGACAAATGACCCCTAAAGTTGAAACTAACAGTGACTAAATGGAGACAAGAGCGAAAAATTTGTGTGTGCCCAGGGTGGATGGATCCGCAGGATGAAAGGGGTAGTGGGTGGTGGTCAGAAGAGGGTGTTTACCAGGATTGGATGGGTGAATGGATTGAAGGAGTACGGAAAACGAAAGCAGCTGAAGCAGCATGAAAATCTTTTAATTGCTGCCACCAGTAGCCAAGCAAGCAAAAGCTTTCCATTTGTCTTCCAGCCAACTGCTGACGCTGTTGGATCTACCCCAAAATGTGAAAGAGACGGCTTGTATGATTAAGTCCATTGTGTGGGAAAGAGATAGCGACAAAGCCTGGGGCCGCGTGAAATTGCAAAACTGTTTCACCTGAATGCATGAGTCTCTGATCCAGATGCCCATTCTCAAAACCCATCTGAGACTTCTGCTCAATAGGACAATGACAAATAAGTAAACAAGAAACTAGTTGGCATCGCAAATGACCGATAGGTAGTGTACCTTTTTGGAAATTCAACAGCTGAGCCAAAGCGAAATATTCGTTTGATCAATTAGTAATGGTAGGCAACTTAAAAACATATTCTTAAAATTAAAAATAAAAAATTGTTCACCTTAAATTAAATTTAATTTATTTAATATCACTGATATTATATCAGAGATTTGATATACCAGCTTAACTATTTACGATTTATTTTGAGTAAAATCGAACATTTTTTTATATATTTCATAATGAATAGACATTGTAATTTGATTTGATTTATGCGGAAAAGCTGTATTCCCGTGTTTTTCCTCTAGCTTTATTCGAAAAATCAGCTCCATATTATTCAAACAAGCTTAAATGTCCCAAGTCACCTTATCGTTTAGGCTCAAACACTTCATAGTTCATGGAGAACTCAAAAAAGCTACTCGACCCAAGATGGCTCTTCGACAGCCTTTAGCATTGACCACAATGAAGGGCAGTAGCACCGAGCACCATTCAATAAGTCCTTTGGTCCCAACAGAAAACCCCAATTTCCCAGCTACCGCTATTGTTATAGAGTATGAAAAACTAGGGAAAAGCTACGACCGAAACAAACAAAACGAGGAAAATACAAAAGTAGCAAGGAAAAACTAAAAAAAAGTGACCAAGAGCAGAGAAAGAACTCCAAACAATAGGCAGCCGTCAAAGTGAGCGATTGTTGGAACGTGTCGGGGCATCAATAGAAGGTCCAAGTGGACACCAAACCGGGGGCTAATTCCCCGAATGCCCGTCAGCTCACCCAGAGAGATCGGTCTGTTGGTCAAGTGAATAAATAATTTCTAAAAAAACCTATTTCATTTAACAAATCAACTAACTCTTGTGAACAGAGTGATTTACATTTGCATTTTCATACGAACAAATATTATATTTAAACGTTCTTTGTTTTTGAAATTATTTAGGTCGGTATTTTACCCTTTTCTATATTTTCATGATTGTTTGATAAACTAACCATGATTATTTAAATTATTTTTCTCTTGAGTATTTAGGTCGGTATTTTACACCCAGAAAAAAATATGGACTTAAAACCCAAAAAATTGACTTAAACTAAGGTAATATGGACTAATTTTGGACCTAAGGAATCTTAGACTTGTTTTAAGTCCTTAACCATGATGGTCTTAATTATAGTCCAAAATGTACCTTAAATTTAAGGAAATATTGACCTTAGAAACATAGACTTAAATTATTATAGTTATAGTCCAAAATGTACCTTAAATTTAAGGAAATATTGACCTTAGAAACATAGACTTAAATTAAGTACTCCCTTACCTTTAATTTAGGGTATTTTAACCCTCGAAATTAAAGCCAATATTGCACAAAATCAAGTCCATTTTATAGCCAAAAAAATTTACCAAAATGTCCTTAAATTCAAGTCCACATTATTGCCAAAAAACAAATCCCATATTCCCTTAAATTCAAGACAGAATAATTCCTAAAATACCGGCCATAAAGACCAGGTTTTAAGCTAATGCTTTTATAAATTTTATTAAATTTTTTATAAATTACTTTTTTTTTTAATAACATTAAAATAGCTTAGGCTTTATAAATTCATGGGATTGGTTAAAATTAATATGAACAGGAGGATTTGTTACACATTTCATATCAATAAGTGTAAAGTTTTTATAACTATTTATCTTATAAGTTATAACTATTATAATGTTCAACATATTCAGTTTGTAGCTCTTGGTAGAAGAAGACCACTTGATCATCGTATACCTTTTTCTTACATTTGATGATCATATAAATACGAACAAATATTATATTTAAAAGTTCTTAGGTTTTGAAGTAATTTAGGTTGATATTTTACTCTTTTCTATAATTTCATGATTGTTTGATAAACTAACCATGATTTTTTAAATTTGTTTTCTCTTAAGTATTTAGGTTGGGTATTTTACCTTTTTCTGAAATTTTTTTCATGATCATTTAAATTATTATTCTCTAAATCTCGCACATTTACATCGTTTTAGAATCTCGAGTATTTCCTATTTTCAAACAAGTGTTTCTAAGCCATTGCATAGTCATAGAAACACTTTGTTGGGATTTAGCTTGTAGTTGTAACATGCAAAATATACCGGCCCTTATCAGGAAGTCGAGATGGACAAACTTAAACCAAAACCATTGCGGCATCAATTTTCCCATTGAATAAAAGATTGCAAAGATGCGTTGGCATACAGATTCTTTTGTGCCATAGAAATTGCTGTTTGAGTATGGCCAGAAACTTTCTTAAGATGCTGCCAGTTTTTTAGCCCCCTCAAAAGCAGAGCTTAAGCAAACATCTGCCATTGAGTGAATATCTTTTCCATACAAATGCCATATGGATGGGTTGGGCGTCTTAAGAAAATTGTAATTTTGATGTCAAACAACGATTAAAAGCAACGAGATTACCTGATGCATATTGCATGAATGCATTTATTGTGTTTGCCCAGCGTCTCTGCTCCTTCGTCCTGTTGAGAATATCCTCTAAGCGGTGGAGTGGTGGAGATTGAAAGCAGACATCGTTGAGCTCATTTGCACTTTGACGCGTCCTGAGCTCAGAATTCCATGGCACGGCATCGTGTGGCAGGACGAAACAGGACGAAACTGCACAGTCAGACAAGTGCAGGTGCCGGTGCAGGTGCAGCTGACGGCAATGACGATGTTAACGAGTCCACAAAACAGCTCCAAAGAACTTGGCACCCCTCGCTTGGACCGCAGCCCCAAACCCATTTGCCCCCTCGTTTGCCCCCGCAAATCGATGCAAATAAGCAAAAGGCGCCGCTATTGCCCAGTTTAGGAGTTGAGTCCCCGAAAGCCGATCACGCTTTGATTCCCTTTCAAATGGTATTTTGATTGTGGGCAGAAGCTGAAGCCCTATATTTGTATTTAAATTATTTTAAATGGCTTTTCAATAAGTAGGACTCAGAGGTTTTGCCAAGCTATTTATTTTAGCCATCTATTTAGTAAATTATTATTATAAATATTGTTTCCTATACAGAGAAATTAGAATATATTTAATATATATTTAACTTTCCAACTTGAAGATTTATCCCAAGAAGATATAATTTTTCCCCAAGATCCCAAAACCCTAAAAAAAAACTATCATTTTATCATTTTACTTTTGTGTCAGCGTATTTGAAGCTCCATAACCTGGCCCTCCAGCCAGATGCCTCTTTTTTGCCGCGTGCTATTTGCTATTTCGATTTTTTTTTTACTCTTGTTGTCGGTTGGCGAAAATTTCAACCGCAATGTTCAAAACAGCAGCGGAACGGTGGCAGAAAATCTGTTAAAATTTCAGCAGTGGCAATAGGCGCTTAAAAAAAGCTAATGGAACATATGGCTGCCGGAGCAGGGCCAAGCGGATCTTAACCCACTCAAACCACGCCCAATCTCTCATGCCACCACATATTCCCACAGCACCACCCCTCCGCCTTCCTAAATGTGTTTTTCACTGAAATAAATTCATCAGATAAATAAGGTTAAATATTTTGCTAAATATTTGTTTTTTTAATATACTTAATACTAAGGTACTGAACAGATAAAATACCCCCTAATAAAAAACTTCTTGAAAAATTACTCATACGACATGTGGTTCTGTAAATATAGAAAATAAAAATTTAGCGCATTTCACAGAATTTTACTAGAACATGCAATTCTTTTGTTGTACTACGTATGAGCAATAAATGTTTATATTGAATTGAATTATTATTGAGCAATTTTAAGCTGAAAGTAAACATTTAAATTAATAATATAATATTATGGATATCATTTTGGAAATTTTGTTGAGGACCAATTTTGAGCGGTGCAGCCTCTCCACGTACAATTTCCGGCTGAACACATTTTGTGGTCGGGCGCAAATGCATTTATATTTGAGTAGCAGCAGCAACAACAACTGTACAGGGAGAAAGGGATCAGGGAAAGAGAAAGCAGGGAATCCGGCAGAGCACGGGTTTCGGAGGAGGAAAGAACAGAGTGAAGTTACCATCGGCGACGCTTTGGAAAGCTTAAGCCATTTCATTTTTGGTTCGTTGGCGTTTGTAGCATTTGCTATTTTGCACTATTTTTATGACTCACTGCGGGGGCAGCCGAGCCACAAGGACCGCAGGAGGGTTAAGACGAAGGGAAGCGGGAGCCTGCAACTTGAAGCAGCCGCTCGACCAGCCACGGGGCACTCATATTTCTTGGAACTCATACAAACACTCACAAAAACTAATAGAGAAGGCCATCGAGCGCCGAGCAAAATAAACATTGGCAGGCATGAGAAAAAATACAAAAAAAAGCGATCAATATATGGTATGCGGAAGATTTTTTATCCTAAAAGGCCCTAGGTAATTATTTATAGGAGGGTGTTTAGTTAAAGAACTTAAAGGTCAATCTTTATGGTATTGTCAACAATTGGTCATGAGTGGATAGAAAATTAATTAACAAAATAAACAATTTATGCCAAATGTAATAATAGAATATATATTTATACCCGTTACTCGTAGAGTAAAAGGGTATATTGTATTCGTGCAAAAGTATGTAACAGCTAGAAGGAAGCGTTTCCGACCCCATAAAGTATATATATTCTTGATCAGGATCACTAGCCGAGTCGATCTAGCCATGTCTGTCTGTCCGTCTGTCCGTCCGTATGAACGCTGAGATCTCGGGAACCATAAAAGCTAGAGGATTGGTATTTGGCATGAAGATTCTTGGAGTTCCTACGCAGCGCAAGTTTATTTCAAGAAGGTGCCACGCCCCCTCTAACGCCCACAATAGCTAATACACGATTTTAAAAATTTAAATATTTCGGAAAAGTAAAAATGCAGTTTTGTTGTGCTTATCAATACTTATCGAAATTTAGAAGAAATTTTTTAAATCGGACCATTCGTTAAAAAGTTATGGCTCATCAAAGTTTATATATCCATCTCCCTTTAGCCGAGTGACGGGTATTATATAGTCGGGACACCAACCCGACTATAGCGTTTTCTCTTGTTTTATTATATATATGTTAATTTAACGCTGTTAAATTAAATGAAAAGTGTAGAAATTCGACCAACAATGCAACTACCCCATAACAGGTGTAGTTTTTCCAGCACTTTCATTACTCAACCAACATTTTCCCATAATTTTTCTTTTTCCAACTCCTCTTGATTGTTCTGAGACTCCGCAATCCCCCTACATATCAAACATAAACCCCAGAAACAATGAAAAGGCCCCTAGTTCGATGGGTTATCATAGAGAAATCCACTTCGGGGGGAGGGCGGTGAGATGAAGCGAGGCTCCAAGTTCATTTGCAATTTATTAAACGCAGCTATAAACAAATCGAAAGCGAAATGCTCACCATGGCCCCCCAATGACCGCATTTATGTCGATTTAAGCCATATCGGCTGGACCGAGCCCATAAAGGAAGCCAGGAGGGCCGGGAGGATATGCAGGATGTGGAGAGTCACTAAGTCAGTTGGTTGTGCTTATGCCGTCCATTGGAATTGTGGCACGGCGTATTTTGTGGACTGCAGACACGCACCAGCCTATGGAACATGCATGAGGTCTGATGGAAGGGGCGCAGATTGCACATAAATAGCTGCCAGAAGTCAGCCAAGATACACAGGGGAAAAAACAATATTCTTTTAAACTTATCTGCTGAAAAAATAACTACAGTATACTACCACATTTATTATAAGATCTACTACTCATTAATCCTTTTAACAATATCATTATTCCATATGAAAAGGATTTGAAGGAACTAGGAAAATTAAAAATTAAAATGTGTTGTATATCCTTAACTTCACATTAAATTAATATAAAACGTTCGTTTTTAATTTATAAAATATTAGTTAAAAATATGAAGGTAAAAAAATGCTTTTCTCCGTGCACCAAGAGGCACTAGGCTAATTTACTTTCATATGAACCTCACGGAGTCCTGGGCAGCAGGAGGGGCGTGGCGGGAACGGACCCAGCCGAAATGAACCAAACTGAACTGAACGGAATGGAATGGAACCGAAGCGAAGCGGGCTGAATGCAATGAGCATCTACATAACGCCCAGGAGTGATTTTCTGTGTCATTTGGTTGTAATCGTGTCTGTTGTTTGTTACTTATTAGTATGTGTGCTGGAATTTGGGTGTGTGAGTAGTGTACGTATGTATATATATGGCATATTGCATGTCCTATGCCATATTGCGCCATTTGCATGGAATAGTGTCTCTATCGGAGGGCTTCTGTGTGTTTGTCTGTGTGCCCCGTGTGCGTTTGCAGTTTGACTTGTCTTAATGGTCATGTTAAACAAATGTTTATCAGGGCATGCAGCTGCTGTTTCCATCCGTTGGAACCCTCCCCCTTTTCCCCTTACCCTCTTAACCCACTAAGACCCACCTCCAGTCAAGGCCATTAGTCAATTCGATAGTGGTTGTTGGTGTTGCACTCGCATTAGGTAGTCGTTGCAGCTGCAGCAGCAACATGAGCTTCCAGCTTTGAGCAACATAAGCCGAGGCAGCAACACATGAAATATGCATAACTCTACGAAGAAATTGCTAAGGTTAAGGTTAAAGTTAAGTGTTTTGCCAAATGTGCATGAGGCCAAATGGCAAGCGGACAAATTTCATATGCAAACAACTAATAGATTGCAGACTCATAAATGCATGTACTATACTGTACGTTGGTACACAAACAGGGGTTAACTTATGACAGCGATCTGGCAAACAAGCAGCAACATACTACCGGATTCAGCTATTAAGTTATTATTATGTTTCCTTGAGTCTGGGCCCCTTGGTCATTTTAATTGGACTGCCAAGCATGCTATTATATAATTATGGTGATTATATATATTTGTTTTATAGGTTTCCAAGAACAATTTAATATAATTTTTAAACATTTTATTTGATGTGTGAAAATTTAAAGGTATTTCCAATTTAAAGGACATTTTTGTATTCAACGAGTATACAGCAAAAAGGAGGAAATCCTTGGTTGTATGCTTTTTATCATGACCACAAAACGATTATGATATGAAATTATTATATAGAACCATTTTAAAGAAATTTAAAACAAGTATTTTTATTTCTTACTCCAAATCAATTTTTAAAACCATAAAAATGGTTAAGAATGTACCATATTTCCTTGTTTTTTATTAATCAGAATTAACTTGCTTGGCTCAGATCATTAATTTTACGTTCTTTATATAAACTATTCAATTAATCGCTTTTTATACGTTTTAAAATGATTTTAATAAATAACCAAAACGTGCAATAAATTGACTGCAACGCTTCGCTCATTAATCCAGTTTAATTGGACCAATTAAATTTTATTTCCCTTTTCAAAGTGACTTTGGCTATTACATAAAATTATGCCAGAGACCTGCCTCGAATTCCTGCATTTTTGAAGCACTTCGATTAAATCTTTTGCACTTAAATCCTGACCACCAGTTTAAGTTATTCTACGGCCGCAAGCACGCTCAGATTTAACGTTGCATATGTTGATTTTGATGCATATATTATTTAACACTCTGGCTGCTCTACAGCTGATGGGAAAGCACACATAATAACCATAGCTCGGAGCGTGTTTCAAGCCTGCTGCTGGTCATTTCAAGTATTTGCACTAAAAATCGACAGTTTTTCAATGATGTTCTCGATGTGAAGTGAAAAAGCGTAGTTTTTCTTGAATTAATTTTTAATTTAAACTCGCCTGCGGCAGGGTAAATAACATGGTTTTGATGTGTGTTGCGTATCGAGAGGTAAAGGTTATTTACCACCTGAAAACCGGTGAGTTGGAGGAAGCAACAGGTGGAAAATGACTTTCTAGTTTTCCATTCCATTTCCTCCTTTTCGCATACTTGAGAGGAAAAATCAAACTCAATGCGCTTGTCAAATAAATATTACGCACACACACAGAGGGTCACATTCGCTTAGTCACACACAAGCACACACACACAGGCATATTCAGAAGCGGAAGCTAAATGCTATAAAAGCCCACTCCCACTTCCGTTTCCTCCCCTCCCCTCCCCTTCCCACCCCTCGCCGATTTCCCACTCCCCACTGTTTGCGCTACGTTTTCAGTTGAAAGGCAAAATTAACAATATGCAAAATTCATGTTAAAATATCGGAAAAATATATATTTCTTTCCTGCGCGCAGGCAAGCAATCCCTTTTTCCTTTCCTCCTCCCTTCCTCCTCCCTTCCTTGCCCGTTTTCCCCTTTTTCTGCCGCCTTTGCGCTCTTTTCGTTTGGGTTGGCAGCAGAAATAAAACAGCAAAAAAAAAGAAATAACCAGGAAACGGAAAAAGTGGATAATATGGCAAATCGAATAGCAAATATCCTTGGGAAATTCGATTAACATTTATCGTGTTTTCATTTAAATTATTGTACCTACATTTTTTTATAAATTTATTCCTTGAGTTATTTTTAATCATTTGGTTTTATGATAATATCAAAGAAATAAAAATATTTATAATAATGTTAAAATGGATTTGAAAAATATCTTAAAATGTTAATTGTGGTAAAATTCCTTATTTAAGTCCGTTTCTGGATAGAGATTTAGTATTATGTTCCTAAAACTTCATTGTAGTTTAGCGAAAAGAATCCAGGATTATAATTAAAGTTAGACTATTACATATCAAACAATTGAGATATACTTTCCTGACCTTCCATAATATTTAGTTGCCCAATTCTCGTACAGAGTATTCGGCGAAAAAAGGCATTAAAGGGTTGTGGGTGTGTTTTTTTGGCGGAGGAAAGGGTTTGTTCGAGCGGCTTTCATATGCTCCATGTCAAGCAATAAAAATGTAACTCCTGTTGTTGTTGCTCATGTAGAGGTTGCTGCTGTTGTTGTTTCGATGCCATTGAATGAATGAATGAAAGCGTCGACCCATCGACGACTCAACTTCCACGAGATGCGGAATCGAATCGAATCTCGAAATTCTTTTGGCCCCAGCAAAGTGAGCGCCAATATATACACATCGAGATATACGAATATACATATATATATTCCGAGGGCGATGTGTGCGCATATAAAAATACAGTTATCTGTTCTATTGGAGCATTTATAAATATTTGTTTGCCTCAGTTCCCGATATGCACATGCACATTAAACCAAGGGATCCAAACCAAAGCAAAATGAACCGAAGCCAACCTCCTGCAGGACCTCAGACTCCCTTTCTGCCTGAGTT
The DNA here is from genome assembly GCA_037075205.1 of Drosophila prostipennis. NCBI lineage: Eukaryota > Metazoa > Arthropoda > Insecta > Diptera > Drosophilidae > Drosophila > Drosophila prostipennis. The sequence continues at coordinate 1,083,165 of JBAMCJ010004908.1, read as the reverse complement.
ATTGAATTGGGCTTTAGTCGTGAGCGGGTTGCCGACCTTTTGGCCCCCGTAACCAATCCAATCCCGCCCATTCCATCCCCTTAACCCCTGGGATGTGCTGCTGCTGCTGACACCCAAAAGAAAAACGGAGCCAAATCTCTTCGCAACCTTTCCCACTGCTCTTTTGTTCGGCTCCGGTCTTTATTTGAATTGTTTGGGCATAAGTATGTCAAATTTCAAACCATTTACTGGCTCCGGCCAGTGCATAAAAGCGGTGCAAAAAAAGGCAGAAAAAAAAGTATTGGGAGCTGATGGTTTTAAAGCGTCTTTGGGGGTTTCTTGGGGCCAAGGTCAGGGGCTCAGTGCTCAGTGGAGGTTGTGAAATTTAATAAATATTATATTTATGAAGAGATTATGTGGCGGAGTGAGATATTGTAATAAAATGGGTGTATTTTAAATATTCAAAGGGTCAGTCATCACATTTCACATACGCCCATGCAGTCGTTAAGTGTAATTTAAATTACATATTTAATAATCGCATTAAGTTCATTTTAAGTGAGGGGGTTTTAAATGTAAATTTAATAGTAAATCTGCAATGGAATATTATAAAGTTTTCATGTGTGTCGCATACTGAAGTTAACGCACTCAAAAAAAAAACAGCACGAAATCGCCATTAAATCAAGAAATTCGCCATGGATTTCAGTCGATGGCGATTTACCGTATTTTTTAGAAAGGAATTTTCTAAAATTTAGGAAAAAAATTCTGAAAAGCAGAAATACTTTTCTAAAATCAAGAAAAATTGCCATCAAATTGAGAAATTTTCCTAAAATCCAGAAAGTACTTTTCTTGAATATAGAATCTTTTTTCTTAAAATAAGAAAGGACTTTTTTTATTTTTAGAAAATTTTCTTTATTTAAATAAAATGCTTACATATTTATTTTACTATTTTATTTCCTAAACAAGAAAGGGAAAAGAAAATAAAAAAGACGAAAAGAAAATTATTAATATTTCCTAAACAAAAAAGGAAAAGAAAACAAAAAAGATAAAAATAAGATTATAAATATTTCCTAAACAAAAAAGAGAAAAGAAAACCAAAAAGAGAAAAAATAGCATTACAAATATTTCCTTAACAAAAAAAGAAAAGAAAACAAAAAAGATAAAAATAAAATTATTCATATTTTTATTAAATATTTAATATATTGTTATTAAAATTTACTTACTTACTGCCAAATTATCAACAATACCTGAAATTGAAATTATTCCTGCAATCGAAAATAAAAATTAATATTAGAGAAGGATGGTATTTGCGGCCTGCAATATTATTAATAGCCAAATCTATTAAAATAGTTTGCCCTTTGCTTACCATACATTTTTACTTACTTACCAAATTTATATTAAAATTTATTTCAATTGCTTACCTATAAATTGCCTCTTAGAGGGATCGCACTTTAACTTTCTTAAATAGGCTCTACACAAACTTATTACTTTGAATGCTCATCCAAAACTGAGCGCAAGGGTTCAAGATGCAGCGCAACGCAAGCAACTCTCTCGCGAGAGACTGCATTTCCAAAACAACAACGCAATAAAAGTTACAGCTACGCACAAGAAAATTCTCGATCATACACACGAACACACATAAACATATACATACGCCAAAAACTGTCAACGCGACGCGCCGCGGACTAACCCCATGTCTTTTTCTTTTTCGTTTCGAAGAAAGAATGAGAAGCATAACAGAAATAAAAAAAGTTTTTCTTAAATCTATGGTGATTTTCTATTTCTACTTTTCTGTTTTCAAGAAAAAAGTTTTTTTTAATTCAGAAAAATTCTTTAAATTAAAAAAAATGTACCGTGTTTTTTATGGTGAATTTCTAGATTTTAGGAAGGGCTGAAGTACATTTTTTCTAAATTTAATGGCGAAATCACCATTAATTTAAGAAAACTTTTGGAGAGCAAACTAGGAAAAAACACCATTGATTTAAGAAAAAAAATCATTTTTCTAAATTTAAGAAAGGTTTTTCATAAAATTCTGTTTCTATGGTCTTTTTTCCTAGATTCAAGAAAACAATTTCTAAAATTCAGAAAATTTTCTAAAATTAAGAAAAAATTTCATTTTATGGCAATTTTCTAAAATTTAGGAAAAAAAATTTTTTGAGTGCGGTAGATCATGTCTTAAGGCCGTGAAACGCACTGTAGCTCTCCGGGGAAAATGTAAAAAATGCTTATTGGAAAAAATCAAATTAACTTACTCTGCATATACATGAAAAGTTACCAAAGTTGAAAAACTATCTCCGGCAAGGACACCCCACCAACTCCCTAGCGGCCAACGGCCCAACAACCCCACCTCCTCAAGGTCATCTGGCAGCAGAGCGTTACACAAACGCAATGGAAATGGGAATACAAAAGTAAAAAAAATCAAAAGCTGAACAAGAATACGTAAAATTTCATTTTCAAATTGCACCCCAGTGACACATTTAGCCGAACTCCTAACCTTTCACTTGCCGGCAAAACCCAGCAACTTGCTACTACCCCCATCTTCCACCGAGACACTCTCAAGACAATCGAAAAACTTTCAGTCGACTTTTCCGCTTCTCGTTCCCATTTCTAGGAGTTTTTCATTGTTTTTCTTACGACTCATTTCACGTTTTAATTTCTAGGCGTTGCGCCGACTTTCTGCGTCATTTGACACCGACGACAAAAATTTGTCGAGCAGTTGGACAGGATGAAGTTGATAAGTGCACCGAAAGAAATATCCTGACAAAATGATATCCTACAACTAAAAATAACTTGATATAAAACGATGATCGATTGGATGTTAGGTGGTATCAATTTTGACTTGATATGCTCCCACTAACTCAATTTAAGTCGCCATATTGCTTATTGCTCTCTTTTTCAAAGTCAGAGAATCTGTGAGAGAGATAAATCGGTATTGCATGGTAAAAATGATATGCATATAAATAGCAGACATTTACGATGTGCATATCGATTTGATCCTTTCCTGTTTTTTTTGTATGTATCTATTAAGTCAAAGTGAATGATTATAAAAATAAAATAAAATAAAATAAAATAAATATACATAAAAAAATATCATTGCTAAAATATAAAATAACCCAATATATCTCAGATCAAATAACCGAACAATATTATGGACAACGATTAATCTTTTTTCTTAATGTATTTGGGGGATTTTAAATATTTGTCTTTGCTGGTACTTGCACTAAAAATCCAAATTGCTTGGCTCACTAAGAGTTCAATTACGAGCAGCTCGTGGAGGATAATAAGAGAGTGGGATGATGATTAGAATGATGGGGCCAGATGATGGCCCACTTTGATAGCAGCTGCGATTGATGATGACTTTCGGGGTTGGGAATTCGGCTTCGGCGAAAATGATCTAAGAGGTCTAGGTCCCGCGTCCAGCAATTGGTTTAAATTTTATTTATGAGCTGCCATCAAATCAGCATAAGTAGGTTAAACGCAAATGTCAATCGTAAATTCGCTGACTTCCAGCCACGCCCACCACGCTGCCCCCAAACCGCCGCGGCGGCCAAAGTAAAGCGGCCAAATAAATTAAATTGTCGCCCTGTCGCCGCAGCTGAGCTGAAATGCTAACCAAAGTACGTGCCACCATCGATGTGCAGCATCTCCGTCAGAGAGCCAGGGCTGACATCTGCCCTTGTCCCCATCCCTCCTCCGCCGGAAGCCCAGAATGCGAAGAAAGTGTTCCGCAATATTTCATAAAGTGGAGGCGGACCTAAAGGGAGGGGCTGGATGGCAGCTTTATAGAATTAGCTAATGCTGACATAGATACCCCCGAAAGGAACCTAATCCCGGGGCATCGTTTGTTTAGCCTAAATAAGGAAAAACCACGCCAATTGTAACCAGCAAAGGGGGCCGGGCAGGGAAATTCTGAAGAAGGTAAGTGGGAAGCTCCAGAATAGGAGGAGGCTACCAAGTCCAGATGGACACGCTAATTGGCATTTCGGCCCAGTTCAGATTTTATTATTTTCCCTTTATAATTGCCATTGATGGAAAGTTACAGGGAAAAAGTGAACAGGATTTAAAAACGATTTTCAGGGTGAAAAAAATCGGAGTCGAATTAGCCATAACTTGATTATTCATAAATTCACACTTAATTCTAGCAGAAAAAATTAATTCGCTTTTCGTACTCTGATCCCATTAAATTGGATTACTCAATGTTAACATGTTAGATTTACATATATTATGAATAAGTCGGTTTCAATCAAATGTAAATGTTTTTATTAAGGAGTTCTACATAAAAAGCCTGTTTTGAATACTGTTAAAATATGTAAATCATAAACGATTTCATTATATAAAATAAATGTAAATTTCTGCAAATATTTGAAGTTACCCTAAAAACCCAACTGGTTAGTAATCCAACCAGCACAAATAACCATAAGATAAAGCCTTTCAGGCAAGGAAATCCCACTCCTAGTCGGAAAAACTTCACTTGAGCGCCGTTCTATAAAACAAAAGGGAAGGTATATCAGATGTGCTAAACATTTTGTTACAATGCTGTTCACATTAAACTGAAGTCCTTGGTTGGGAAATCTCACCGAAGGAATCTTCATGGCAGCCGTGAACGTACTAAAAAGGGGTTGTGTGAAGTACATAAGATCTGGGTTTACTTTTAAGATAACTATTTAGATTTGTGCATATCATTGAATACAATACAAATTATAAACTGTATATTTTATATATGTAAATATACAGTTTTTTATAAATAATCCCCTGTGAGTCCATTAAAGGCAGTCCCAGGAACACACACTCGCTGGGGGACACGTGTTCATCTAAATCTTTCAGTTAAAACTCAAGCATTTCTCACTAATGATGAGGGCGCCCCATCATCATCGACACCACAGCCCTGGGACAGCCCATCCTCATCCCCGCTCTCCATCAGCTATTCTGGCCACTGTCTCCACACTTGTCCTTAGCCTGGTTAAACCTGTTAACGTTAACTTTTTCCGTCCCCACACCCCCAATCCAACAATCCTCCATCTGGGAACAAATTGATGGAGCCTCCTTTGGGGCTCCCTCGGCTCAGTCGTGCGCACTTGACCACACATTGGCGCATTGTCACGCGCCGGGCTCTCCAGTCCCCCCTTGCTAGCACCCCCTCCCATCGCCGCCCCTGTCACATGTGAGTGACCCACCAGCATATTCATCAATAGAGTAGCAAATGCTCCTATCCGACCCCCGTTCGCTCCTTTTGGGTTAACAAAAAATCTGTTAAAATAAATCACAACAATTTGTACATTTTCGCCTCGTTGGAGACTGACTCACATAGGGCGGGTTTTTCGGGGTTTTCGGGGGTTCCGGGGAGTTAGTTTCCCACAGTGGCGAAGATGATGGCAGAGGCGACACATGGCAGCCAGCAGGAATCCTTGAGCTCGCTGAGGACAATGTCTTCGCTTGGCTTGATTTTTTGGGCGATTAAGCTGTCATTTGGCTGCGGGTGGGTGTTGCCCTCTCAGCCAGAGGCGTCGTTAAAGGGGGTTGATATTAGCCAAAAATAAGGTGGCGGAACTTCAAAAAATAGTTTCTAAAATATTTAATTGCAAGTCTTAACGGAGCGTGATTTGATGTATCTACAAAATTAACTCTACTTAAGGAAAACCGAAACCAAAAGCCCATTTAAATGATATTTACGATGCCCCTCTGTAAAATAACTCTTAATGCCCATTTTATGAAAAAATGTTTTTTAAACCTTACAAATTGGACAAAAACTTTTTGTATATAATTTAGGAATATATGTAGAATGCACATTGTACTTATGAGATTTTTAATTTTGACTTAAAGATTTACATTTAAATACTTTTAGAAATGATTCTTCCGAATCCCTCCTTCAGTAACTGCCTATGTCTCCGAATACGTGACCTCAGTTATCTGCCCTCGGTTAAGGCTACGTGGGCGTTGTCCTGCTCAACTTATGACAGCTTTGATTGCAGTCAATTTATTAGCAGCTTGCCGCCGAAAGAAATCTGTTTGCCAAAGGTAAGTCAAGTGCTTGGGCTGGGGCAAGGTGCGATTATGTGTGTTGTACAAATGTCAGTCATAATTGCTTAATCCCGCTTTTTAATTAGCCGCCACCTGTGGCCGCCACAACCGAAAATAAACAAAGCAAAACAAACCGAAATCAAAACCAAACGAAGCCAAGCGAGTCAAACAAAAAATTTCTCACGCAAAAAAGCTGTGAATGTTTGCCGGGATATGCTTAAAACCCTATTACCATGGTAATCCTTTTGACAAATGAATTTTAGCACGGCCTCACACACTCGAATGCACAGAGAAAAAAGTCTGAATTATGGAAGGGAAGTAATGCCCCATAAAATGTGTTAAAATGCACACAATTTACAATGATACCGTCAAAAAAATTATTAAAGTAATTATTAAAATCGCCTGATTGGAATAATTTAAATTTATCATTATTTCAACAAAATAACTATTTGATATTAAATTAAAAAGAATATTTAAATAATTTTGACAAGTTTTAAATAAATTTATACTCTTTTATGGGTTTGAACTTTAATTTTAGGTTTTAAAACGTTTTTTACCCATTACCATCTTCAAATCTAGAATTCACAAAATATTTTTTAAGTGCACACACACGCGGACTCACGGACACCCACATAGCACCTAGACAGCTACCTGTCACATGTGTAGAAGGAGAAATAGATAGACAGCGAAAGAGGAGGAGGAGGCGCGAAAAAGTATACTATAAAATCCGTATGCTCACTGTCACCTCTGCGGAAGTGTAGGTCCCATTTTCATATGTCTTGCTTCATAGACAGGACATGAAAGCCGAATGAAACCATTTGGGAGTTGGCGTCCAACAGTGATTCCAGTTTTCGGATAATTTGCGGTTTCTCCTCGGCCATCCGCCGCCTGCCAGTCTGGATTTTGGTGAAACATTTCAAAACTGTTTTACGGTCTGAATTTTTGGTTTTAATACACCTGTGCCAGCAAGAAGCTTTAAGAATAAACTTTTTTAATAAACCTGTTTGAAAATTACTCAAAATACGAATTTGCAGAATATTTAAAGGAAGGTTAAATGGAAATTAACATATATGTATGTATATATGTATATATGAAATATATATTTCATTATTTATAAATATTTTAATTGCAAGCAACAGAAACCAAAAAGGCCAAATGTATTTCATAATTATAACTGCTCGTAAAACTTACAAAAAATGTAAATAAGCTTCCTCCAGTGAAGGGCACGCACTTTCACTCTTTTGACTTTCTCTCGCTTTCCAGCAAAAAGTCCTCGCACTCACACTTTCAATTACAGAAAACAAAATATAAAAATATTCATACACGAGTTTATTTTTGTTCAACATTTTGATGCAGCCAGCAACTTGAGAGCAATAGAAAATGGAGCGCCACATGACATCCACCATGGAGCTTTTGGCACATCCGAAATGGCTCCTTTGATGCGTGAGCAAAGCGATCTACCGAAGGAGCTGCCCCCCAGGAGCTGGAACAGAGTCCTCGAAATGTATTTTTGTTTAGTTGCGTGGCACGCACAATCCCACAGCGACCATAGAAGATGCCCCTGGACCAGGAACGGCTCCTTTCTGCTCCTCCGCACGGTGGGTTCAACCAGTACTATCTACCATTCAGATTTTAAATTGAATATTGTTTCATACACAGAAAAAAAATGATAAAAGATCAGATTGATATGTGCTGGTCAATAAAATATTTTTTAAAGATCAAGTTATTCATATCATTTTGATATGAATAAAGATTATGTTAATATTATTTTGCATTGTTTGTTCATAAAATACTACATTTGATAAATGATAAAATATCTTGTTGATATGTTTGAATCTTAAATTTGACATACATCATATCGGCATTTTATTGTAATGAAATAAGGTAGAAACAAGAGAGAACGCTACGGACAGACAGACAGACAGACGGACAGACGGAGAGACGGACAGACAGACATAGCTAGATCGACTCGGCTAGTGTTCCTGATGAAGAATATATATACTTTATGGGGTCGGAAACGCTTCCTTCTAGCTGTTACATACTTTTGCACGAATACAATATACCCTTTTACTCTACGAGTAACGGGTATAATTACCCTATTTCATATTGATTTTGTTTCTGTGTATAATATACACTGTATATATTTATAAATCATAAGGATATTTAAGATTTTAGGCCATATTTTTAATTTTTTCAAAAATATAATGTTTATTCCACTGTTCCCGGGGCCTCAAGGAGCTCCTATGCCTGCTGCTGCACGGCGGGTGGCCAATTTCTGGGTAGCAACTTGCCATACATCAAAAATCTTTCACTCACTTTCGGCTGCCGCTGATGCGCGGGCAATAAAATATTCATTTGGCTCCTTTTTCTGGGGGGCGATGCAACTTTCAAAGGAGTTCGAGAAGGGGCGGCGCTGGGCCACGCCCTCCCATTCATGTCCTGGGATCGGGGATTGACACTTCAGCCAGGAGGACCCGGGCACCCCTCATAAAAAATGTAATTTCCAAACAGAAGAAGAACAAAAAAATATATATGCATTGACGGGGGACGGGTAGCGGGGCTGGAAAATAAGAAAAACATTTGAAAATTTCAAATTGAATTTGCCGCACGCTTGAAGTTTTTGGGGTTCCCCTGCTCAAACCCGCGACGAGACGTATGCAAACGGCGTTGCCAAGATTACCAAGTGAAAGACCAGCCGGCACACATAAAAGCCAGCGAAGGGGCTGGCTAAAAGGGGCTTTGAAACATGGCCAAAAGTGTAAGTGACATGAAAGCGGGCACACAAAGCGCACACAAAACCTTTAATAACTTTACGCTTTTTGTTTTCAAGTGCACTCCGCAGCCACGCCCCAAGCCGCCCACCAAAAAGGAAAAACAAAGGCCTTGCAACTTCCCCTTTGAAGTTCGTTTCATGCTGGTAAAAAATATAAAAAAACTAAACTTAAGCCAAGGTCGTTTATTTTTTTAGAAATTTTCGGAAACCTGCCCCCATCTAATTCTCAGACCATTCAATTCGTAATTTATGACCTGTTTATTGTCAATAAATGCAGCCTCCAAGCAACCAAATAAAGACAAATGGAATGCTCATTTTCAGTGGGTGGCTCCCAGCAAATATCTAAAATAAATACATATATCTCAAGGTGGATGGGTAATAAGTAGCTGGAAATTGTCTCCAAACAGTTTGGACTGCTTTTCGAGGCTTATAAATATAATTTATGGCCCGTCCACAGCCACATTAGTCAGGCAAAAATTTGAGGCTAAAGCTTAAAGCTGTCAAAAGCAAAACCGAAAAGTTGAAAGGATTTCTGAGTTGACAAGACCATTGCTTCTTTTCTGCTTAGTTCATTTGCATTGGACATTCAGTGAATGAAGTCTTCTATTTTTAGGGAAAGCACAAAGCGAAAGTTCCCGAATTCAACAGGTTTATTGAAAGTGAAATTAAAATTAAAGTTTAATATTTTAAACATTTATCCTTTCCTTCAGACCTTTGATTTGTATAAAAACATGGGAGAACGCTATATATAAAGCCGACTATCAGATACCCGTTACTCAGCTAAAAGGAGTGCGAGGGAGGTGGAGATATAAAACTTTGATCGGGCATTACTTTTTAACGAATTTTAAAAATTTCTTCTACATTTCGATAGGTATTGATAAACACAATCAAACTACATTTTTACTTTTCCGAAATATTTAAATTTTTAAAATCGTTTTAAGCGATTGTGGGCGTTGGAGGGGGCGTAGAACCTTTTTGAAACAAACATGCGCTGCGTGAGAACTCGTAGAATCTGCATGCAAAATGCCAATCTTCTAGCTTTTATAGTTTCCGAGATCTCAGCGTTCATACAGACAGACAGACTGACAGACAAACAGACGGGCATGGCTATTTCGACTCGGCTAGTGACCCTGATCAAGAATATATATACTTTATAGGGTCCTTCTAGATGTTACATACTTTCGCACGAATACAATACACCCTTTTACTCTACGAGTAACGGGTATAAATATTTAGCTCAGTTGAGAAGATGTAAGACTTTTAAAACTTATTAAAATGATAAAAAGTGGGTATGAAAATCCAACTGCCGTTAAATCTGTAATTTTAAAATAAATGCACTGCATGTAGACCCCAGCATGAATTCATTCAATTAATAAATTATTATAAATTGTTTTGTTTTATGTAAACTAATCAATTGGAATTTTGAGTTTAACAGAATTGAAAGAATTTCAATTTTGAGTTTAATCGAATGAATGGCATGAATTTAAAAAAAAAAACAAGAGAGAACGCTATAGTCGGGTGTCCCGACTATCAGATACCCGTTACTCAGCTAAAGGGAGTGCAAGGGAGATGGAGATATAACCTTTGATGAGCCATAACTTTTTAACGAATGGTCCGATTTAAAAAATTTCTTCTACATTTCGATAGGTATTGATAAGCACAACAAAACTGCATCTTTACTTTTCCGAAATATTTAAATTTTTAAAATCGTATATAAGCTATTGTGTGCGTTAGAGGGGGCGTGGCACCTTCTTGAAACAAGCTCCAAGAATCTTCATGCCAAATACCAATTCTCTAGCTTTTATAGTTTCTGAGATCTCAGCGTTCATACGGACGGACAGACAGACAGACGGACAGACAGACATGGCTAGATCGACTCGGCTAGTGATCCTGATCAAGAATATATATACTTTATAGGGTCGGAAATGCTTCCTTCTAGCTGTTACATACTTTTGCACGAATACAATATACCCTTTTACTCTACGAGTAACGGGTATAATTAAAAGACATTCAAATTTGTAAGAGAAATGACCATAGCTTTGTTCAATCTGCTCGACTTTTGTACACTAAGCAGTTAACATAGTTTTTACAACATTTTTTAATTATTTCTTCTTAAAAGAAAGCAAAAAAAAATTCTGACAAATTCATAAAAATCATTAATTAGCTTCTAAATAAATTTGAAAGCAAATTTAAATGAATGAATCAAAAATTTCGTCGCGCACTACAGTACAACAAAAATGTAATGATTCACGCAGGGCCCTTCACTTTATCTTGATTTATAATTACTATTGAAAATAATTTGTATAGGAAAAATGTGGGATAGTTGTAAATTAGAACTTATGTATTTCAAAGCGGCTGCATGGGGAACTACAACGCGGAATAATAATACAAGTAACGTAAGCTCTTCTGCAGAGCTTTAAGTACTAGACGCAAACCAAAAAGACTTTTCAAAAGAGAAAATAACTAACCTGAAAGCTAGGTTTTTCCCCAATTTAAAAAGCTATGGTCCTTAACCACTGAAAAAAATTCTGATTTTTTAAAATTGAACGAACTTTTAGCATTTTATAGGTATGTATTTATTGAATAGAAACATTTATTTTTTATGACGAGCAAAAATCTTAAAAAAATGATCCTTTACGATTTCAGCGTACTAAGACCGCAAAATGAAAACACCTCAATGCTTCATTGGGATTTTGTTGGGGTTTGTTCATTCCCTTTGTTTATTATTTTATTTAAGTATACATTTTACAAAAGTTTCAATATATTGTTTTAACTACGCTGACCATTTTTTTACTGATCTTATCAGTTGAAGGCAAAAAATTCTTGAGTGAGTTTGGGTATCATTCTCATTTTTGTTAATTTAAGTACATAAATATGTGGCATACTTAAGAGTTCTTCTTACTTCTGGACCTATCCTCTTTTCCGCCTGCTTACGTCGGGTTGTTGTTGCATAGAAAACTAAGTACAATAGACAATAGAAAAATACACTTGACTATGTAAATACATATACATATTAAAAACGAACATAGAGTAACCGACGAAGGCGCAACTGGCTTGAATAATTTCGCTTAGGCTAATGAACATTCGGTTGGTATTTGCTAATTTCTTCTGGTTATTGTTTGCTTTGCTTTGTTTGCTTGCTTTGTTTCATAGTTGGTTGTCCTAGCCATGAGGTAGAGCATTTTCCGACAGCCAGTTGTCAGCGCCAAATGGCTTAAAGCTACCGTTCAATGATTTTCTTTTCGTTAGTCTATATTCCTAGGGGTGTTTTGTTGGGGCACTCTTTCGTTTGAGTTTCAAGTTGACATTCGTGGATCTTAAACTAGGTTGGCGTCCTTGGCCATGCTATAGAAGGCCGACTTGGGATTGTCCAGCAGCTCCGTGGGCGAGGCGAATTCCGTGATCTGTCCCTTGTCCAGCACGATCACCTTGTCCGAATCCAAAATAGTGTTCAAGCGATGAGCAATAGTCAGGACAGTGCACTCCTTGAACTCCGTGCGGATTGTTTTCTATCAAAAATAAATAATTAATGAATTTATAATCTAGCACAGTATTGTTTTGAGCACCCACCTGGATCAAATCATCTGTTTCCAGATCGACAGCTGCTGTGGCCTCGTCCAGCACCAGGACCTTGGTCTTGCGCAGCAGAGCGCGAGCCAAACAAACCAACTGGCGCTGACCCACCGACAGATTCTCACCACCCTCGGCAATCTCGTGGTTTAGACCAGCTGCCAAGCTCTTAACAAACGACTTCAGATGGGACAGCTCCAGGGCCTTCCAGATTTCATCGTCAGTCTTAATTTCGAAGGGATCCAGATTGATGCGCAGAGATCCAGAGAAGAGCACTGGATCCTGTGGGATGATTGTCAGGCGGGAACGCAGCATGTGCAAGCCCATAGTGGCAATGTCCACGCCATCAATTGAGATGCGGCCACCGGCAGCTTCAATGATTCTGTAAGGGAAATGTTGATCATTCTATTTCTCTTAAGTCTTAAATATAAATAATATTCCTTACCTGAACAAGGCCAGTGTGAGACTGGATTTACCGGCTCCCGTGCGACCAACGATGCCGACCTTCTCGCCACCCCTGATGTCGAAGCTAACTCCGCGTAGCACCAGATCCAGACCCTCGCGATAGCGAACCTGGAAGTTCTGGAACTCGACGCGCCCCTCCTGCGGCCAGTTCTTGGGCTTGCTCTTGTCCTGCTCCAGCTCCCAGGCAGCCTCCTGCTTGGTCTCGCCGTACTCCTTGATGCGCTCCACGGACACGATGTTTGTCTCAATGTCGGATGACATGCGCACCAGCCAGTTGAGGGTTTGGGTCACCTGCAGGGCATAGCTCACGGACAGACCGACCAGGCCGGGATTGGTTTGGCCTCCCAGAACGGCGAATAGCGAAGCGAACAGAATGATCAGATTGCCCACCATCTCCAGACGAATGGCCAGCCAACGGTTGGCGATCACAGAGGGATACTTGCAGACCTGGTTCTTGTCCACCTTGGCATCGGATTCGTCAATAAAGCTAAAGTTATAAAGTTAAATGTTGTAAAGTAATGATATATAGAATTTAAGAACAGAACTTACCGATCTCCCACGTTGTAGGCACGAATTGTCGAAGCTCCGGTGACAGTTTCGCTGAAGTGCGAGTAGATGGGGGATCGGGAAACGGATTCCAGACGCATCAGCTGACGGGAAGTGGCCACGTAGAAGCGCTGGGCGAAGTAGTATAGGAAGGCGATGGGCACGATCACGGCCAAGAAAATCGGTGTGGACAAACTAATAACCACAATGGTAGCCAGAACCTAACCAATAGCAAAATATCGATGTAAATAAACGATGTCCAGGGTAACAAGATCGACCAAAAGTGCGAGGAGACGCGGGGGGGTTAATCGGAAAAAGATGATGAGAGGAAATTTGTAATGTATTTGCCTTGTTTTTTGGATCGAACGCTTTAACTTGATGGTTTGGGAAATACAGGATGGGAGAGGGGCTGTCATGTGGCGCCGCCAATTACGAGATTAATCTGGACTAGTTAGTTGTTTTGATATGCACAAAGGTTAATGTCACTGGGGTTACTTCCGATGTGTTTTGTAGCAATTTGAAGACGGTACCTAGCGCCTAGTGCCTAGTGCCTAGTGCTGTGAAATTACCTCGTAAGCACACCAAATGCAATCATTTATGACCTGCGGCATTTTCTGGTCAACCGATTCAACGTCTTTCGAGAATCGGGACAGGATGCGACCCACCGGCGTCGTATCGAACATGGTCATTGGTGATTTCATCACATTTTCGAGGAGCATTGAGTGCAGGACTGTCGCGGCATGCAAACTGCCCAGCGCCGGAGCCAAATCCGAAAAGAATGACGTAACACCTGCGATAAGGCAATTCAGTATGGATGGACAGTTAAATTTCACATCGATTGGCTGAATTTGATGCTCGAAAAGGGCTCTTTCGAGTAGGATAGTCGGATAGAGGTGGCCCAGCCAAGTCCCTAAAAGGATGCGGGGTTGGCTTACTCTACAAACAAAATATTTACTGAATTTTCATTATTTACTATTTTTCAGATTTTAAGATGGCGATTCTTTAGGAAATGCAGACTAATAAGTGAAAAATTATAACCTTCTTTAATTAAGACCGAATATTGATCATAATGATTTTAAAATATTTAAAATTTAAAGTTTCCATAGAAGAAACCTCAAAAAGGTTTAATAATTTCAGTAAACTCTTTTGTTTTTCAAGCTTTTAGGCTCTCTAAATCAGATTCCCAAGAAAGGGAAGACAACCACAGGAAAAATAATCTTAAGTTAAGAGAATAAAAGTAACAAGAATACAACATGCGCCCGCCCCGTCAATTCAACTATTTATTTACAGACTACCCTCTAGGGATGTGAAATGCCTGAGAAAGCCTCAAATTGCTACGGGCTAAGAGTTTGTACAGTGATTATCTTGCCATTTGTTAGTCAGGGTTAGTGGTGATACTTGTTTTTTAACCGGAAGTTAGTCACAGCGAACATACCCGAAAGATTTGCGAGTTAAATACGCGTATTAGTTCTGGCAATACCACATCCAACTTGTAAATATCGTTCGCCAGACGATCGAGAATTCGTGCCCGGGGCTTAATGTCGAAAAACTCTTGCGGGACATGCATAATGTGGCCGAATAACTGGACAAATATTTTTCGGGTCCCAATCAGTGCACCCAGATAAACGATAACCACACTGCCTATATAGCTGAAGACTTGGGATATCGAAGGGAGTTTATTTTTAAGTTCTGGACATAAAACCTTTACAAATTTTGTAAAATCTTTTCACTGACTGACAGGGCTTAGGACAAGGGTTAGGAGACAAACTAGTCTTAGGATTAGGTTAAGGTTTATTTTTGGGACAAAACAAAAGAAAACAGAGCTTTCAGTAAAGGACATACTTGACGATAAACTAAAATTCTGAATTCTATAACAACCGAAAACTATTTTAGATGTACTAAAAATATATTTTGGATTCTAAATTTACCGCATAGATTTGAAGATCTTTTTTTCAAAAATGGAATTAATAAAGAGATGATGAGATTACCTGAAATGCCGTGCTCATGACCATTCTTATATTGAGCGGCATTACCAAGTCCAAACAGTTGATATCGTTTGAACAGCGATCCAATATCCGGCCCTTGGGCGTGATATCGAAAAACTCAGAGGGACAATGCATGATGTTGTTAAAGAGTCGATGGAATACCCTGGATGAGGCGTGTAAGGTGGCTGTGAAAAGTGAGATGGCGGCGCCGTAATTGCAAAGGCCTAGCTCGATTCAATGGGCATTAGAAAAAGAAAGGGGAGAGATCCGATGAGAGAAAGAGATATTTCAAATGTTAGAGATGTGAATGAAAACTTGGGCAAAATCTTTCTATAACGAAAGCTCTGCAAGTACAAACCGTAACTCTTTAAAGGCTACAAATCAAAAGTTATCAATCAATAATAACAATAAAAAAGGAGAGAAAAATACTGAAAAATTTGGGGAAATCAAATATGCAAATACCATAAAGATAAAGGTCATAAAGGAATCCATGGTGGCGGGCAACTCTTCGTCGACAACATCCATGTCGCCGCTAAAACTGTTCAAGAGTCGACCGATCGGAGTGATATCGAAGAAGCGGCAGACGGAGCCTCGGATTATGACGGCCAGCAGTTCATTGTGGATGGTCTTGGCCGCCTGGAAGCCGCCCAGGTAGACGATAACCACCGCAAAGTAGGCGAGCACACCTGGTACAATCGGAAAGGTGGAAGAGCGGAACAGGTGTGCCCACGGGCACTTGGTAAATGTCTGGGCAATTTTCGATTCGATTGGATGGCTGAAGAAATGGGGTGATCTCCTACATTCGTTTATAGTAAGTCGTTAAACCGAAGCGTAATGGCATCACCCGCTTATAAAGAAACCTTAACATTAGGGGCTCTGAGACCAGTACATCTTCAGAGTGTTTTTACCACCACGGCACCTGATTATGGGTTGGGCTTAAGCTAAAATGGTTTCAGTTCCCCTTTCGGGCGTTCGCACACACAATTCGGACATTCAGTAAATGTGGTTTCTAATAAATATGTGGATTGCGGCTACTAATGAATCTTATATCAAGTTAAGGCGTAAATTGATCCAAAATCAAAGGCATATCATTTGTCAAGCTAATTGGAATTGATGATTGAGGTAAATTTGTTGATGTGTGAGGAAAGGTTCAAAGGTTAATGGGTTATAATAAGGGTTTAATAGATTAGAGGTGGTGAAAAGATTGAATAAGGATGCAAGATTAGTAAGTTATAAAAATGTTGCAGGTAAGAGTGCATTATTCGTGATTAGTAGTATGCAGCTTTTGTTAGGTTTCAGGCCAGGGATCTAAGCTTCTCCCAATTCCATCGGGCAGTGGGGGAGGGTGGAAGGTTAAGAGTCAATCTTTACCCCGAAACACGTGTTCAACAACTGTACGCTTATCGCTGGCAGCACACTGTCCACCGTATCGACATCCTTGGAGTAGCGACTCAAAATGCGACCTAATGGCGTCGTATCGAACAGTTCCATTGGCCATCTGAGGCCTGTTCTCAGCAGTGTGTTGAATACATTCATTGAGCTATGAAGTCCTCCGATGGCTAAAGCCAGGCCCGATAAATATTTGGCGACCACTGCATGTAACGTAAATCAGTTTAGGCATTACATTTTTTCGTTTTATGAAAACTATCTTTCTAAAAAAAACTTAATATTCAACTGATCATGCTTCTATTTTGGTGAAAGCCCCAGAAGATTAGTAATCATATTTACACATATATACACAACATCGATCGTTGGAGTTAGTGCCAAAAAGGGATTAATTTGTTTTGTACTTTTGCATACGTGCAGCTGGGGGAAACTAGTTAAAGGGATTGTGCCAATTGGAAAAAGTTAGTGAGTATAATCGGTACAGTATTAAGAAATATAAAAGAGCTGCAATAAGCTTACTCATTCCCTTGAAGATCGCTTAATTTAACCTGTAACCTTAAGCCTTTTCTAACAACAATCAATTCAAATGTTTTGAGATTCATATTCTTTCGGTATGTTGATGGGAAAATATAAGGGGAAAGTAAGGAGCGTTTCATACTAATAGGACTACGAAGAAACTAATTAAACTATCTAGCTGATAAGTAAATTAACCGATTTAAGAGAAAACATATAGATCATATTAGCTTTGAAACGCCCTTCCTAGACTTAAAGACATTTACCGCAAAGGCTTGACTTATGACCATGCGCCAAAGCATCGGCAGGACATTGTCGATGGTATCGACGTCCTTCGAGAATCGATTGACAATGCGGCCGAGGGGCGTGGTATCGAACAGCTCCATGGGCCAGCGGAATACGTATGTCAGGAGCCTCTCATGCAGCGCCTTGGAGCAGTAGATGCATCCGAGGGCCAGCGTGAGTGAGCAAAAGAAGTACGAGGTGACTGGAAAGTTAAATTATTTTTTTTTATTTCTTGTTTAAGGAAAACTTAATTGAATTACGTGGCGGAAGCTTGGACAAAACATTCTATAAAGCTTTAACAACCTACAGAGAAGAACTGACCTACTCAGCTGAGAATGGAAATGGGAACTTTTGGTATTCAAATGTACTTTGTTCGGATAATTACCGCAAACAACTGCAGGACGACCATCCGCAAGTTAAGTGGCAGAGTATTGTCAATTGTTTCTACGTCCTTGGAAAAACGATTAACAATGCGACCCAAGGGCGTAATGTCAAACATTTCCATTGGCCAACGAAAAGTGGCAGTAAGCAGGACGTTGTGCATTAATCGGGCACTATAAACGCAGCCCAGCGAAAGGAGCAGGGTGGATACATATCCCGTAATAACTTGGAAGAGAGCGAAGACACGGAAATATCAATTAGTGACCACATACCGCCACAAAACCTCTTGCCCACCGACGATAGCAGTGCTCTTATTTTGACTTTGAATTTAAATTTATAAAAAATCATGCATAAAGTGATTGAAGTAGATTAACAAATATGTTTAATCAAGTTAAACTTTAAAAGGAAGGTAAGGAAAGTTAGATTGTTCTTCAATCTAAAATACAGGATAATACCATTTGATATATGTATATATTACATCATTTAAGTTGAGATATTTTAAAAAAGAAATTTACAAAACTTGCATAATAAGTCAAATAAAGAGCACTCCAGAATATATTATTATGGGTAATATTATTATTATTAGTATGTGCTTATGTATGATGAACCAGGCCGAACCATGATATACAGAATGATCCGATTTTCCTGTTTGAATACTTAAAGCCGTGCTTGAATATATTTTGTTGGTGGCATTCATTATGCGCCGCCCCCGACTCCAATCAATTACCATATATGCCTGACCAATGACGACACGAATGTTGAAAGGCAGCACATTATCGATTGTATCGATATCTTTCGAAAAGCGATTGACAATCCGTCCCAGCGGTGTAGTGTCGAAGAGCTCCATGGGCCACCGGAGATTGTAGTACAGAAGAGTCTGATGTAATATCTCCGAACACTTGAGACAGCCCAATGAGATGGCGAGGGATGAGAAGAAGTTCGTCGCGACTAGAATTTTCGATTTTTTGTTCGATTTTTTTTCGATTATTTGTCGATAATTTTGGTTTTTGAGGATTAGGAAAGGTCCGAAAGTATTTACAAAGTATAATGTTTTGGCAAATTAATATGCAACACATTTACGCACACAAACATACACACACAAAAGGAGAACCGTTAGTAAAGTGGGTTAAGTGCAATGTTCTGGTAACCGAATATCGATCATCATCGATAGAAAAATAAATCCAGAACATTTGTGTGTAGGTAAACTACGTGCATGGGACTTATATTAATAGTGTTTATTAATATAGAAAGCCTTTTGTGTTCAGTTTGCTAAGCGTGCAGCAATATAAAAACTATTTAGTTTGAGGTGTTAGTGCTATTAGAATTGTGTGCTTTTTTTGTGGTAAGCCAAAGTGGGGTTAGTTAGTTAGTTATAGAAAGTCGAAGCTGAGGTTAATAAAATCCTACTGGTAGCTGAGCAGCATGTGTTCTCTTGGCGTCAAAATTGGAAGCAATAAAATAAGCAAAATTTACATGCAAACCCCAAACCAAACATAAAATTATCTAAAGAATATTCAGAAGACGGTCTCAAACTATAAAATATTTTATAATGCGGAAAAAGTTAATTATGCATGGATTTATAGATTTATTCGTTTGAAACTTTTCTTGAATATTAAATGAAGCGGAGTCTAATTATAGAAATCTTCAAAGCAGCATTTGGCACGTCTTATTTTAATGTTAATTTTATGCAAATATTGATGTTTAATGTCTTCAGGTTCATTTATGAATTGAAGACGACTGTTGAGCCATATAAAATTTTTAAATTTTGGGACCATCTTCGTTTGTAATTGATAAAACAAATATATACAAAAACAAAAACATAAAAACATGCAATAAAATTAAAAAACAAGTAAAACTAACTTAAATTAGAAACACAAAATGGACAAAACGAACATGAAACAAGGATAACTTCAAACGAAGAATTTAAAAAATAAATCGAATCACAATGGACTTACCTTGGCCGAATCCGAAGGCACCGTAAACACCCAGATACATGTCCCTGAGGCCTGTGTCGTTGCCGGCGTTTTGGTCGTTTGCCCACTGAGTGAGCCACAGATTCGAGCCGATTTGGAAGGCTTGGAAAACAAAGTTGAGCACCAATGTGGCCACCGACAGGAAGATTCCAACGCTCTTGATGTAATGCTTGTAGACGGCGAATTCCACGCCACCGGTCTGCGACTTTTCAGTTTCAATCAGCTTGCCCTCGACCTCCTGCTTCTTTTTCAGGGAGGCGGCGGAGGCTACGGAGTCATGAGAGTTCTGACGCCTTGCCCGCCCACGCCTACGGAGACTTCCTCCTCCTCCGCCCATTAAACTGTCTGCGGAGGTAACGGAGCTAAAAAGTAGGAATTTCAATAATTAGTTTAATGTTCTCAGCTTATATCAAAATTAAATAATAAACTATTAGTTTACTTACATAGAATCCGACAAGCTTTCCGTGCGCGCCAACTTAATGGCCTTCTCGACACTGCCTAGCAACTCAGGGACATCTCCGGTGCTGGAGATCTGGCGCTTAATCTGGTTCAGCTCCTCCTCCTCTTCATTGCCGTCCTGCAGATGCTGGATAATGAAGTCGGCGAAGGCGCCCTTGTTCTTCACCAATTGATCGAACGTGCCGCTCTCGCTGATTTCGCCCATTTTCATCACATAGATGCTGTCCACCTGGGGCAGGAAGGTGACGCCGTGGGTGACCAGCACACGTGATTTGCGTGCCAGTATGCCCTTGGGTCCGATCACCTCCTCGAAGATGTGCTTGCCCACATGGGCGTCTACGGCGCTCAGAGGATCGTCCAGCAGATAGATATCGGCATCACTGTACACGGCACGGGCCAACGAGATTCGCTGCTTCTGGCCACCTGATAAATTAATGCCTTTCTCACCGATTTCCGTGGAGTCGCCGGCCGACAGAATGTCGATATCGGCACGCAGGGCACAGGCGTCGATCACCTTGTTGTAGCGCTTCCGGTCGTAGGGCTGTCCAAAGAGGATGTTGTCCCTCACCGTCGCATTCTGGATCCACGCCTGCTGCGGCACATAGGCCAACTTGCCCACTGTGTTGACAACGCCCGCAAGTTTCTCCATTTCGCCGAGGAAGGCCTGCACCACAGACGACTTGCCGGAGCCCACAGTGCCAACCAGGGCCACCAGGCTGTTCTTGTGCACCTCGATGTTGATGTTGCGCAGAGTGATCTCATCGCCCCAGGAGAACTCGCCATTCTCAATGCTCATCGGGTGGGCTGTAAATATATTAAACATGTTAGTTTGGGTTAATCATTGTAAAATGATCAATTTTCCTTACGTTTGGATGAATCGTGGAGAACACTGTTGGGATCCAGTTCCTCACTGTTCAGGAACTTATTTATACGATTCACAGAAACTTGCGTCTATTCGTTCGCACATGGAAAATGGGAAATCGGTTAAAACATTTTGCACAAAAGGCATTATATTGATACACAGAATAAGTTAGTAGGTTTGGGAAAGGAGAAATATGGGGGATATGGGGAAATCATAAGTCCAAAACTGAATGTATATGGAATAACCTCGGACTGCCGAAGGTTTTATATACCCCTGCAGAACGAAAGAAAAAAATCTGGGCCAAGGATTTGGGGATATGGGATGGGTTAATCCTATTGATAAAATAAAATGGGGAAGATTACGGCAGAGGAAAGGTTTTATAAAAAATATAATTAAGAAATGTTTATATTATGTAAAGGACCTTTTGAAATTTCATATGTATGAGAATAATAATTCATATTAAACTATTTATAAATCCCTATATTTCTTTCAGAACAGACAGACATGCCTTCGTTATACCCATAATTAAATCCCCCCTAATAAATGCCCTCTGCAAGGGCATATTTAAAACCCAAACAAATGGTTGCTATTGAAACGGATGGAAAGAGCACCCCACCACCAGATATGATACAAATCGGGACTGGTTTGGTTCGGACAACTTTAAACCCAGATGAATTGATGATGTAAATTTTGAAAGAGGATAGGATAACTTTGGTTAGGGGATATTTTGGGTGTTGGTTAGAGCACCCCACCACCAGATATGATACAAATCGGGACTGGTTTGGTTCGGACAACTTTAAACCCAGATGAATTGATGATGTAAATTTTGAAAGAGGATAGGATAACTTTGGTTAGGGGATATTTTGGGTGTTGGTCTGTTTTTTTTTTGCTAAAAAAGAATTCAAATTGAGTAAATAAACATAAATCACAATCACAAAACGGCACAAAATCGCCGATCACAGTGGGGCCGGGGACCAGCGTGAGTTATAAGGAGAACATAATCCCTCAGCCCCACTGCGATCGACCGAAGTGGTAGTATTTGGTATTGCAATCGAGCGTAACTTACTTGCACCAGGTTGGTGATCAGCATGGGCAACATTGTTAACGGAAAACGGAGAATGTTGAATAATGATAATGATACAAAGGTTTTGGTGGCATCAAGCACGTTATTTTCATCGATTAGAACGTAAGTGGCGAATGTGACTAATGAAACCTAAAAGATAATACACAATATCGTTTAAGGCGTTGCTAAAATGGCTTTTCTTGATCCTTGTTTCGAAGGTGATGGATATAGGAGAGGCGGAGATGCACCATAGCCGAAGAGTTGGTTATTCCATCGTTTCATCGTGGGCGCCGTACCTCGGCTATGTCAACACTCAGCATGGGCAGGATGGTCAGCGGGAGTTTCATGAGGTCGAAGAGGGCGATTGAGACTAACACCTTCTCGACGCTCAGCTGATTCGCCTCGCTGGATAGCACGTAAGTGGCGAACGTGACCAAGGAAACCTTTGATTGTTCGAACACGAAGTACATATATATTTGCCAGATTAGTCCAAATGCTCTATACGTCCAACTCGTCTCGGCCAAGCTGTAAAGAAATCTCGGAGGACTCAGAGCCCTGCGGGGCTGGCATATCTTACCAGGAAGGGTGCGCAGGACCACAGGAACGAGGTTCCAGCGTTCAAATAGGCGGTGGATCGCAGGGTAGCAATCTCCTTGTCACGAATGTCCAGCACTTGCTTCTCGAAACTCGGCTCCCAGGCGTACAACTTCAGGACCTGTTTTTGAGAGATTAAAAACATTGTGAAAATGTGTAGATTAGCTGAGACTCGTCTTTCGAATCAGCATGACAATGAATAATTAGTAACTTCTACAGAAGAGTAAGATAATTGCTGTCGAAAGTTGATCCTCCCCTAAAAATAAACCCTAATCCTTAGATCACTCACCTTAATGCCACTCAGAACTTCGTTCATCAGCTTAACACGCTCATCCTTGTACTTCATCTGTCTGATCTGATAGGTCTTGATGCGGCTTGCAATCACTCCGTTCACGGGGATCAGGATAATCATCACAGCCAGACCGGCCAGAACGGACGGGCCCAGTTGCTGCCAAAGGAAATACAGGGCCAGGCCGATCTGCAGAGGCGCCGACCAGATCATGTTCAGGTAGGTAGTCAGCTCCATGAAACGCTGGGCATCCACAGCCATCAAGTTGACGATCTCGCCCACGGTGGACTCCTTTTTGGTGGAATTTGAAATGCGCAGGGCCTTGCGGTAGATGGCGTTGATCAAAGCAGTCCGGATCCGCAAGCCCACAATGAACATGCGGTGGAAGTACTGACCCAGAATAAAAGTCTGGGCAGCGGCCAAAACGAAAAGCAAGACGGCGTACAAGATGCCCTTCCATTCGGGCTGCGGGTCCGTTTCATGGGCCTCAACGAAGCTGATGATCAAGCTCAAGACCTGCGGCTGGGCGAATGTCAGGACGTCGGTGAACAACTTCATCAGGGCGCCGAACAGGAAGACGCCTCCGAAGGACTTATAAATTGGCGGCATAATGCTGGCCATGCCCTTCTTACGACCATTCTTCTCGCCATGGGGATTCTCAAAGGTCACATGGCCGTTGCTGAACTGCGCCTTCGGTTCCACGCGAGCCCGGCCCTTGTAGTTTTTGCGCACGTTCTGGTTCCAATGGTGGGCAAAGATGGGCATCACTTCGGAGCAACTGTCCTGGGGCCTCAGATCCCACAGATCCTTCTCCTCCAGCGGATTGCGGTAGCCCTTGAGGGCCATGCTATCGAACCACTGGTAGGTGATCCTAGATAGGAAACTGGCCGACAGCTCGGGAATCTCGTTCTCACCCCTCTGGTATTTGGTTTGCCGGGGCATGCCGTCCGCGAAACAGTTCAGGATCAGCATGATGCTGCTGAACGTGAAGAAGATAAAGAAGCTGACGAACTGGTACTCCTCCCAGGAGAAGTCCTGCTCGGAGGGCTGTGCCGAGTCCAAGATCTTCTGACGATCCGCATTCAGCCGAACTTCCGTGCGGCAGCGGGGAATCGACAGCACGGTGAGCAGGAACCAAAAGAGGAACTGGCAGCCCGTGGTCTGCACACCGTACTTCCGGTTCAGCGGGATGAACATGAAGAGCAGCAGGAAGGTGGCGAACTTGATGATGGGACCCCACACATCCAGGTCGTAGCGGGGCAGGCCGGAGTCGCCGCCCTTCTTGACCAGGCCCATAATCAAATCCAGGGCGGTGATGACCAGCAGGCCCAGGTTCACCAGGGCCTTGGTCACGTTCAGCTTGTTCCAGGGTATATTCCTGTCCAGACTGGCCTTCAGGTAGTAGAAGTCGAAGATCACGAACAGCCAGTAGAAGGCGCAGGGCGTCCAGACCAGCGCCGTCTGCTCAAAGCACGGCGTGAAGTCCGGATCGTTGGTGTACCATGTTTCCGTTGAGTTCTGTTTCGCGGTGGACAAATGGAAACCCTATAGTTGCCAAACCAAAACACAGGCACCAATGCACTCACCCAGAATGTGGAACCGCAGAATCTGTCCATCGGCGAGCTTGTGTCCTCCGCCATGGTCACTCGTCTGTTCGGCAACCTCCTCCACGTGCAACTGGGTTATATATGGGCGATGTGGTAACTGTAAAGCGGCAAGGAAGCAAACGGATCTATAATTTCTGGTCAACAGCTGTTCCTTCCCAAGCCGCACAACTACAACAACCGCTAGGTCGCGACAGTGGGAAGGGGTGTGTCCAACACTGGTATTTTTCTGGTATTTTTTGGGACAGTGGGTGTTGGATTATGAAAAGGAGTGCATAAAGGTACAATTATACAAGGTAGTCCAGTCGGCTGCCTAATGGTTCGGCTATTGGTCCGTTAACGTTCTTAAGCGATATCGCTATCTCTTTCACCCGTACGAGTGTCAGTATCGTTAACGGACTATATTTTGTCGACGGGACTACCTCGTATATGTAGTTGTACAAGGTCCTGAACGCGGGACAATTTATTATTTAGTGCTAAGGAAGGAAATTCTTATAATATGACTATGTTTCTTTAGCCTAGAGAACGAAATTAATTGAGTTAAATCTTTTTCAGAATACAATTTATTCATTAAATATTTTTTTTTTATTACTTTTATGTCCAAAAGGGTTTCTAAAAAATCATAAGATACATTAGCTTATAGTCAATAAATACATTTTTGAGTCTTTGTGTAATTAGTCGAATATTTAAAACTGTTTAAGCATAATATTAATTTTATTTCAAGAGAATCTGTTAATATTTTGTAGTTCTTAAATTAAAAAAAAACAAAACAATTCGTTGAACGCGAAAATCACTTTCCCACAATAGTAGTTTATGGTATTTGTAAAGTATTTTGTGACTTTTCACGACTTTCCACCCAGGGTCACACTATCAAGTCTTTTCAATTTCAAACAAGTTGGCAGCTCTGTTCTGGCCAAATAGAAAATTGTGTTTTTTCCTGTCGCAAAACGCAGAAATAGCATTTTATTTGTTTAATTCGCAACTGGTTGTTTGAATTGTAAAGCAAAATGTCGCGTCGCTCCAATTTCATTGAGGGCAACGACAATTTTCGCGAGCAGAACTTGCGGTTTGTGCGGGTAAGAAAAAACCTAATAAACGCGGTGCCCAGAACTTTCAATCACTTTTCCATTTATTCTACATTCATTTATGCAGAACGAGTTTGAGGACAACGTCAACCAGTTCTTCGGAGGTGCGAATCCGGGCGGAAGTGGCCAGCAGCAGAAGCCACCGCCGCGGGACTCGCTAATTGTCCAGCCGACCGCAGGTGAGTGGCGTCCATCGCAATAACCGCAATTTCACAGCCCTCTGCAATCGGGGAGCGGAGAATCCCGGCGATTCTAGCCGGCTAGGCATGACACCAACTTTATAGCTCTTAATCTCTGCGAGTGCGGAACCATGTCGACCAGATAAACATCTCACGTCGCTGTCGATTGCGCGTGAGCCCGGTACAGTGAACTCGAGATATGAACAACGGGAAGCAGGCAACAGCAAACAGTGAACGCGCGATAAGCCAGATTTACATATATAAATTTACATATAAAATATAAATCTTATCGAAAAAGCCGATTAGACGGTCCTTAGCCATCTCTACCCTCAAATGCATAGGTATTTTTATATATTTTTTTAATTAATAAAATAGTTCTAGGAAAATTCGTTGTTTAAAAATTAGTTTGTTTCTAAAATAATTAATTACTTTTGAATACCGAATTCTTTAATGCAATAATAATGTGGAATTTATATTTTTAGGCGTTTTAATATATTTATTAGTAAAAATATTAAATTAAATATAAAATTTATAAAGATAACTCATACAATTGTTGTATAGAGAAAAAATTATTACAAAAGAAGAAACGAATTAGAAAAATTGTAATCCAACCAAACTAATTATCTTGATTATATCTTCAATTTAGGTTAACAACTATCCTAGTTAAATCAAAGAACACGGCATTTGAGGGTTAGAAGGGTTAAATAGTTGGGTTTGTAATCTAGCCCCTCGTAATTGTGTGCTATGCGCAGATAAGTGTTTACATGTCCAGGGCCACTTCGTGGAAGGTCTCACATCGCGATCGCGCCCACTTGAAACGATAGTTTATTGTCCAGCGTTTGTTCATTGCCAATGACAAATATGCAACGAAAACGAGTTTTCCCGCCTCAAAGAAGAACTAATTTACACAAAAGAAAAAAAGGCGAAAGACAAACTTGGGCTAATCTTGACCGGAGCCGCGAATTTCGTTAGAGGCGTTGGGCTAGTCACATTTTATGGGCGCTAGAAACTTGTTTGCCCGTTTACGCATGTGTTTTAAGCATGCGGCTTTAGATAAAATTCTAGCACGGCACAAACGGGTATTTTAAGTTCGATATAATTAACGGCGAAACCTGTTCGCGCGGCGATTATATAAGCACAACAATCGGCAGACGAAAACCCCCAGCAAATGTAATATTCAATTGCACAAATTGTGTATTGTTTTTCGACTTTGGTGAAATTTCTCTTTGGAAATAAAAGCGCCGAGTCACGATGAGATGCTAAGCGAAATGGAACCGAGATCTCTTGACTGACTCTTCAAGAAAACTATAGCAAAAAGCACTGCCCGATTTTCTCTGGCTAAAAAATATTACTCTTACTCGACACCTTATTTGTTTGCTATGGATCTTGCCGCCCGGCATAAATTGTTTATACGTTTTTCTTGGCACCGACAAACAAGCGTGATTTATTTACAGAATATTAACGACACTTGACAGTTGCTGTCTTTATTAATACAGCGCGATAAGGCTGACTGACTGCATTTGTAGCTGAGTGCAAACTCCAAAAAAGGAACTTCCCCATAGCGAAAATTGCTTTTTTTAACAGTTCATTATCGGAGCCCCCACGGCCTGAAGCTTATCATCGGCCCACCCTCCATATACTAGATTCTTCCATTGTGTTTGTCGTTACTCTAGTTATGAATTGCAGTTCGTAATCCTTATATTGTTGCTTATCGCACACTTGTTTGCTCTAGTTGCTGTTGCTTCTTCGCCTCGAAAGCTTCAGGGTTCTTTTTTTCGAAGCTGATTATCATCGTGATGGCAGAAGCTGTCGAAACTATGGGATACCATCTTTCAAGGCCTCTGACGTCAGCAGCGGTGCGGTTGGTTACAGTGAAGCCCACGAGGCAATTATCTTCGATCGTCGTGTAATTTTATTTAAATGAAATCCAACAACCTCGCGCACTCCAATTATACATTTTTTCGTTATCAATTAAATAATCGCTCTACAAGCATGACAAAACACTAATGGTTATTATCAAACAACAATAGTGAATCACCCACTTTTTTTGAGGAATGTTTGCGCGGGATTCTCTTCTGGAGCCGTTTGGAAATTTCACAATTTCAGGCAAAGAAACTTTCGCACCCACCACGAAATACAGATACATTTCACATAGATACAAACGCACACTCACACACTTGTTCCGCTTTGGCGGAATCCAACAACAGCCAGAGAAACAACAATGGACGGTATCGATGCGACTGAAATGTCACTTATAATTACCTCTATGTAGAAAAAATGTCGCTGCGATTCAAACGGATCGGAGCGAATAGAATCAAAACGAATCGTAGCGGTTGGGATCGGATCGGTTTTGGATGGAGGGCAGCGGTAGAGCACTGAAAATCGACGGACAACCGGCTCGTAACGAGCTAAAAAGGCAACTGAATTCGAGCCAAGCGCGGCGAACAAACTTATTTGTTTTGCCTTTCGGTGCTCAAAACAAAAAATGAGATAATAGCCGCCTTCTCGGAGAGGGAAAAAAACTCATAAAACAAGAGAATATATGTATACAATAGAAAACGTTTGACTTCGCTCTTTTCATTTTGGCCTCCCGGTCAATTAAAACCCGAGCAATCAAGGCCCGACTCTCACGATAGGGCCCATATAAGACCGTGTTTGGGGCAGAATAAAAACCCTCTATCAGATAGCGGGAGATAACGCCGCTCTCTTCCACGATTTTAAGTGGTATATGAACAATACGGGGCTTTCCGGCTCTGGTGAAATTATTTTGACCGCGTGTAAAGCTGGCAGAGATACAAAAAAGCACCAAGAGTCGAGCACTAGCACTCTTAAGCATTTTGTTGTCACAAGAGCAACAGAAGCGCCCCCATATGATAACGATATCATTGGTAGCCCCCGAATCGGGTGGATTTAATGCCTGTTTGGCTGCGAATTCTCCGTGTTTTTGGTATAAGCATGACCATTACTATTACTGAAGTTCGTACGTGTGGCCGAGGGTTCCTGGTGCAATTTATCAGTTTATTGTGTTTTGATTTCATATTTATTTGTTTTATACCTATACATAAATACGTATGCCAATGCAGTGCTGGCTCAAAAAATATATATGTATGCTTAGAAATTTCTAGAAACAGACAGGAATCGATCCAAATATTCAAAATTCCATAAATAGAATTGATAACATTGTTAATCTAATCGAATTGAGTAAATGTTTAAATTAAAATAATAGTGACATTGATGGTTTTATAGATTGGCGAAAAACACCAACAATCAACGTTAGTCAGCAGTTTGATAACGACTGAAAAGGCAATTAAGTATTAATAATGCATTCGAATTTCAGTTCATTTTTATTTTTCCCATAGATTACTGCAATTAGTTTGAGTGTTCACAAAAAATTATAATTGTAAGCAAAACATCTATCCCATAAAGTCTTATAATTATTTTAATTTTGAATTTAACCATATAAATTAATTTATAAGTTATAAACGATTTTTTTAGCGAGCACTGCTTATTTTGTCAATATTGCCATGAGTAGATAAGATTGGAATTGGTCTGCTAAACGTGACTTACCTTTAATCCAAAGCGTGTCTGCTTTTCTAAATTTCTAATTTCATGTGGTACCATGAAATTAGGAAACAACGAGCTGGACAACCGGCGAGAGTTTCTCCGCGAGCTGGGCGCCAGTCGGATGTTGGCCAACGCCCTGGCCCAGCGCACCCTCAGTGTGCCCAACTTCAACCTGCGCCAATTCCAGCGCCAGAGGTTCCGCCTCAGCGTCGAGCTGGGCGACAGTCGTCAGGACGTGGTGGACAAGGAGGTGCTACGAGCCATCGGGGAAATCGTGGAGAACCAGGTCGATGTCGAGTCACGTCCACGTACTCCATCGCCGCCACGAAACATTGATTGGCACAACATCAGCCGGGATAATTCGCCAGTGAGGAATGATGATCGATCGCGTCCGAGGAACCGTCAAAGGGAGGGAAACTTTCAGGAGCGGAGGGACAACAATCAGGGAATTGCAAGGCAGCGGGAACCTGGACGGGGACCAATCAACAGGAATTCTGGACCCATCAATGCTCCGATCAATCGAAATCGTGAACTCAGTCGCAATAATCCTGGAGTATATTCTGAGGAAATTAATCGAAACAATCAAAATAAGAACATCGCTAATCAAAATGCAAATCGACAAGAATTTATTCGTAATAATACAAATTATGAATTCAGTCGGGAGCCAGTCAATAGGAATTCCGGACCTATTAATGGTCCAATTAATCGAAATCGCAATAATCCTGTCGTAAATCCTGAGCAATTTAATAGAAATCCAAATCCTCAAGAACTTAATCGAAATCCAAATCCTGAAGAATTTAATCGAAATGCGAATCCTCCAGACTTTAATCGAAATGCAAACCCTCAAGAAATTAATCGAAATGTAAATTCTCAAGAATTTAATCGTAATAATAGAAATGATGAATTCATTCGTAACAATCGTAGTGCAAGCCATCAGGATCTTAATCGCAATAATCGTAATGTGAACAGCGGCGAATACGATCGAAATAATCGTAATTTGAATCTTCAAGAACTTAATCGGAATAACCGAAAGGCAGATGAATTCAATCGACATGAAAATGTACAGGCGAATCGCCAGGAATTCAATCATCCTAATCGAAATGTTAATCCGCAGGAGTTCAATCGCTCCAATAGAAGCGGCAATCCACAGGAATTTAATCGTAATGCGATTCAGCCGGAATTCAATCGAAACAATCGCAATGTCAACGATGAACTCAATCGAAACAATCGCAATGTTAACAACGATGAATTCAATCGAAACTATCGAAATGTTAACAACGATGAATTCAATCAAAACAATCGCAATGTTAGCAACGCTGAATTCAATCGAAACAATCGTAATGTTAACAGCGATGAATTCAATCGAAACAATCGCAATGTTAACAACGATGAGTTTAATCGTATCAATCGTAATGCGAATCCACTATTTAACCGCAATACAAATAATGTTGAAGCTAATATTAACAATCGAAATGCGAATATTCAAGTATTTAATCGGAATGACAACAATAGTGGACAGCTACCAATTATTAGAGGTAATCCCTCGAACTTCAATAGTACTCGCATCAACGACAACAATCGTGGATCTGGTATTCAGAACTTCATTCCCAATCAACACACCAACTTGGACCGAAATTCCTTAATAAATCAACGTAGCAACATTGAAGATAACTTTCAAATTCCTAGAGATCGATTCCAATTGCTTGATAGCCGACCACAACATCAACAGCAACATTATACTGACCAAGATATTCGAGATATGGACGCAAACGTTGGCGGAAACTCTGGACTCCAAGCCGGTCGCAATTATCAGCGCATTGTTAATGATAATCAAATAATACTCTGTCGCACTGACTGGATTGAAGCCAATGACAATTTACTTGAAGATCCACATTTTATCAATGAACCAGAGGATGCGATGATGAGCGGTGATCATTTTCGTGGACAGCAGCATGAACATTTTAGAAGACCAGATGTGCGCGAGCGAGAAGATCTTGGTTTCATTCAAAACTTCGGGGGTAACCAACACAACCCACGAGAACATAGCAACGATGATCGTAATTCATATGGACGCGAACGCAATCATCGTAATGTTGACGGTAATAGGCGCCAGTTTGATCAAGAACTCGATCGTCGCAACTTAAACGACGACTTCAATCAGCGAAACAACTCTTCGCGTGGCGTTGACACCCAACGCTTTCCCCCAAGGGAAGTCGACGCATTCCAAGGCTCGAATAACCCCCGCTTTTCACCGAACCGGTATCAACCAACAATTGACCGGGGATCGGGTTCTGGGGATCATTACCGCAATAACCCGCAATCTAGAGGTCCCAATCCTAACAGAGCCAAACATAACAGACCGATTGTACCAAACGAAGATAGAGCTGGCCAATCTGGAGGGTCAAATCAACCCAGATTAAGTCTAGATCGTAATACGACGAGGAATATAATTCCGGGCGGACGCCAACAACAGAGATCGAGTTCAAGATCAAACATCAATACTGGCGTGCAAGGCCAACCAAGATCAAATTCGTTAACAACTCAAAATCGTAGCACATCTAGGAACCCAGGTGGACGCGAACCGAATCGTCCGAATACATCAGCAAATCAAGATCGCAGTGCAACCCGGAATCAGAATTCTGGTGGTCCCAATCCAGGGCGACCTAATTCAAACCAAGCTCGAGATGGTAAACCTGGTATTCCAAGCCAAAATAACAAGAAGCCAGGCGTTCCACCCAAAAACCGTGGACCGAATCAAAATAAACCCAATCCACCAGCAAGCGTAGCTAGGAACAACAATCCTGGTGCAACTGGACCTGGTCAGCAGCCAAATAAACCTAAACCACAAGCTACTAAGAACAATAAGGCTATGGCGAATCCACGTGCTGGTAAGGGATAAGTTTTTAATTCATGATAAAAATCATTCTTAATACGAACCATTGAGAGTTAGCTAAAAGCTTCTTACCTGCTCCCAAATAAATAATATGGTTCAGCAACTTTATTTAAAAGCTACATTCGTACGTAGCTCGGAATGCAAACCGGCTAAAAAATAGTTATTTCTTATCCGCTCTTCAGATATCTCACCGTTTTTTAAATAACTTTCTTTGCTACTAAAATAGCATCCCCTCTCTTAACAAAACTCTTCCATGCTTGCTGAAAGCATTTGTGATAGATGTTATTGGATTCAAAACTAATTTGAAATCAAAGACAGTTGGGATACCAAACGGTACAAAACTGTACTAAGTATTTTTTTTTTTTTATCCCGTTTGAAACTTTGGAACGGTTTCACTGGTTTGCATTTCAAAAACGTAGAAAATACAAAGTCTATATAGCCGAATTCAATTTTGCAGGCCAAAAAAGAGAAGCAGAAACCACGGAAATAGGAGCTCCGAACCGGGCTAAAAAAGCCGATCCGAAACGTCAGAAGATGGACACAAATCGTAGCTTCATTATAGGCGGAATTCGCCTGCCCTATATCAACACCAATCGCCGGATTCTGCCACAACCAGAAGAAGAGTCCTACGCGGTGACTTTCTTCGAGCAAACGCCCATTTACAACACAAACATTTATGCCACCGACGACGGTGAGATTGATAAAGAGAAAGATGAAGAGGATGAGGACCTATCTGATACCGAATCCCTGGACTCGAACCGATCCACCTTACCGTCGGGGCCCCGAAATCGTCACGCTAAGAAGAAAGTACGCTCCCAGTTGCGCAAGGAGTGGACCAAAATCTATAGGACCAATAACTACAAGGACTGGCACACCTGGTGGAGGGATTACAAGTGGTGCGGCAGCGAGATCAACAAGAAGCTGGAGAAGTACGGCGACCGCAGCCTGCGCCACCGCTTTGCCCTGCCTGGAAGTAAAACAATCAACGAAAAGGGGATCAATCAAGTATTCAAAAGCGCTCACGTGGGTCTGGAAAAAAATACTTTCAGCCACTACCGCAACATGCGTTCGATATTCCTTCTGATGAACGAAGATTTCCTCGGGAATTTGACTCCTGAGCAAATGGAGGATGTGCAGGACCTAATCCGTGGCATTCCAAATCACTTGTGGCTATACAAGATCCGCGCCATGGTCTACCTTTGGGAGAGGTATCATGGCACACTAAAGTCTTCAGCCCCAAAAAATGTATTTAGGGAATCGCAAATAAAAAGCATTGCGAAGGAATGGGAGAATCCTCTCTTTCACTGGCTGGCCAAGCAGGCTTTCGATGAGCTCAAGGTAGGAGTGAACGTTTTCAAAACCTCAAGCACTTGATAGCAAGAATTTTGTTTTAAAATCATTTTCTTAATTTAGTTTTGACTAGATTGAAAAGTAAAAGATATTTTTATACCCTTTTACTCTACGAGTATTCGTGTAAAAGTATGTAACAGCTAGAAGGAAGCATTTCCGACCCTATAAAGTATATATATTCTTGATCAGGGTCACTAGTCGATATAGCCATGTCCGTCTGTCCGTCTGTCTGTCTGTCCGTCCGTATGAACGCTAAGATCTCGAAAACTATAAAAGCTAGAGGATTGGTATTTTGCATGCAGATTCTTGGAGTTCCTACGCAGGGCAAGTTTGTTTCAAAAAGGTGTCACGCCCCCTCTAACGCCCACAATCGCTTTATCGCGATTTTAAAAATTTTAATATTTCGGAAAAGTAAAAATGCAGTTTTATTTATCAATACCTATCGAAATGTAGAAGAAATTTTTCAAATCGGACAATTCATTAAAAAGTTATGCGTGATCAAAGTTTTTATCTCCATCTCCCTCGCACTCCCTTCAGCTGCGTAACGGGTATCTGATAGTCGGGGCACCCGACTATAGCGTTTTTTCTTGTTATAAGTAAGCAGCATCGATTTCTAAATAAATTTGATTTATAAATTAATAGGTGGAACTAAATTAATCTTGCTGTCAGGTGTCTTAATTTTAATATATAACTACTAAACTAAAACCACATATTTTATTTATTTTTTTATAGGCAATCAGCGAGATCGCCTGGCCGGATTTCAATAAAATTTACCCTGGCTTAAAATCGTAGTTTAATGCAAACTATTACCCGAATAACTTTTAACTTTATGTATATTAGATTGTATACAGAATTAAAGCCAAATAAATAATGGGTTTTGCTTCTTCAATGGAAACTACGCTTGAGTCACCTTAAAATTGATTTGTTGTATAAAACCTTACTGATATTAAAATGTAATTTCCTTACCCGTTTCCCTTTTCTGCCTCCTCTCTAGGAATCTGCGTGAAGAGCTTTAAGTTGAATAGTGAAGAGAAGTTTTTCATCAATGTGTGTCAAGCTCCGGAAGTTCCTGCTCCCCAAGATGTCACCGAGGAGGAACTGATTGATATACTGGAGTCCCCTACGCCTGGTTCATACCGGGTGCCAATGAGCATCTCCGAGCCAAGACACACAAAGGACCGCTCCGATAAAACCGTCGATGTCTGCGATATTGCCGTCAATCCCAAGTTCCTGGTGAAGATGCAGAAATCTCAGCTGTTTAACAACTTCTTTCTGCAAATTGTGGCTGAGGCTCTGAGCGAAAAGTACAATGTGCAGATCAACATGGAAAAGACCATAATTCTGAACAATCGCAAGTTCATTGGCACTTTGGTCTCCCATCGAGTGCGCAATGATGACGTCCAAAGGGCTCAGCCGGTGTCTGAAGGACCGGCTGCCATTTCCAGCCAGGATGCGGTTTCGACTTCAAAGTCCGGCCAGTTAGTCCAGGAGATCAACGAGAAAGATGCAGCGGCCATAAGGACTAGCCGCCAACTGGCGGGCGGAATCCAGGAGTTGCAGTACAAACTTCGCGCTCGAGTTCGTGACGATTCCGTTGATGAAATCCACGCTGAGATTTACCTACCAAATTGCGTAAGGATTGACATGATCCATGGGTGAAACAAAAAAAACTGATATCTTTGCTGTCCAGGTTTCTTCTCAGGAGGTTAGTCTTGATGTCGGCGAGGATCGTATCCTAGTGGAATCCCAAAGACATGGCTATGTGTTTGACAAATTTGTCAATTATCGCCTGCAGCAGGATCGTGCACAAGCTTTATTCGATAAAACCAGCAAGGTAACGAACAGAAATCAGAATCGGAGAAGACATCACTAAATTTAAATTTCTTCTTTCAGATGCTTCAGATCCGCATCCCAGTGTTTAGTAACTGAAAACATAAATAACAGTACTTATATTTGCCTTATGTAATGAATCATTACCAATGTTATTAAATGTTAATAAATGCTAAATAAAAATTTTGAATGAGTAGTCCGATTTTGTTATACTTTTTGGCACCAATCAAAATTGCAATAATACTTTTACTAAATCTTTAAAGCTTAAGATTAAGGCGATCGTGGGAACGTGGCACTCTGATGAAACAAACGTGGGCTGCTCAGGAAACCCGAGAATCTGAATAGTTAATTCCAACTTTCTAGCTTTGACAGTTTCCGAGATCTCAGCGTTTATACGGACAGACGGACATGACTAGATCGACTCGGCTTGTGATCCTAATCAAGAATTTATCTACTTTACTAGCTTTACTTTTTTTTAATAGTGGCCGTTACGATTTGATCATTTTTAACATTGCCTTGGCTCCGTAACCTATGCCTTTGACCCTTTGCCCAGTTTCCACTGCGCCCCGGGAGCTCTTTGGAAGCAAAGTGTAATATGCTCTTTGGGAGTAAATTGTAATATTGATTGGATTCCCGAAACTGTTGAATAGATGAATTTTTGAATTTTGGTCAGCTGTTAATCAGCTGTTCCATACAAAATCAAGTTTCAGAAATTTCAGCAATTCAACAACCTCAAGGCTGTTGAAAATTTTGTTGAATCGTTGAAAACCAGAGTTGTCACCTTTTTTGTCAAAAGTCATGGCAACTCTGTCACATTTTAGTATCACCAGTACGCCATATTTACTTTAAAATCAATCAATCAGTAACAAGAGAGAACGCTATAGTCGGGTTGGTGTCCCGACTACATTTCTACATATAACTAAACACAACAGAATTGCATCTATACTTATCAAAAATTTTTAAAAATGTGGGCGCCAGACAGATTTTAGTATCGTTTGTGGGCGATTATGGGTGATTGTCGGCGTTAGAGGGGGCGTGGCGCTCGGCTGAAATAAGCTTGCGCTGCGTAGGAAGCCCAAGAATATGTGTTGGTAATCCCAACTCTCTAGCTTTTGTAGTTTCCGAGATCACAGCGTTCATACAGACAGACAGACGGACAGACGGACATGGCTATATCGACTCGGCTAGTGATCCTGATCAAGAATATATATACTTTATGGGGTCGGAAATGCTTCCTTCTAGCTGTTACATACTTTTGCACGAATACAATATACCCTTTTACTCTACGAGTAACGGGTATAACTAGCTATAAAAAATCAAGTTTTAGGTGATTAAAGTTCCACGACACTTTTTAACAAATAACAGCTGTTTGAAAATTCAACAGGAACCATTTAGGGTCGTTCCCTTAATTGCTGAAATTTCCTGTTGAATTTTCAACAATTCAACAGTTTAGGGAATCCCCTCAGTCTCTTTGGGAGCAAATTGTAATACATATGTGTTTTGGGTGCAAAATATAATGATAATTGGGAGCAAATTATAATATCGGTGCATCTGATCCCAAGTTAATTTTGAATTGAAATAATTTTTAAGTTTTATACATGTTTTTTAATAAACTCAACACAATTTCAATGGGAAACTCAAGTAAGTGTTATAGTCTAGTCACACTATGTGGGGTAACCTATCGAGTGAGCCAGTTACCCGATTACTCCAAAAAAGTGTTTCCACTGGGTTAACTCCAAATATCGGGTAATGACAGCTAGTGTTTGTTGTTTTTGTTGTTTATTTTACTAGGGATGGACCTTCAACGATAGGAAATAAATACAAAATAGACCGAAAAATACAAAAAAATACTCAGAAATACCAAAGACCCTAAAAGTACCTCACTTTTGCCCACATCTAGTTGCCTATACACAACCTATGTAAAAAAAACAGGGTTTTGTCAATAACCCCATAACTCCATAACTCCACCCTAGTGTAAACAGGCCTTAAATAGGCTATTAAATGTTTCAGGAGCGAACTATCGACAAAATATCGATTCATCGATAGCAGCAAAGTCATCGGAAAATATCGCCAAGAAAACATCACTAATCGGCAGCGGCTGCAATAAAACTCCGTAAAAAACCGAATTAATCCGCGATTTAACCAAGCAAAAGACCTGCATCCGCTCGATATCCTTCGGCGCCGGTGCCGGCACATCAGATCTCTTCGCGCGACCAGTGGAACAGTGCACGCAGCGCCCCAGGGCAAGCGAAAAGATAACCTCCAAAGTCTGGACCCAGGCAGCAGATGCACCTGCTCCACCCCTTCCCCTCCCAGATGCAAGTGAAAAACGGCTCTAACTAGTGGATAAACCCGGCCCAGCCATGTCGACAACGTCGGTGGTGCAGCAGTTCGTGAACGGGCTCAAGTCCCGCAACCGGAATGTCCAGAACAAGGCCACCCAGGACCTGCTCTTCTATGTGAAGACCGAGCTGCGCGAGATGTCCCAGGAGGAGCTGGCGCAGTTCTTCGACGAGTTCGACCACCACATCTTCACCATGGTGAATGCGACG
Source organism: Drosophila prostipennis (assembly GCA_037075205.1). Lineage (NCBI taxonomy): Eukaryota > Metazoa > Arthropoda > Insecta > Diptera > Drosophilidae > Drosophila > Drosophila prostipennis. The sequence continues at coordinate 1,044,970 of JBAMCJ010004908.1, read as the reverse complement.
GACATCAACGAGAAGAAGGGCGGTGCCCTGGCCATGAGTGAGTCCCCGGGACGCCGGTAGTTCTCTAGAGGATTCAATGTTTCCCCTTTCAGAGTGCCTGATCAACTGCGAGGGCAGCCTGACGGCCAGGAAGGGCATATCGCCCTATTTGAACCGCCTGCGCGATCTGCTCCTGATCAACGATGTGTCCGTCATGGAGATAGCCGCCCGCTCCCTGGTCAAACTGGCCAATATGCCCACATCCAAGGGCGCCGATTCCTTCGACTTTGATATTAAGAAGGCCTTCGAGGTGCTCAGAGGCGAGAGACAAGAGGTGAATTGGCCATCCTAAGCCCATAATTTAAGTTATGATTCTCTTTAAATGCAAAGTATATCTAAAAATGTCCTTATTTTCAGTACCGCCGCCACGCAGCCGTCTTTATTCTCCGTGAGCTGGCCATCGCCTTGCCGACCTACTTCTATCAGCATATCCTCACCTTCTTTGAAGTCATCTTTAATGCCATCTTCGATCCCAAACCTGCCATTCGAGAGTCCGCAGGAGAGGCCTTGAGGGCGGCTTTAATTATCACCGCGCAGCGAGAGAGCACAAAACAGTCCAGTGAACCGCAGTGGTACAGGATCTGCTATGACGAGGCCAACGCCAGTTTCAGTGCGGATCTGACCGCTGGCAAGGAGCAGAAGGGCGTGACCCGAGACGATCGCATTCACGGCGGCCTTATCGTATTCAACGAGCTCTTCCGCAGCGCCAATGCCACCTGGGAGCGGCGCTACACTTCGCTGAAGACGCTCTTCCCAAAGGCCCAGCACAACAAGTTCCTGGAGGCCAGCAGCTCGTCGGGAATGGGCTCCCAGCTGAACACTTTGGTGCCGCGGCTTAAGGTGCCCTTCATCGACAAGCTCGGCAGCACACAGACGCATTTGGGCGAGGGAGAGCATCACAACGGCGTGGCCAAGTTCGCGAGCGTGAGTCTAACGATCAAATGTCCCCACACACGAATGTATTTGTTATTCTCATTTATTTATTTGTTTACGTAGAACGTTACATGTAGCTAAAAACCAATATTTGCCTCACGCGAAGAAATCAGCTGACCTAATTACGGTTGAAAATTTGTGTCTAAAAGGCGAATGTAACAATATCTAGCAGTATAGTGTCAGAAAGAGGGTGGCTTTGTGTGATGGGGTTTATTAAGCCACTAATATTAATTTCTTATAAAATACTTTACTATTTAAAACTCGTTTTTTAGCATTTTTATATGATTTTTAACCTAATTTACTAAGCTTAAGTAAATTAAAAATACCGTTTTTTCAGTTTTTTCCTGTTTTAAGCAAATTTTTTGAAAATAATAATTTTACATTTAAGAACTTTAAATCACAATTAACTAACAATCCCCATTTTCGACAGCACAACGTATTGGAATCCGCCTACGCTCACGAGATCCTCCAAGAGCACTACACTACCATATGCGACAATGTCTTGGAGCAGCGTTCCTCGAAATCCCCCTATGTGCAACAGGCTCTGCTGCAAATCCTTCCTCGACTGGCTGCCTTTAAGCGCGAAGTGTTTGTGGAAAAGTACCTGCAAACCTGCGTGTCGCACTTGATGCAGATTCTGCGGGGCAAGGAGAAGGATCGCACGGTCGCCTACATTACCATCGGCTACATGGCTGTGGCGGTGCAGAGTGCGATCGAGATTCACCTATCCGGGATCATGGGCAGCGTGAAGGTCGCTCTGCCAGCCAAGGATTTGACCAGCAAACGAAAGGTGCCAGTGGATCCGGCTGTCTTTGCCTGCATAACGCTACTCGCACATGCCGTCAAATCGGAGATAGCCGAAGATGTTAAGGATATCCTTGAGCAGATGTTCTACACGGGTCTCTCGCCAGCCCTCACAGTTTGCCTGAGGGAACTGTCGGAGAACGTGCCGCAGCTAAAGTCCGCCATCACAGAAGGATTGATCGGAATCCTATCCCAGGTCCTGATGAACAAGGCCGCTGCCGTTCCATACACTGCCCTTCCTCCGATCGCCATCGATGCCTCGCTAATGCAAAACGCTGACGGAGCCACCACAGTGCTGGCCCTCAAAACATTGGGAACCTTCAACTTTGAGGAGCAAAACATGTTGGACTTTGTGCAGCGGTAAAAGCTAATTGTAATATCCAGAAAATGACAGTTCAATTGTGACTTTCCTCTTGCAGTTGTGCTGACTACTTCATCGTACATGAACAGCAGGAGATACGTTTGGAGGCGGTGCAAACCTGCACTCGACTACTGAAACTGGCCGTGCAATCCTCTGAGAGTATGGAAAATTCCAAGACCCTCAGCGATACCGTGTCGCACGTTATAGAGCGCCTGCTAATGGTGGCCATCACGGACATGGACTGCAATGTGCGCATACGTATCCTCCGCTCGCTGGACGAGACCTTTGATGCGAAACTCGCACAACCGGAGTCTTTAAACTCACTATTTATTACCCTGCACGACGAGATCTTTGAGATTCGGGAGCTGGCGATGGTCACTATTGGAAGATTGTCCTCCATGAACCCGGCCTATGTGATGCCCAAGCTAAGAACCACCATGATCGAGTTGATCACGGACCTCAAGTACTCGGGCATGAGCAGGAACAAGGAGCAGAGCGCCAAGATGCTGGACCACCTGGTGATAAGCACGCCCAGGCTGATATCCTCGTACATGAACCCGATCCTGAAGGCGTTGGTGCCCAAGTTGCACGAACCGGAATCGAATCCGGGGGTTATTCTGAATGTGCTTCGCACCATCGGTGATCTGGCAGAGGTGAATGGTGGCTCCGACGAAATGGAGCTGTGGGCAGATGACCTTCTCTCCATTCTGCTCGAGATGCTCGGCGATGCCGGAAGTCCGGATAAGCGAGGAGTGGCTCTGTGGACCCTGGGGCAGCTAATTAGTGCAACGGGCAGGGTTGTGAGCCCGTATCACAAGTACCCAGTGCTCATCGACATCTTGATCAACTTCCTCAAAACGGAACAGCGTCGCTCCATTCGAAGGGAGACGATCCGTGTGCTGGGCCTTTTGGGAGCCATGGACCCCTACAAGCACAAGATGAACAAGGGCTTGATTGACAGCCAAAAGGATAATGTTCTGATAGCATATTCCGATGGCAAAGTGGATGAAAGCCAGGACATCTCCACCGCAGAGCTGCTCGTGAATATGGGCAATGCGTTGGACGAGTATTACCCGGCGGTGGCCATAGCTGCCTTGATGCGCATCCTGCGCGATCCCACGCTGAGCACTCGGCACACCAGTGTGGTGCAGGCGGTGACCTTCATCTTCCAGAGCCTGGGCATCAAATGTGTGCCCTACTTGGCCCAAGTGCTTCCGAATTTGCTGGATAACGTACGCACCGCGGACAACAATCTGAGGGAGTTTCTGTTCCAGCAGCTCGCCATTCTGGTGGCCTTCGTGAAGCTGCACATTATCAGCTACATGGGCGATATTTTCAAGTTGATCAAAGAGTTTTGGACTATCAACACACCGTTGCAGAACACTTTGATCAATCTGATTGAACAGATTGCCGTGGCTTTGGGCTGCGAGTTCAGGGATTACTTAGCGGAGCTGATCCCACAGATTCTGCGGGTGCTGCAGCACGATAACTCCAAGGACAGAATGGTCACCAGAAGATTGCTGCAGGCTCTTCAAAAGTTTGGCAGCACCTTGGGCTACTACCTGCCGCTGATTGTGCCGCCCATTGTGAAGCTCTTCGACTCCCCGTACGTCCCGCAACAGGTGTCGATGGTGGCCCTGGAAACGATCAACAACCTGGCCTGTCATTTGGACTTCACCGACTTCTCCTCGCGCATAATCCACCCGCTGGTTCGAGTGCTGGACGCTGAGCCGGAGCTGCGGGACCAAGCGATGATCACGCTGCGCTCGCTGGTCAAACAACTGGGCAAGAAGTACCTGGTGTTCGTGCCCATGGTGCAGCGCACTCTCAACAAGCACCGCATTGCGGATCCCGAGTACGAGAAGCTACTGAGCCGCATCCAGTCGAACAGCACGCTGGCGGATTCCTGTGGGGCGGGAGAGTCGGGACTGCGCCCGGCCAAGATCAAGAACAACGAGCCCTTCGTGACCGACAGGAACAGCAATATCAAAAACCTGCAGGTCTGTTAGCTAAACAATGTGAGATGTGAAAGGTTTAAGCTCTATTCATTGGTATTTTCTTGCAGGTTACCACAAACGAACTGCGCACGGCGTGGCAGGTTACTCGTCGCGTCTCCAAAGACGATTGGATGGAGTGGCTGAAGCGGTTGTCGATTGGCCTGCTAAAGGAATCGCCTTCGCACGCGCTGAGAGCCTGCCGTTCGTTGGCCCAGGAGTACGATACGCTACTGCGAGATCTCTTCAACGCCGCTTTCATCTCCTGTTGGACGGAGCTCTCGCCGGACCTCAAATCGGAGCTAACGCAGTCGCTGATTCAGGCCCTGCAAGTCACCGACATGCCGGAGATCACGCAGACGATCCTTAACCTAGCCGAGTTCATGGAGCATTGCGACCGCGACCCAATACCAATAGAAACCAAGCTGTTGGGAACGCGGGCGATGGCTTGCCGGGCCTACGCCAAAGCCTTGCGCTACAAGGAAGAGGAGTTTCTGCTGCGTAAGGACCCACAGGTGTTGGAGTCCTTGATTCTGATCAACAACAAGCTGCAGCAACGGGAAGCGGCGGAGGGTTTGCTTACGACCTTTGGCAATGCAGCCAACGAGCTAAATGATCCAAAGAAGGGAAGATGGTATGAGAAACTGCACAACTGGGATCAGGCCCTGAAGCATTACAAGGGGAACCTGCACACTGATTCCTCGGACTTGGAGGCCCGTCTCGGTCACATGCGCTGCCTGGAGGCGCTCGGAGATTGGTCTGAGCTGAGCGACGTCACCAAGCGCGAGTGGGAGAACTTCGGCACGGAAGCGAAGTCGCGGGCGAGTCCGTTGGCTGCAGTGGCTGCCTGGGGTCTGCAGGATTGGGAGTCGATGCGGGAGTATGTGAGATGCATACCGGAGGACACTCAGGATGGAAGCTTCTATCGAGCAGTGCTGGCGGTGCATCACGACGACTTTGAGACCGCCCAGCGCCTGATCGACGAGACCAGGGATCTCCTGGACACGGAACTCACATCAATGGCGGGCGAATCCTATGAAAGAGCCTACGGAGCCATGGTTTGTGTTCAAATGCTGGCGGAGCTGGAAGAGGTCATCCAATACAAACTGATACCGGAGAGAAGAGAGTCCTTGAAGACCATGTGGTGGAAGCGCCTGCAAGGAGGACAACGCCTGGTGGAGGACTGGCGAAGGATCATTCAGGTGCACTCGTTGGTGGTGAAGCCGCACGACGACATACACACCTGGTTGAAGTACGCCAGTTTGTGCAGAAAGAGCGGTTCCCTGCACTTGGCCGAGAAAACGCTGGAGATGCTACTGCGCACCGATCCCACCAATCCTCAGGTGACTTACGCCTACACCAAGTACATGGCTGCCAACAATCAGCTGAAGGAGGCCTACGACGAGCTGAGGCACTTTGTGACCACCTACAGCCAGGAGCTGAGCTGCCTGCCGCCGGAAGCACTGAAGCAGCAGGATCAGCGGCTAATGGCGCGCTGCTACCTGCGTCTGGCCACCTGGCAAAATAAGCTGCAGGACCGACTCGGGCCGGAGGCCATTCCGGGCGCCCTCGAGTGCTTCGAGAAGGCCACCAGCTACGATCCCAACTGGTACAAGGCCTGGCACCTGTGGGCGTACATGAACTTCAAGGTGGTGCAGGCCCAGAAATCGGCTCTGGACAAACAACAGCCGCCGGGCGCCAGCATGGGCATGGCCATGGGCTTGGGCCTGGACAGCGACCTGTTGATCATCCAGCAATACGCCGTGCCAGCCGTCCAGGGCTTCTTCCGTTCCATCAGCCTCATCAAGGGTAACTCGCTTCAGGACACGCTGCGCCTCCTGACCCTTTGGTTTGACTATGGCAACCATGCGGAGGTGTACGAAGCGTTGCTTTCCGGAATGAAGCTGATCGAAATCAACACCTGGCTGCAGGTAATCCCGCAGCTAATTGCCCGCATCGACACACACCGCCAGTTGGTGGGCCAGCTGATCCACCAGCTGCTCATGGACATTGGCAAGAATCACCCGCAGGCACTGGTCTATCCGCTAACGGTGGCTTCCAAGTCAGCGTCGATGGCGCGCCGAACCGCCGCCTTCAAGATCCTGGACTCGATGAGAAAACACTCGCCCACTTTGGTGGAACAGGCGGTCATGTGCAGTGAGGAGCTCATCCGAGTGGCGATCCTCTGGCACGAGCAGTGGCACGAGGGTCTGGAGGAGGCGTCTCGTCTGTACTTTGGGGATCGCAATGTGAAGGGCATGTTCGAGATCTTGGAGCCACTGCATGCCATGCTGGAGCGGGGACCGCAAACGCTCAAAGAGACTTCCTTCTCGCAGGCCTATGGACGGGAGCTGACGGAAGCCTACGAATGGTCGCAGCGGTATAAGACGTCTGCGGTGGTGATGGATCTGGACCGAGCCTGGGACATCTACTACCACGTCTTCCAGAAGATCTCGCGCCAGCTGCCGCAACTCACATCGCTGGAGTTGCCTTATGTGTCGCCCAAGCTCATGACCTGCAAGGACCTCGAGTTGGCCGTTCCCGGGTCCTACAATCCGGGTCAGGAGCTCATCCGGATTAGTATCATCAAAACCAACCTGCAGGTACGGACTACAATGTTCTTTGAAGGCTCTTTTAAGGGTTACTAACTCAATTGCCTTTACCTTTCAGGTGATTACATCAAAGCAGCGACCGAGAAAGTTATGCATAAGGGGCTCCAACGGAAAGGACTACATGTACCTGCTCAAGGGCCATGAGGATCTGCGTCAGGACGAGCGCGTGATGCAACTATTCTCGCTGGTAAACACTCTGCTACTGGACGACCCGGATACGTTCCGGCGGAACCTGGCTATCCAGCGGTACGCGGTTATCCCGCTCAGCACCAACTCTGGCCTGATTGGATGGGTGCCTCACTGCGACACCCTGCACACGCTGATCCGCGACTACCGCGACAAGAAGAAGGTGCCACTGAACCAGGAGCACCGCACCATGCTCAACTTTGCGCCGGACTACGACCATCTCACGCTGATGCAGAAGGTGGAGGTGTTCGAGCATGCCTTGGGTCAGACCCAAGGCGACGACCTGGCCAAGTTGCTGTGGCTCAAGTCTCCGTCCTCGGAACTGTGGTTTGAGCGGCGGAACAACTACACCCGCTCCCTGGCGGTCATGTCTATGGTGGGCTACATCCTGGGCCTGGGCGATCGTCATCCGTCGAACCTTATGCTGGACCGAATGAGCGGCAAGATCCTGCACATCGACTTCGGCGACTGCTTCGAGGTGGCCATGACGCGCGAAAAGTTTCCCGAAAAGATTCCCTTCCGTCTCACCCGGATGCTAATCAAGGCCATGGAGGTCACTGGCATCGAGGGCACCTACAGACGAACCTGCGAAAGCGTGATGCTGGTGCTCCGCCGCAACAAGGATTCCTTGATGGCCGTGCTGGAGGCCTTTGTCTACGATCCCCTGCTCAACTGGAGGCTGCTGGATGTGGACAAGAAAGGCAACGATGCGGCGGCTGGGGCGGGAGCTCCGGGCGGAAGGGGCGGTTCCGGGATGCAGGACAGCCTCAGCAACTCGGTGGAAGACTCCCTGCCGATGGCCAAGTCGAAGCCCTACGATCCGACGCTCCAGCAAGGCGGCCTGCACAACAACGTGGCCGACGAGACGAACAGTAAGGCCAGCCAGGTGATCAAGCGGGTCAAGTGCAAGCTTACCGGCACCGACTTCCAGACGCAGAAGAGCGTCAACGAACAGCAGCAGGTGGAGCTGCTCATCCAGCAGGCGACCAACAACGAGAACCTCTGCCAGTGCTACATTGGCTGGTGTCCGTTCTGGTAGATCGCGAGATCCTTTACAGATCCCATTCGACAACCGGCAACTGACTGAGCGAGATTACGAACTACCACTAACTGAATTGTGTGCAGCCATCTCTGGAGAGGATTCGGGGATGGCTGCAATTAGACTCTAAGTATAAAATATTTTTATAATTTATGTTAGAAATACGCTTTATTATCTTTTATTTGTGAATACTATTGGAAACATGTTCCAACTTTGTAAAAATCATTAAAAACCCATGAAACAATCAATACTTTTTTAGTTTTGTCGTGGTATAATACAAGAAATTCGATGCTTTAAAATCTTTTGAATCCCGACCAAAATCAATTAAACCACTCTTGTTATTCATTATTTTTATTTGGAAATCCAATTGCAAATAAATTCAATTTTTTTTAATCACCAAAGACCCACAAAACGTATAGGGTAAACGAACAATTCGATATTCTGTCGTTTTTTCGCGACCAAAATGGAAAACAAACGGAACATTTGCAAAATTTTCAATATTTTTCAAACATCTAAATTATCCGGACTCCTATCGGGAGCGGCGATTAATGATTACAGATACTTGCGGACCACCCAAAAAGCGGGCGCCACAAATAAACTAAATCCTGCACAATGAATATTTATAATTATATGTAGAAGATAGGTAGACACTAAAACTGCACATTAAACTAGTCCTAGGCATAGCAGTAGGGGTAGGAGGGGGCGCGGCGTGGCCGGGTGGGGACGGGGCTTAGCTGTTGTTCCGCTTGCCGCGCTGCTCCTTGCGCCAGGCGTCGATGCGCTGCTTCAGCTCAATGTTGGGCACCAGCATGTCCTCGGTGAGGGGCTGTCGGTTGAACGGGTCGGTGCAGCTGTTGAGCAGATGCCGGGTGATGATTGCCCGGTCCATCACTGTGCCGGAGGGAAGCACCACTGGGTCCGACATGAGGGTGTCCATCAGCGGATCCTTGAACTCATCGGGCGCGTCGGCGCATTCATCTTCAGTCTGTTGGTTGGTAACTGCACAGAAAAAAAATTTGACATTTATTTCCATTCAATGAACTCAAGCTGAATCTCTTACCATAGATCTCATGGGCTCGCTGTGTTAGCGCCTTAAAACGTTCCACCTCAACCGCCGATCGCAGGGCCAGGCGTTTGATCCTCGATGCCGCTTCATTGCAGATTTGCACGTCGAAGGAACGCTCATCGGCGGCCAGGGCCTCAGCGAATCTATCACAGTCCAGGTGGAGATATATGTCGAAGATCTGGGCCAGCAGACTGCGTGGCTCCCAGCCGTACTTGGCCGGGTTCTTGACCTTGAGGTCATTGCACTTAGGCCCGGCCAGCTGCTTCAGATTAAAGTTTAGCATGGAACTAAGCCGGTCCACAAGCTCGGCGCGCATGAATGGCTCCTTAATGTCGCTCTGAAAGAGATTATTAGATTACATTTCTGGAATTTATGGCCTGGCTCCGTCTGTGCTCACTGTCAGATAATGAAACAGGTCGACTGTCTCGCGAGCCAGTGTCAAGTAAGAGCGACACTGGCGCTCGTCCGTCGCCAGCTGGGTGAGTCGGCTCTGCTGCTGCTCCGCGCTCATCTTGCTGAGGTTCGCCTTGTCCGACAGCAGCTGCTGGGTCTGATGGATGCGTTTCAGGTTCTCCAAGCACTCGTCCAGCAAAAAAGTCGTATCGTTCATCAACATATTGACGAATTTCACAAATTGATTGCCCACCCGGGATTCACAAATGACGGCCTGCCGGTGAATGGGATTCTCCCACATGGATTTGAACAGATGGCTAATATGATATCTGCATTGGGATAAGATTAAATCAATTATTTGTTATTTTTAGATAATAAATATTTAATAAATAAAAATATTTAATATTTAAATAGTGAAGATAAGCTCTTTTTTGGCGAAATAAATTATTTTTTTAAATAATATTTTTAATAAGGTAATTTCTAGTCATACGTCTTGCTTTGTAATAACAAGATGTTGTCTCTGAAAACTAGAGATCGTAATGCTGTTTATGGCACATTCAAAGTTACGTTATAGACATGGCAGTTAAAGTTCATATGGGTTCATTGGCATGCTTACCTTATGGTAAACTTATCGTAAAACTCAGTGCTTTGGCCCGTTGTCTCCACATCCACATAGAATCTCATCAGGGCGCTGACCAGGGCGTTCTGGGCCAGCTCGTGGTTCCACATCTGTTCGAAACACACCAAAACAATAATTAAGTTAAGTTAAAACCCATTAAAACCGAAACCTACCGCTGTGTTGACCGAGTTCGCTGGCTTAAGGGAGAACACAAACATCACCTCGACCAGCTTGGCAGTCACATATGGATTCTTAATGAGATGCGAGGCGCAGACGCAGGTCAGCAGCCAGGTGATGATCGAGTGGTCGATGCCCTGACGGATGTCCACGTTTGCGTGCTGCATGGTGAACAGGATGAACTCGGCGATGTCATCGATGTACCACTCGGGCAGTGCGGAAAATGCATCCGATGGCTTCAGCTGCTGCACGGGCAGCTTGGAGATGAAGGGCCCCTCGATTGGGCGACCCTCGAACTGGTATAGCATGAATTCGCAGACAGTGGAGTAGAATTCCGTGCATCGCTGGAGCAGGGCGGGATCCAAGAGCGTGATCTCGCTGCAGGTTTTCGAGCTAAAATTGGTAAATGTTTAGGGATTAGAACAAAACTTACAGCTAATGCGAAATCTGACCATACTTGAATGACTAAACAAAAAAAAGTGACTCATTATGGAAATAGGTATGCGTCACTGATAAGAACATAACCACTCTTTTAGCGACCATTAACAGCCCAACAACTTAAACTCTTACCGATTGAGCTTGCGCAGCTGCTTCTCCCAGCGTTCCTTAAACTGATTATTACGATTTGCGTAGCGGGAGTTGACCCAATGGGGCTTGGTGCGGTCCAGCTCGTCGATGAGCTTCTGCAGCTCCTTAATGGCGCGCACCTTCTGGCGGTAGCGCTGGATGGCGGGCAGGTAGCCCAGGTGATGGGCTTGCAGGGTGAGGAACCAGCACTGCGTCTGGAAGTTGGCGTTCTCCACGGGCTGGCTAAAGTCACGGGACAGGAAGTTGCGGTACTCCTCCTCGCTGTACCGAATCTTCGTGTCCTGCTCGATGTTGACGAGGGAGTTCTTGTAGTAGTGGAAGTTCGGCTCAATGCGGTCCAGTTTGATCTTCACCGACAGCTGCTGCAGCACGCTCATCAGATTGATGACGAATCCGTCTCTGGCCAACAGTTTTTCGTCACTGGCAAACTGCACGCGGCGATCGTTGTGGCGAAGTATTTTGGCGATGTACTCCAACGTCTTCGGACGGCTGCTGGCATTCACACACAGCGAGTGGAACACAACGTGCATATGGGTGCGCATGGAGTGGAGCTCCTGGATGGATAGAAGTAAACAATTAGTAAAGAAAATTGAATAAACCATGGAATAAAACAAACTCACCCATCGCAACCGAGAGCTGGCAGCATCTTCAAGCTTATTCTTAGTGCTAAACTCGGCAAACTTGACGTTCTCCTCGGCGAAGAGAGAAACGGAGAGGAAGGGTCCCAGGAAGCTGCATTTCACTATCTCCCGCCCAGAGATCTTTGTGCAGATGGGGGGCAGGAAGTTCGGCTGCCTGGACACGAGATCTGCGATGGGTCGAACATTGCCCACCTTGATGACCACCAGCTTGGCCAGCCACTCGATCTGCTGTACACTGATCTTGGAAGTGCAGATGTTGCGCTGCATGCCAGCGAAGAGGCCACGCAACACCTGACTGAAAATGGCGTCGAATGCATCGCGATCCTGGTGCGTGTGGGCTATCAAGTCGATGAGAAAGGACTCGCTCACCTTGTCCGTGTACATGAGCTCCAGCAGAGCCGACTGATCCATGTGGCCGTTGAGATTCTGGTGAATGCGATCGGTGAGCACCAGGACGGTCATTCGCATCACCTGTTCGAAGGCCAGCTGCAAAGCCGGCTGGGTGACGGCCGTCTTTCGGGCGCATTCCGTCTGATAGTTGTGGTAGCAACGGATTAGATAGCGCAGCACGCTGTGCTTGGTGGTGGTCACGATGCTAAGCACCGGCGGAGCTACGCAGGCACCTCCAGCCTCGCTACTCGTCGTTTCCATTGGTCCAGGTGCTCCTCCTGCTGCCGCTGTTTCCTCGGTGGCTGCTGTTCCACCGGTGGCCACGGCATTGGCCAGAATCTCCTGCACTTCCGTATCATCTGACTTGATTTTCTTAGCGGACGAGAATTCCTTATCGTCTGTCAGAGCGGGTCCGCCCTCTCCCTCGTTCAGCTCATCGTTGTAAATCTTTAAGGCCGCCTCCATTAGCACATTGGATACAATGCACTCAAAGTCGAATCTGCGGCTGGGCTGCTGCTCCAGGAAGCTGGCGCTCTGGGCACAGATGATGGAGCCGCTGCCGTACTCATTCCAGGTGGCATTCAGCAGGCGGGAGAGCAGCTGCTCGTTCTGCTCATCCGCACTCTTGGTCGGGCTGCCCAAGGACTCGATGGCCAATTCGTGATTTCCAGCCGAGATCTGGCAGCTTTGGAGAACACTCCTCTTCGTGGCCTCAGTGACTGGCAGGCTGAGGGCTGGCGTCATTTCCACATCTTGCACCGGTGTCGAGGCCACCGACTTCATCTCCACATCCATGTCCGGTTTGCCGCTTAGCTCCGACCAGGCGGGCGCGGTAACGGGTGTGGGCGTTGGCGTCGGCAGGGACACCTCCTTGTCACTGGGCGTTGCCTCGCGCACCAGGCGAGATTCGCTAGAGACGTTGGTCCGTGGCGTTTTTTCAGGACTTGGAGTCAGGGGCGCCAGGGCGCTCTGTATGCCACTTCGGGCGGCCAAAGTCCGAAGACGACGGGCGCGCATCTGTAAGACATAGAATGGTTAGTTTATTAAGATCCATCATGACTTAGTATAAATTAATTCAAATTAATCTAAACTAATATAATTGTTCCAATAAAAAAGGGGTCAGTGGTAAATTCCTACCAGAGCGGATTGACATAAAAATCTAGAAAAATCAACATAATTCTGAAATAATTAGGAGACGCGTGTGAGGTACAAATTAAAACAATAAACGACCCCAAAGTGACCCAAAACTCGACTCGTATAAAATAAAAATGAAATAAAAAAACAAACAATTTTTTCTTAATGGATTATAAATTGGGATTGATATGATTCTATGATTTTTAAAAAATGTTCAAGTTATTGGTCATTTGCAAATGGTTATATGCTATAAATAATTGCAATTTTGTGTTACGAATGATTATTATAATTATAATAATTATAATTATTATAAATAATTATAAATTATAATAATTATTACATATCGCAAAGTGGGCCATTAAGACAGGTTTTACATCTGAATAAATGTAATTTTGTCATTATTATTATACAATTTAATGCAATCATGGATTATATGAATATTTTTCTGTCTATAGAAAACCGCTTCATCGTTTACAACCATAGTTTCTGGACGAGAAGTACTTGCCTCTTCGGCGGACAATTCGGCGACCACAACTGCCTCCGCCGGCTGTTGTGGCTGCTCCTCGGGTTTGTGCTCCTCCGGCTGTTGCTGCTGACTGGGCACCTCGCCCTGCGGAAGCTGCGGCAGCTGATCCTGCTCCTGATCGGGGTCGTTCTCCTGATCCTGCTCCTCATCCTCCTCCTCCTCCATGGGCTTTTGTGGTGGCTCTTCTTCCGGCATTTCTCGGATCCGTTGCGAAACGATGCGCAGTTGCTACAAAATGGTTTTTCTTTTTCCGCTCTCTCTGTTTTTGTTTGTTTGTGGCGTAGTTTTTCCGCCGCTTCTTCTCCTGCAAGACGAGAGGCGATGATGTGGGTTAATGAACCAAACAAAAGCACGCGCAGTCGACAAATAAAAAAACAAAGTCCAGCGGTCAACGTCAAGTTCAAGAGGAGACAATGCCGCCTTCACCAGAACCAGATGGATGGGATTCGTCGGTGATTGGTGATTTCTCTTTGTGAGCAACTACGCACTAGGAGGACTATGTACATATATCTTTATCTAGGGGCCAGGACAACTGACCTGCCACAAAATCAAAATCAACATGAAAATCAAAATCAGACGCAGATCGGCCGAGGTTGACAAAAAATGCACTGCTGCAACTATTTATAGAAGGGGATTTCTCGAGCAGGGCGTACTTGCACCTAAACAAGTGCAGTAAACAATATCATAACATATGCGAATCCGAATCGGTTGGGGAAACCTTATATAATGGGCAGGAAGAGCCGATCGGCGGGGAAGATATGTACAAGAGACCCACTCCCCCGAAAAGTAATCTGCGCATTTGAGGAAGCGAATAAAGTACACAAAATCGAGATATATAATCGGGGCAATAAGGGTGAGAGACGTCGGAACTCGGGGGTTGCGGGGCCACATATGTAGGTGCTCTTACCTGGACTCCTCGGACTGCGACTTTCACCTGCTGCTGCGTTACGGATTGTTTGTGTTCCGGCTCTTAACTATTGCATTTTACTGCCCGGGCCCCGGAATTTCTGTTTGACAATTCCCGAACCAACTGCGACTGGTGACCACGCAAAAAATTTCTCTTTTGTTCCGATTCGAGGATTGGTTATCGGGCCTCGGTTGGCTATATCTCGCGGGAACACCAGGCTGGCGGTCAGATATGGTCACAAGGGAATCACTAGCGACGCACTGGGCTCGGCAAATGTGACAGACTTCCGCACCGAGCTCAAATAAAATTACTTTTAATTTTTGGGTTCGCGTCCGTCGTCGAACTGAGTTTCTGTCTGTCTGCCCGGTCACACTAGCCGTTTGTGCTGGTCACACTTAGGGATGGACCGCTCGACGATAGTTACTTTAACCCTTAATGGGGCGACCTAGTTTTTATGTGATTTCCCAAATAACTGTTAAATTTATGAAATTTTCAGGGGTCTTAAAAATTAAGTAGTATTAATATTTTACTAATTTTTTCATAGCCATTTAACCGCTCTATTTCCATCCACAAATAATAACATATTGTAGCTTAGTTATTTTTGTTCAACAAAAGAAAATCATTTACTTCATTTTACAAAAATGTTACAATTATGTGGAACCTAATTAAGAACCTAATACCTAAGTAGCTGCTACTAGAAATCCGTGTACCGCTGTCGCAGACTCTGCCGTTTGGCAACATGATGCATCTGTAAAATCCAAGAGTTTCACTTATAAACTGTTTTGCAAATGGTAACATGTAGGATGGGGACTAACCAAACGCTGTTGACGTCGCTCGCGATTCTTTTCGTAGGCCTTGAGCAGCGAGGGACATGTACGCCTAACAAACTCCTCCGATTCCCAAAAGAGCCCACCCTGGTTCTCGTAGCGCAAGAGGAATTCAACCTGTTAGAAGACGTTGGTATTAGCTTGACTTTTTAGGGCAGAATTCTAACAGAATCTCACCTTGCCCGCCTTGGTCTCCTTGCCCAGAATGCGTTCGATGCCGTTCTCCGGCTTGATGCGCCTGAAGAAGTCCTCGTCGTTGTACTCGGTGACCACCTCCTCGCCGACCTCGTTCAGCATGTCTTCGATGCTGAGTAGTCCGTCCTGCAGCCGCTCGCCGTTCTGCTCGACGCGCTGCACAAACGTCAACGGGTGCTGCTTGAGGTAGTCCTCCGCCTCGGCGATCGTCCTGGCCAGGTCGAACTCCTCCTCCGGCTCCTCGTCGTCATGGTCCTCGTACTCCTCCTCCTCGGCCTCGCCGTCCAGCTCCATGCCATCACAGTTGGCGCCGCTGGGCGAGGAGGCCCGCTTTGTCTGCATGGAGCGTCGCTTCTTCTTGACCCAGTTCCCGCCGTCGTTCTCCTTCACGTCCGGATGGAAGCGCACCTTCTTCACGCGGACGGACGACGCGGCGGAGTCAGTGGTGTCTGTGGTGGAATTGTTGGAGGGCGTCTGCGAATCCAGCAGACTGCTGCTGCTGGAGGCGGACGTGGATGCCGAAACCGAGGCGCCGGAACTCTCGGCCAGCGTGGTTTCCTTGAGGTTCTGTGAGATTAGCTTGACTTTCGTCTCGAAGGCAGTGCAGGAGGAGGAGGTGGGCGAGTTGTTGGCCGGATGTTCTGGTGGGGATTGGCTGCTCTGCGGGCTGTCGCCCTCGCCGCGCGACCCCGCCGCAGCTTCAGTCTTGTGATCCGCCTGCTCCCCAGCTCCCGCCTCCGATCCCGATACTCCCGGCTCCGACCCCTTGCTAATCGATTCGGCAGCGGAATCCCTGCTGCAGTTGTCCAGATCCCCGGGTGAGTCTCCGTCGCCCGACGCCGTCGTCTCCACCATCACACACTTGATTTGCATAGATTTGTCCAGCGAGTCACTGCCAGCCGAGTCATCGTTGGACTTGGTATCCATGTGGCTGCGGCTCCGTGGGATCTGCGTTGGCTCTCTGTCGTTTCGGATGGCTGCTACAGTCCAATTTTGGCTAAATGCATCGCAATTTTTTTTTTTTTTTGGTTTTAAATCATCGCATGGATGATCAGATGGTTGGTCGCAACAACACTGCCGCATAGACCAGGGGCTCGTGGTTTGAAGGTGTATGCGCGATACACCCACGTCGACTCAATTGCTATCGATGTTCATCGTTTTGTTGGCTGTTTTCGATGTTTTTGAATTCAGAGTTTTTTCTCTCGAATGTTATGTGCGACAAAGCGATGTGTGGGTTGTCCAGAGATTTCAATTGACGTTATTGTAGCAAAACCACAGACTGTGGTTTACAAGGAGTTCCAGGATGTGAACGTATATGTGCTCATACGTCACTCTGATTGGCTCAGATTTAAAACCACAGAAGGTGGTTTTATAAAGACTTCTTGGCAGTGAGCTTGGCAGGAATGTTTATTGGCCAAACGCCATAAAAAACTACACAATTAGAAATGGTTAAATAAGAGGTAGACTTAAAAGTTTAGATTAGCTGTATTAATAAATTTTGCCAGCTCCCTTAAATGAAGCGGTTCTTTTTTGGTTAGTAATTCGTTAAGATCTTTATAATACTTGAAAATTTTGAATTTCCTACGTATGTTGATTAGTTTTTGGCAGTTAAAAATTGAATGCTCGGCATATTCCGGAACATTACACAGGTCACATAGGTTAGTATCAACAGCTTTTATTTTGTGAAGAAATACCTTGTCATATGTCGAGTCTACCATAAGTCTGTTTAATACTTTAATGCTTTTGGCATTCCATTTTAAGAAATGGTGCCAGGGTTTTTTGGGAATATTTGGGAAGACCTTTAAAAGATTTGATCCTTTGATCATGCATTTGTTTTTATATTCTTCATTCCACTTGTACTGTAGGATTTTTTTAATCTCTCTTAAGGCATCTTTAATATTGAGACTTATGTCTATTTCTTCCCCTTCGTTTACAGCTATTTTAGCAATACTATCAGTCTGTTCGTTTATGTTAATGCCTTTGTGGCCAGGTACCCAAACTAACTCTACAATTTCCACCTCCGAATCTTCAATTAACCTATGTATTTCTTGTACCATGTACGCCTCAGACTTTTTGTTTTTTATTAAGCTAATGGCACCCAGGCAATCACAAAATATAACTACATTTTTGTACTTGGATCTGTTCAAAATCTCACATGCTATTTTGATCCCAGCAAGCTCGGCACTTACTGAAGAGAGAGGCGCATCAAATTTAAATTTGTGAGTCGCACGGCTGGGCATTTCAAGTACACCAATGCCACCAGTAGCAGGACCTATGGACGCATCTGTGGAGATTATGTTCCACCCATTTTTCATGTATTTCTCAATAATTTCCCCATAAAAGGCACAGAGTTCCTCAACTGAATACTCATTTTTGCTCTTGCTAGTCACCTTTTCATTTATTCGGATCTTGTTGGATATATGAAACTGGTCTCGAATTCTAGTGTTTTCAAAAAAGAACTGAAATTCATGTATGGTGCTGGTGTAGCTTGTTTCAGCCAAAGATGACCTAATGGTTTCAAAGAGCGAGGGATTTTGTGTTTTCACTTTAAACAATTCTTTAGCAGTAAGAAATTTTGCTCTGAAAATCGGTGGCATTACACCGGCAAGCACAAAAATTTCATGCTTGCTTGTCCCCGGAGGCACACCTACGCATCTTCTCAAGGCTCCAGCCTGAGCAATCTCTAAGCTCTTGTTCACTCCACTACCCATGTCGGCAATGCTGGTTATGGCGTATTCCTGCTTGCTTCTTACAAAAGATTTAAAAAGATTTACACTAATTTTTGGTTTCAACCCAGACTTGATAGTAGTTGCATAGTGCAGAATTTTTGAACTAGATTTGGTATCAGCTTTAATCTTTTTGACATGCTCTTTATGCGACATGTTTCCAGATATAATTCTACCAAGAAAACAAACATTTTTGAGATTTGGCACAGCCACATTTTCCACTGCTACGTTCACTACTTTTTTGCTTCCTCTACCGACATTTATTACCACCGACTTGCTCGGGTTAAAAGTAAAACCGAGGTCCTTGCAAAGTAGATTGAAATCTGTGAGTTTGTTTTGCAAATTTTCAACCGCGCTATTAAATGCTTTTCCTGACGAGATAATCATGAAATCATCCGCAAACTGCATAATCTGAGTGTTTTCATCGTTTATTTGATGCAATCTCTTTGTGTATATGTTGAACAAGATTGGAGATAAGCAGGATCCTTGAGGAACCCCACCATTTGCCACCTGTACTGCATTTCCCAATTTCAAAACACGATTAGATAGAAAACTAAGAATCCAGTCTATGAAGACTTTAGGGAATCCATCGTTTTCCATAATCAACTTTAGAAAATTCAGATTTACACAATTGTATGCATTGGATAGATCGACAACTGCTAGTACAACATTTAACCTATTCTTCTTCCTTAAAGCAATGACATTTATCACATCATTTATGCACATCGCCGCTGATTTTCCTTTCTGATATGCATAAGACCTGTATGGTAGTAATTTCTTTTCATTTATGAAAATCTCTAATCTATTTTTAATCATGCAGTTAATTGTTTTGGCAAGACAGGATATAAGCGATATGGGCCTGAAATTTTTGACGTCTGATAAATCTTTGTTCCTTTTGGGAATCGGAGTAACTTTGATAATTCTCCATTCCTGTGGAAAATCACAGTTTGCAACCATGTTGTTGTATAAGGCTACCAACTCAATCTTGGCTTCTGTACTAAGAGACTTGATCATTTTGTACGTTATTAAATCCGCTCCTCCTGCAGTTTTTTTATCTTGATCAAGAACTTCCTGAAGATCTTCCAGAACAAATTCCGGATTTTCGTTGCTCTTTCTGGAATAAAGATTCTCATCTACAGCTCTATTTTCAGGAGGTATTTGCTCAATTAAGAAATCCAAAAAAGCACTTGATTTGTCCAGATCAAACCTATCTAACTTTTCTTCCTGACAGTTTTTTAAGTTTTTTAAAAACCTCCACGCATTTTTCGTGTTTGGTTGGGTGTTTAATTCAATAATCTTTTTTAAAAAACTAGTTTTCTTTGCTATTTTAACTGATTTCTTCCATTTGATTTTGAGATTTACTGCATTTACATAGTTTTCATACGACGGATCACGACATGCTTTGCTCTGACTGTCAGAAAAGTCTTTGAAGAGTTGTTTTAGTTCATCATTCCACCAAGCCTTTGGAGTTTTGTTTGCTCCAAAACAATATGAGGCTGCCTTGATTTCACTCGTTATGTTTTTGGTGAGATTTGATATACTACCACATGTCTTTATCTTTTCTAATTTGTTGAATAATCTTTTTTTTGCAAGAAACTTGATGGGTAGGTTCAGCTCAGCATTTATTTTGTACACAATTGGAAAATGTCGGCTACCACCAATGAAGAAGCTTTTACATATCCATTCGGTGCATTGAATACCTTTGGTGAATGTCAAATCTAGCACTGATCCCGAGACTGAGTCAATGTTTCTTTTAAAAGTTGAACTGTTGTTGTTTTCAAGTCTGTATCCAGCACTTGACATTACTCTTTTTAGAAAAACGCCCTTCCTATTACTTACACTGTCTCCAAAATCACTACATCTCGCATTGAAGTCACCAGATATAATAACTTTGTCAAACGAGTCAAGTTTTTCTATTAGATTATTTACTTCATCTTTGAAGTTGTTGAGAGAAATGCTGGGTTGAAAATACACAGATGTTATAAGCATATTTAACCCTTTATTTGAAGCACTTGCAATGACAATGTCACAGTTGGAGTTGTATTTAAATTTCTTTAATTTAAGGCTATTTTTGTAAGCTATTGCTACTCCTCCGTAGCCATCATCTCTGTACTTTTCAATCAAGTTGAAATTAATTATATTTCTATATGATAAGTCGTGCGAAAAAACCTCCGATAGGATGGCAATATCACACTTCTCATTATTTAGAAAAAATTCGAGATCATTTTTATTGTTTTTTAGGGATTGTATGTTATACTGTAGAATTTTTATACTCATTGTGTTTCGTTACCGGCAACTCTGTCAATATTTGTAACTGATTGTCTTCCTTCTCTTGCACTGTTTTGATTAATATTTTGCGTAGCTTTGATCAGATCTATAATTTCACTAGTATTGCTAATTTGGGATAGCAGCCTAATGATATGATGAATTTTGTCCTCAGTAGATAAACTAGGAAAGAAAGGAACATGGTCACTTGTGTCATTTGTATACGGCTCCAAGTGAAAGTTAGGTTTTTGAAC
This sequence comes from Drosophila prostipennis, assembly GCA_037075205.1. Lineage (NCBI taxonomy): Eukaryota > Metazoa > Arthropoda > Insecta > Diptera > Drosophilidae > Drosophila > Drosophila prostipennis. The sequence goes on along the minus strand of JBAMCJ010004908.1, from coordinate 1,024,294 downwards.
AGGAACTATAGGTTTTTCCACCAATCTGCTGACATAGCTATGTTTTTTTAAAACTGCATTTACCTTGAGGTCCTTGTTCTGTATCTGACTTCCCTGTTTGTTTAGCGGAGGAAAGTTGTCATCATAATTTTCCAGGAGAGCATAATTCTGAGACACTGAGTAAGAACTTAACACCTCCTTCCTAGCTATCTTCTTGATTGTCATGATTTTGTTTATGTCCTGCTCCTTCGCCCACACCGGACATATTTGACTATCCCTGGCACTATGATTTTTGGCGTTGCACAGAATGCATTTGAGCACCGAGCAGGTACCACTACATTCCTTCTCACCACATTTCCTACAACGTTCTAATGACTTGCATGTAAAAGCAGTGTGACCCAGTCTACCGCACTTAAAACACTGACGCACTTTCGGTATGTAGTGGTCAACTTTCAAAGAGCATATTTCGAACAGAACAACTTTCTCCGGTAAATCAGCTCCATCGAAGCTAACCTTAACAGTCTCAGTTGGTATCAAGTTATACTTCACACCCTCAGCTCCATTTGTGCTTTCCTGACGCCTCATCATGCGCTCAACACGGATAACCTTGACTGCAGAATTTAAGTTCTCAAAAATTTCTTGCTCTGAGAAATTTGTGGGAATACCCCTAATAACTCCTAGAGACTCTACAAAGTTTCGTGGAATAAAAGCATTTATCTTCATCTTCTTTAACTCAGCATTCAGGACTAGAGAGTTGGCATCTCGAGCATTTTGAAAGTATATTTTGTATAAAGAAGCTGCAAGCGGGATGATTTCCTTGAAACCATTTAACTGCATATGCCTAACTTTTTCATACAGAAAAAGTCCACTTTTAATTCTTTTATTTTCAAAAAGCTGACACTCCTTGGTTGAAACTAAAACCGCAGCAACACCAACATGATTAGATCCATATAAACAAGACAGACGCTTTTCCTCAACTTTTGTTGTATTGACATCACTATTGGTTAATGTATTGGAACTTGAAAATGTGCTGTTGTTTTTTTTGGTGACATCCTGGGTATTTTGACTACAGTCAGCTGCAGCCCCATTTTTACTCTTTATGTTTCCACTCTCTTCGCTTCCTGACTTGGCAGCCATGTTTTTAATTTGGTCTTCGCTTGTGTCCATCTGATTCACACTAACACCTGCATACTCATTTTTGCCTATGCACATTTTTTTTGCACTCATCTTCTCAGAAGAACATCCCTTCAAAAAACTGGATGATGGTTGCTGATCAAGGTTTCTCTTCACAATTTTTTTGCTATACATATTAAGATCAGGGGGTTTTATTTTGGCCGACACCGTTTTACCGGCGTCCGCCATGTTAGTCGCTGGTTTTACCAGCCTGCCAAAAACTCACCAGAACACCACTTGGATTAATTTTCCTTTTTTATTCCACAAAAAGAAAGCTTCTAAACAGTTTTCTACTTTATTTCACACACTTTTTCACAGAGCCTTTGATACTCAAAAAGTTTTTCACTGAAACGAAGCAGAAAACAACCGGTCGTGCTTGCTGCCGAAATAGAAGTGATGCATCGCAATTCAATTGAAATCTTTCATCAAAACTTTGTTGCTTTCCACTCGGTGAGATAGTGGTGAAACAATTGTCTATGCCTATTCGATACTATCGATGTGCGTGAGAGATTTGACAGCATCGGAGATTTTCCTATCGGTTAGTGGAACGGATTGTTATTTATGTTTTAATAATAGTTAAGTTAATAGTTTAATTAGACAGTAAAATTTTTAATAAAACGGAAAAAAGATAGAAGCAAAACCATTCCATTTAAAAATAGAAAGGTTTTACTAAAAACAATTATATGTTGCTTACACTTTTTTAAGTATAAATATTTCAAAATAAAATCTATTTCACCTATTTACTACTTAATACATTTAAACATAAATTTTACCTTAAAATCGATAATTTTTCCTAAATATCACAAGCAAAAATCTATATTCACCTCTAAGGTGTGACCGTTTTTGAGACGTTCAAATAAACCGTTCGGCGTTGTTTGTGTACTAAATTTTAGACCCTTTAGAAAATAACGGTTAATTTTAATGCCGCCGTAGTTCTGGCGATTTTGTTTTTGCAATTTTTTGGACTTTATAAATATTTTTTCTCGTTTTTTTTTTGCCGAGTGCCCAGCTAATAACCTATGTTACCAATCCACATTTTTTTAGACGGTCGAATGTGTATTGATTGGGAATTTTATTACGAATTTAACACGGTTTGACATTTTATTTTTGACAATTTGATTAAATATTAAGGACGAAATCCAAACAATTAAGTAAGGACTTTTGTCAAAATAGAAACAAAAATTTGAAAAAATTTGTTTTACTTCGTATCGTGCGATATTTCAGCATTACCCATATAGAAAATCGTTCAATTGTAAATGCAACTTGTGTATTTTTATTTGATTTCTTTATTAACATTTGTTTTTTGTACATTTTCTTTGTTGTAATTTAATGCCGTAAATCTTCGTGTGTGTTGGTGTGTGTGTAAGTGTTGTGTTTGTCTGTGTGCGTAGTAAACAAAACTAAGTTATTTACACTAGCTTTAAGTTTAAATGTAGTTCAATGTTAAGGACTATTTAATATATAATATATTGTGTGTATAGATATCGGTATCGATATAAGATGTATATATGCATATCAAAGGCGGTTGCAGTTATATCCAAGTAAGTTTTTGTATACAATATCGCTTGTTCGCGTTTTCTGGTTTTGATTTGCTCTGTTTAGATGTTTCCTTGCTTTAAAGTTTAAACTATTTAAATATGGCCCCGCTATTCCACATGTGTTCTTTTCGTTTGCTTAGACTTTATGATAACATTTTGTTTGTAGTGTTTACGCTAGCACTGTGCTACAAAGACGCTGTTTGCTTGAAAACAATCGTAGTAATGATAAGAACATAACTATTCCGTAGTAGAAACTAGAAACTAATATCTATTTTTAACCGTGTGCTGCACTTGTACAAAATAATATTGCAAATATTGCAAAAATTTCCCTATTCTTTGTTGATTTTTGAATTGCATTTAAATTGTGTTTTTGTTTTTGCAGCAGCTGTGTGTAAATATATATGTTTAGATTTATATAGTATGTATATAGTACCATATTCATTGCATGATATACGCGACCACTTTCTCTTTTTTCGGTTTCTTTTTGTTTTTTTTTTCATTTACAATTATCAATAATCACAGTTCCCATTCAAAAAATTAAACGAATTATTTGTAGCAAGACTTAATTTTGAATTTATCTTTTTCTCCTATACAAAGTTGATTTCTTTGAAACGCTTTTGGATCTTGCTCTGGGTTGGGTTAGGTTTTCTCGTATCATTTTACATATTTAGCCAATGGTAAATACAGTTTCTACATTTAAGTTTACGTTTATAGTTGTCTCTCTGATAATTTACAATACAATTGATTTAAATTACATTTCGCACCGTCCTAGCAAGTAATTACAGTAAGAATTCCGGGTTTTCCCAAGTGTAAAGTATTCGAATTTTTGTTTTTTTTTTATAAATTATGGGTACGTAAGACTAACTTAGGGCTTAAACAAGTTTTAAGTGCAGGAACATGTTCCAACTAGGTGTGTGTATGTGGGTGGTTGTTAGTGACAATATAAATCCTTACAAGGTGCCCAAAACGAATCCCGAACTCCACTAACGCATTTCCCGAAAAAAAATGAAAAACATAAGCAACAACAAAGTATTAACAAAACCAAAACTCACTTAGGTCTAAATAAACGATAAACTTAGGGGTAAGGTGATTAAATGTAATAAAAGGTTCGACCCTCGGAGGTCTACTTTCTGGAAATGACTTTGCCCGTCTTGGCATTGACCAGTATCATTTTGTCCGGTGTAGTGGGTGGGTGCTCCTGGTCCTCCGGCTGGTTGGCACCTCCTCCGCGGAGGATCCTTCGGCGCAGTCGATCGCTGATGTTCTCGCTCTTCTGCGACTCCAAGGTGGCTCCTCCATCCTCCTGCGGAGATGGCTTCACACTCAAACCGCCCTCGTTCTTGTACAGAATCAACTTGGTGCTGGGCTTCTTGGCCGGCGGCTCCTCCTCCATCGCCTCATCAGCTGGCTCTGCTCCCTGCTCCTGCTGCTGCTGCTGCACATTGGCGTTCATCACATTGTCCTGGTTGTTGTTGTGCTCGGTCTGCTCATCCTTGGCCTCGCCGTTCTCCTCCGGCTCCCGCTCCACACTGATCTCCAGCTGATCGTAGCAGGTGTAGAACTCCACGGACTTCAGCTTCTCGCTGGCATTGAAATGCAGGGCCGTGTGCTCCTCCATTTCCGACTCCTCGCCGGCATTGTAATCACAGTGGGCACACTGCTGGGAGTTGGGTGGCGGAGGATTCACGCAGGCGTGCTTCTGCAGATGCTGCAGCAGCTCCTCGTGCTGCTGCGTCTCAAAGGGGCAGTGGAGACAGCGCTCCGGTGCCGGGATCGACTGGGGCATGTCCACGGATCCGGCATCACTGCTGGCATCCGCCGCCAAGTCACTGGTGGCCACCGAGGCGCTGGTCGACGGCGTGGAGCTGCTGCGTCGCTCCTCATCCTCCTCCGCCGGTGTTTCCGCCTCGTTCTTGGCCACCGACGTTGGGGTCACCACCTGGCCACCGCCCGATTCCAGCTGCTTCTTGAGCAGCGAGTTCTGGTTATCGAAGCTTCCGGTGGAGGAGGAGCTTACTCCAGCTGTCTGCTGCAGGAGCTGCAGGCTCAGCTCATTGTCCACCACCCAGATGGTCTCCGGACCCGTGAGCTGCAGCAGCTTGGGCGCCGGATACTCGACATCCTCCTTGCAGTTCTTGTACAGCTGCTGGCACTTCTCCTGGTAGTGCGACATGTGCACGGCTCGGTGCAGCTGGAGCAGCGTCTCCTCGGCGGTGCGATACTCGCAGTAGGTGCAGACATAGGCCTGATCCTCCAGCTGCTGCTCCGCCGGGTCGCTGTGGGCCAGCAAATGCTGCTCCAGCTGCTGCTTGGCATTGCGCTCGTCGTTGTGCTTCTGGGCGAAGCGGGCGGGACACCGGGGACAGTAGCTGATCAGCTTGTACTGGTACTCCGGCGGCAGTTGCTGCGGATTGAGCTCCGCATCCGAGGCGGCGTCCAGTTGCACCTCGGACAGATCGATGGAGAGCGGCGTGGAGGCGGGCAGTTGTTGCACCTGCTTGGCGGCGGCGGCTAATTGGAGGGCCACACTGAAGTCGAGGCCCAGGGACGAGGCTCCTCCTCCTCCTCCCGAGGCGGCGGCCATCTGCTGCTGGTGGACACTCCTCATGTGGCTGCTCAAGTGCTGCTTCTTGGCACAGACGAACGTGCACAGCCGACACTCGTATTGCGTGGGCTTGTGCAGCGATACGTGGTAGTTCATCTGGGATTTGCTCTCCGAGATGTACGGACACACCGGGCACTTTTGTTGCTTGCTCTTGGTGTTGTTGTTGCTGCTGCCACCAACGGAAATGGAGGCGGGATGCTCCGCCGACGAGGGCAGGCGGGTGATCTCGATCTGGTCGTTCTGCTGCAAGTGGAGCAACTCCTCGGCACTGCTGTTGGCCACCACCGCCTTGCAGGCGGCCGCCCAGTAGGCCGCCGCCGCCTGGATATCCTGCTGGGTGTTGGCCGCATTCACCACCGCGGCGGCGCTGGCCGAGAGCGGCGAGTGGAGGAGCTGCTCCAGCTGCTTGGTGGTCATCAGCAGCTGGGCGGCATTCGGGCTGCTCGTGGCATTCGTGCTGGGCTTCGGGATGGAATTCGAGGGGATGTGGGACTGGGATTCGTTGGTGGCACCTGCTCCCAAGGGTCGGTAGATGGGTGGTGCGTTCGCCGAGACACTGGCTCCTCGCTCAAGGGTCTCGATCCGAATATCCCCGGAATGCTTTAAGCGACAGTGCCGCTGTTTTCGGAAAAATCAAAGGGAAAATGGTCAAAAATTAGTATAACTTCGCATGGGTTAAGTGGCATTCATCAAGTGTCCTTCTGTTTCAATGTATTTCAATGTATGTGTGTGTGTGTGTGAGTGTGTATGTATTGTGTGTACCCCTTTCAGGGCTTATAACCATGAGTTTAGCCCAATCGAAAACCCTCGCACCGTAATGGGAATCCCTTTAAGGTTAGCTTTGTTTTATATTTTTATGGTGTCATGGGTTTGTTTCATTTTTTTTTCGTTTGTAATGATTTTGGATTTATGGATTACACTTAGTTCGAGAGGTAAATAGAGAGCAAGCAAGACTTTCACCAATGATTTTCTTATAGTTAATAATCGTTTATCATATAGAGTACAACAAAAGCAAGACCAGACACCACACATTTAAACAGTCAAGATCGGGATAGTAAGAGGGGGTTTACCAAATAGACTTTGCATATTTACCAGCGCAGCGCAGGGACTACGGACACAGATGGAGTGGTGAGGTGGGGGGGCTGAAGGTCGGAAGGTCGTATCGGGGACTGCAAGTTGTCTAAATTGAGTGCTAATCTATCAAAGCTTTCCCTGGTGGATTTGCTAAGAGATTCTACGTTTCTTTGATGTTTAAATGTATAGAATATCCTATCAAAATTCATTTTAGAGTTTTATTTAGAAGCCAAATAACTAATAAATATGATTTCGAATTTCATAATTTACTTATTTATTACAATCAAAAAGAAAACAATCGAGGGGTTTAAGAATTGGTTTAAGCGAAAACCAAATTAGTAGCAAATATAGTTATTTCAGACAAAATTTATGTCAAAATATCTATTTAGTCTATTTATAGACTATTGATTAAAAGTTCCGAATTTTTTTTCTTTAAAATTTTTTGTACTGTTATTTTTATTATAAAAACTTTACATAATCTTTAAGAAAAACTTTTTTCAATTACCAACAAAACAGTATAGTCAGTTAAAATGAATGCAATTTTTTTCGAAGTCCAAATTTAGCAAACCTACTAAATCCTTTTCAGTGACAAATGCAACCCTAGATGTCCCCGCTTTCTAGAGTCTATCCCTAAGAGGTCCAGTCTTCTTGGAAGTTTTCGGGTCAAAAAACGAAACTTTCGGGGATTGGCGTTTTCGGCTCGCTTCGGTTTTTCAATGGGACAAAACACAAATCCATTAAAGTGCACTGGGCCATACCTGGATGACATGCTTCCAATTCGAGACCTGGTGGCAGTGGCCGCAGCGATAGGGCGACGGGTCGCGTCGATCGCCATCGGCCATGGTCAGGATGCTGGGACTACCTGGACTATGGCTATGGAATCTCGTCTGCGGCGGGTGCGGATGCGGCATCTGCACGGCAGGGGCAGCCGGGTAGGAGGATGAGGCTGCTGCCGACGGCGGTGGCGGCGACGATGTGGAGGAGGAGGACGCGAAGGCGGATGCAGAGCCGGCGGCCGATGAGGTGGACGCCACCGAGGAAGACGATGACGACGACGACGACGATGACGAGGGGAAGGAATTGGACTTGGAGTTGGGATTGGCTTTTGGGTTAGTGTTGCTGATGCTGTGGGCATGGGTTAGACCCGACGCCAGGTGGTAACCATCACCGGCCATGAGTGGAGGATGGTCATTGTGGTGGATTGTGGCTGAGGATGAGGATGAGCTGTGGTTACCGGCACCCAGTTGATGGTGGTGATGAGGTGTGGCAGGTGTGGCAGTAGAAATAGGAGTAGGAGTGGTAGTTACTGGCAAAGGCGATGCATTGGGCTTGCTGACTGAGTTGGTGGGTGGTAGTTGTTGTGGTGGTGGTGTGGTATTGGTGGATGAGGCGACGTAGACGGCATCCAGCCGGAGTCCATTTCCCACAACCGAGTTACTGTTAGCGTTAGAGGGATGATGGCTTCCATTTCTGGCGCTGCGCGGTGAGGTGAGCAGATCCTGCAGCGATCTGGCGGTGTCTTTGGTGGTGCTAGTGGTGGCTTTGGTGGTTCTAGTGGTCGTGGTGTTCGGCGACGTCAGACTGTCGGCACTTGCCTCGTTTTGACTCGCTTTCTGCTCACCGTGCTCTAAAATGGAGGCGGCACTGGCTTTCGTCGTATTGGCTTGTGGCTTTCCGCCCGCCAACGCCAAAGCAAGTCCGCTCAGAGCGCTGGCGTTGGGCGTCGGCGAGTGCTGGGCCTCCTGGATGGCCCGCTGCAGCAGGCCGGCCGAGATGGCCGGACTGGTCCCGGCTGAGCCCGAGTTGGGCGACGACTGCGACTGCTGCGTCTGCGACAGGCACATGGCGGCGAAGACCTTGTTCATGTAGAACTGCGGATTCCCGCCCACGGAAACCTGCAGCGGCGAGGTGCCGGAATTGGCCGAGCTGGACTTCGGGTAGCTGGCGTCCTGGTAGTGGATCTTCACGTGCGCCAGCACAGCATCGCGGTTCTGGTGTCTGTTGAAAAGGAGTAATTCGCAATTAGTTACCAGATAATCAAATCTAGTACATTCTCGTTAGTCTGAGAACATTATTGTTAAAAAAATAAATATACAAATTTATAGATATTTAAATGTATTTTTATTTTTGCTAATATATTTAAAATACTTTTTAAAAGTTAATTCTAAAAACCTTTAAAGAAAAAAAAAAAATTTGTTTAAAATAAGTAAATTGCAATTAGTTACCAGAGAATCAAATCTAGTATATTCTCCTTATTCTAAGAACATTAGTGTTAAAAAAATATATATATAAATTTATAGATATTTATTTATTTTTTTTTTTTTGCAAATTTGTTTAAAATATTGTTTTAAGTTAATTATAAAAACCTTTTAAAATAAAAGCCTTTAAAAAAAAATACTAATAAAAAAAATTATTTAAAAAAAAGGGTAAACAAAATATTTTAAGACAACATTTAGGTAAACAAGGCATTTTCAATACAAAAAACATTTTTCAAGATTTCTAAGATTTAAAATCAATTTTCTACTCAGATCTGTTAAAATTTTGTTGTTATAAAAATATAAAAGCACTTTGGGCATTTTATCTTAAATTTAAGTATTTTTTGGCTAATATTTTTATACAAAATAAAAATAAGAATGTGCAGATCCATTTTCAATCATTCCATCTGTATATCCTTGCAAAGTGACCTTTATGACCCCGTTCCCAACTCACCCAAAGTTGCACTTGCGGCACCGGTAGACCGTCCTCTTCTCGTTACCCTCCTGATGCACCTCGGTGATCAGATCGTCGCTGGGCTTGCCCTGCATCACCGATCCCTGGCTGGATCGCTTCACCGGCGAAATGGTCACCGAGGGCGTGATCATCGTGGACTGGTGCTCCTTCTGCTGCTGCTGGTGTTGCTGCTGCGCCATGGCGGCGTTCATCATGGTGGCCAAGAGGGGAATGCGGATGAGGTTGTCCGCCAGATGGGCGTCGTCCAGGACATTCGGCTTGGTCGGCAGCACCGGTTCCAGGGTGATATCCTGCCCGGTGACGGAGCCCACCTTGGCGTAGTCCTTGAGGAAGGCCAGCGAGGCCACCTGGTTGGGGGTCATCTCGCCGGACTTCATCAGCTTGGGGTCGCCATCCTCCTCCGTGACCTTCATCAGGGTGATGTACTTGTTGTACTTGGTGTAGTTCCGGCGGCCCGTCTCGTCGTTCATCAGAACCTTGGCCGTCTTGTGCGAGGGATCGCGGATCGTCTTCAAGCGGATGTGCTTCGTGATGTCCCAGCGCCAGTTGGAGCGGTACGAGCAGAGGGAGCACTCGAAGGGCTTCTTGTTCAGGTGGCCCACGATGTGGACGTGGAAGCGGGACGCCGTCGAGGCCCAGAAGCTGCAGTGCGGACACTTGTACACCTTCTTCAGCGACGAGTTGGCGGCCTCCTCCTCGGGCGTCATCTTTTTGGTTACCTGCAGTGCGTGAAAGAGTCAAATTTCATTTTGACGTGGCATATGCTCGTGCTGGGGTCGAGGGGTTCAACAAAATAATACCTAATCATAACCTATAAATTAAGCTAACCAAAGAATTCTAAAACCCTAGTAAAAAACTAAAATGTTGTAATTAAAATATTGCTATTAATTAATATTACAAATAGAATGCAAAAAATGTATCAAATTTAATTACCTACTCTTTGAAATAAACTAATTTTTAACCTTTTAAAATATACTAAAATATTCCAACAAATATTAATTATTAATTATTATTATCAAGAGAATTCAACAAAATTTTTACTATTTTTATACCTTTTGCAAAAAAAAAGGTTAACTTTTTATTCTAAATTTATTTTTTTACGCCTGAACAAATTTTAATTTAATTTTGCATGCCTCCTTATAATTAATATTTCCAATTTTAATTTATTTCAGAAAATAATAATCTTTCAAATTCCCAAAAGTAAATATTATATAGGGCTTTTTTAAATAAAATAATTTGATTTAAACCGTAAAAAATTTAAAAAAATTTAAAATACAAATTTTAATTCTTTAATTTGTGCTTAGTAGACTTTTTAGTTATAATCTATAATCATTATTCCCAAGTTTAATTGATTTCAGAAAATTGCAACCCCTCAAATTCTTAAAAATAAAATAAAATAATTCTGAATTAAGCTGTAAAAAATTTAAAACCATTTAAAATAAAAATTCTAATTCTTTTAACTTTTGGGATCTGTGCTTAGTGGACTCCGGACTCACCTCGCCGTAGCCGGGCGCCGTTTCCACGCCGTAGTAGCTGTTCTCCTCGTTGCTGGCCGCCTGACTTCCGGCCGGGGACTTGACCAGGCTGTGCCCGTTGTTCTCCTGCTGCAATGATGCGGCTGCTGCGGCGGCAACGATCTCCTTGGTCGCCTTGTTCCAGATGCAGACCCTCTGCTGCTGGACGGCCGCCTGCTGCTGGAGGCTCTGCGTATCGGGCCGCCGATCGCCGCTCTCCCCGGAATTCGAGTCGTACATCTCGTTGGCGCAGCGGATCGCCTCGACGCACTGCTTCAGGTGGTGCAGCAGATCCGTGGAGGACTTGCAGCGGTGGCGGCAGTGCTGGCATCGCGTCGATCCCGTCACACTGAGATTCAGGGCCGAATGGGAGTGGTGATCCTCGTCGTCCTCGTCGATTTCCAGCCGATCGTCGGCATCGTCCTCGTGCAGACCGGCGTCGTCGTCGTCGATGATCACCGCCGAGGCGTGGCAGCTCTTGCCGTGGATGATCGACTCCGAGAGGCACTTGGCCACGTGGCCGCACTGGCACACCAGATTCTCGTGCTGCGCCCCCGTCTTCAGTTTGTCCAGGAAGCTGGACTTCTTGGTCATCTGGCTGCGCGTCGAGTTCTGGGAGGCCACCGTCGTTGCCGGCGATAGTTGCGGCACATCTGACTTGTCCAGCATCTCCGAGATCTGCTTCTCGTTGAAGAACATGGACGCAATTTCCGTAAGGGAGCTGCGCGAGGCATTCGTCTCCTTGGACAGGTTTAATACGCTAAAAAAACAAAAGAACAATTCTAGATATTTTTTCTACTTTGGAAAATCATATTTTAAGAACTAAGATCAATGTTTTGACTTCTTCAAAAATATAAATAATATTTTTTTATATTTTATATTTATATTTTTAAGATAGTCAAAACCAAAATGTTGAAAAGAATTAAAATTTTCCAAATACAACATTTTTCTATACAAAATTTGAATACTGACATATTTCATTTAAAGTCTGTAGAGACCCTTTAAGTCTACTGAAGGGTTAGATATAAAAAGATCTAAAGAATTCGCGTTTTTGCTTTTAAGGTTAACAAAAGGAGAAAAATCTATGAATTAAAATTCATTTTAAAAAGATGTTAAATTCATAAAAAACCTAAAAAATTTTAATTTATATCATCTGCATCATGGTGCCAATGCTAATAGTTCTATTTGGACTCTCTTAAACGTGAAGAATTCGCGTTTTTGCTTTTAGGCTTAACCAACGGAATACTCACTCTTTGGCCCCCTTGCTGATCGGGATGAGATTGGGCACCGGTCGCTGGGCCCTCGGTGTGGGTGTGCCCACGCTGGAGGTGTCCGAGGAGCAGCCGCCCTTCTGCGACAGATCCGTGGGCTCCTCCTCCTCGTCGTACTTGCTCCGCTTGCCGTAGTGATGGTGGTGGTGCATCGGCTGCTCCTCGCCGCCGCTCATCGGCTCGTCGGCATCCTCGACGCCGTCCAGTTCGTCGTCAACGTTGTTATTATTATACTGATCCTCCAGTTCGGCCGAATCGCTGAGGAAGTCCTCGCACATCTCGCTGGCTCCCACCTTATTCTGGCGCCTCGGCCAAATGGAGCCGGCATTGCCCACCGGCGGCACGTGGTGGTTCATCTCGTGCACCGTCAGCGATTGCTTGATGTCGGCGGTAAAGTCGCAGGCGGCACACTTGAAGGCGCCCGCGCCGCCATGGTTCTTCATGTGCCGGTCCAGATTCCACTTGTAGGGCGTGCGGAAGTCGCAGGTGACGCACTTGATCATCGGCATGCTGTGGTACTTGACGTGCTTGCTGAAGCGCGCCTTGATGTGGGTCACATAGCTGCACTTGTCGCAGCGGAAGAACTTGGTCTTGCCGTGCTCGGCCAGCTCGTGGGAGCGCAGCTGGGTGCGGTACAGGGTGGTGAACTCGCAGGCGCTGCACTTGAGCAGCCGGTTCTGCGGCTCCTCCCCATTCGAGGGGGGCGTGGCCGAGCCACTGGTGGGCGACGGAGTGGGCGGCTCGGCGGGCGAATGGCGCTCGAAGTCGCGCAGCACCTGCATTTGTCGCTCATACGCACTGGTGGCCACTAGTTCCAGTTCCCGCTGCTCGCGCTGCTGCTCCTCGCGCTGCCGCTGATTGAAGGCCTGGATGTCGCGCTGCAGCTTCTCCTCCTGCAGCAGCAGTTCCCGCTTCACCTGCTCCAGGGTGGGCACATCCGGCACAGCAACCGTCAGGCTCTGGCCACCCATCACGCCCACACTCTCCTCCAGTCGCCGCTTTCGCGCCTCCCGGCTCATCCCTCTTTTGCCGCGCGCCTGCCCGTGACCACTGGGTATGCCGTCCGTGCAGCCGTGCACCATCTTCATGTGCCGCACCAGCTTCTGGAAGTGCCGCGAGGCGTACAGGCAGAGCTTGCACTTGTTGATCACTATCTTCTCGCCGTGCACGTCGCGCAGGTGGGTGAGATGGTAGCGCGGGTTCTGCGTGAAGTACGCACAGTGGTTGCAGCTGTAGTTCCGCTTAATCTTGCACTGCGGCAGGCCCTCCTCCTTGGCATCCATGCCGATGGCGGCCTGCTGTTGCTGCTGCTGCTGTTGCTGCTGCTGTTGCACGCTGTTCACAACGGCCACGGCTGCGGCCGCTTGTTGCTGCTGTTGCAGCAATTGCTGCAGGCGGTAGCGCTCCACATGTCGCTCCAGGAGCGAGGAGCCCGCCTGCGAGGCAGCCGTGTTGCCGCTCGAGTTGCTCGAAATGTGTCCCGCGTTGCTGCCGGCGGTGGTCTGTTGCTGGTGATTATGGCCACCCTGCTCCGTGTACAGCTGATTGCCACTGACCACGCTGCGCACGATGAGCGTGTCGCCCGAACGCTGCACCATTGACGGCAGGTCCATGTTGCCTGGCTGCTTGTCCAAATCCAATGGTGTCCTGGCAACTCTGGCTAGTGGTTGACTGCAAGGAGAAGGAAAAACGTAATCCAGTTAGTTGTGGTTGCAATGCGATTTGCATTAAAACTAAATGACAATGCCATTTTATTTTAATATTCATTTGAGCATATTTCACAGAGACAAGGAGTTGCTTTTGCTGGATTAAAAATCTTTTAAATTGTGTTTTTTAAAACATCTTGATTGCAAAAAGATTTAAGTCAGCGCTTCAAGTATATTTTATCTCTTTAAATAAGAATCAGCTTACACGTTTAAGTTATATTTAAAGTTATTTATTATATCTACAGAAAAAAAGTTGTTTTAAGTTAATTAATTCTTGAGTGATTTTACAAACTTCTGTTCGTGACAGCTTTTATAGTTTTTCGACCCAAAAATACATATACTACCCTCCTGTTCCTGGGTATCAAAAAAGGTAGAAAAATCAGAGGAAATGAATCCCAAATGCGATACAAAGGCTGCCTTAAATGCAGATTTCAACACTTGCCCAACTCATTACACATACATTAACGCAAGCACACATGAATCGCCTGTGTTTGTGTGCGAGTCTCATAAATATTTCAGCGTTTCCCCCCGCAAAAACAGCATTTCCCCACCAACCTTTATCAGCAAAAGTTGGTTCAGTTTTCCCAACTTCCTTGGCAGGATATTAAAATGAAATGTTTTCTGTCCGCCGAAAAGACGACAAAGTAGCGTAAAATCAACCGAAAGTCAGGGAAATTGGGAAGCGGAAAATGGAAAATCATTCGAGAGTTGTGACAGAAAAATGAACCCTAAGAGCCGCCGCAAATCTCAGAGGTAAATGTATTGTAGTTTGTGCGTAACACAAATCCATTTTAGGGCTAATTGGAGTTGGCCAAGTTGAAAAAGGGAAGCGGAGGATGAGCTGGAAAATTTCAATGCTCCCACAAACACAATTGAAGACCCGGGATCCAATGAAGGTCAACCTTTTTCGGGGAAAAAGGAAACGAGCGAGAAATTCTGGGTAGCTCTACCCACTTTCCCGCACTTTTGGCTAATCCTTGGGGTGTCGTTTTTATCAAATGCAGTAATTTTGCTTTTTAAGCGTTTTTTATTACCCAACCTCATGTGTGTGTGTGTGTAAATCCCCCCACAGAAACCGCAAATTGTGTTTTGGCTTAGAGAGGAGCAGGAAGAAAAAGAAACAACGATTTGATGGAGCAGCTCTCTGGTGTCATCATTTAAGTAACATATTTAATTATAAAAAGAGATGGCGCGAAAAATACATTAAAATACGCATATATGTATATTCCGCACACACACACACGCATAGGCTGTGTACTCTTGACATTCAACATGTTTATTGTCGCAGAGCAACAAGCTCATCATCCTCCCAGCATTCAACATTTAACATCCAACACCCCAGCCTCCTTCATCCCACATCCTACATCCTCATCAGCGTCAAGGCGGAACTCATTAACAGAGAGAGAGGCCTCCAAGTGTGGGTACGTGTGTGCCAGTGCGTTTGTGTGGGTGGTTGGGCTGCTCCAGGGTTGGCAGGACAACATATGAAGGTGTTGTGTGTAGCAGTCACTGCTAACGATCACTGGCCAGGACGCACTCAATGTTAATTGTCACTCGGGTTCGGCCAGGTGAGCGTTAATTGGTGCACTTATTTCACGAAATAATTCACTTTCACTGGGATTCCCCAGAGAATACTAGCCAACGGAAATAAATTGGTTTCGAAAAGTTAAAAAGTTATTTTATGACCGAATTAAATTAAATTGATGTTTATATTTTTAATTAACGTTAATTGATTAAGTTTTTTATTCCTCTTTTTAGGGGATATTTAGATCAACGCGTTTAAAAGCTGACACTAATTATAATAAGTATTTTTCATTGTAACTTGAAGTCAGAAATAATAATTATATATAATTATATATATTATATTAATATAAGTTATTATATATAATATAAGTATTATAATACTATTGTTATATGAAATTATATAATACTTCATGTTTTACTTTAGGAAATCTCTAAATATACTTTAACTTTTTATAAACTAAAGATTTCTAGTAAAGTAAAATATTCTATGTATTACTTTACTAATATTATTTTAATATGAAATTAAATAATAATTCATGTTGTACTTTAAGAAACCTCTGAATATACCTTAACTTTTTATAAGCTAAAGACTTATAATGAAATAAAATATTTTATGTATTAATTTAATCACTATCACTCTATATTTTAGGTACTGATTGCTTATAATGCATTTTAAGCACTCGCTGTAGTCAGGCTTTTTGGGTAGCCCTCGTCCTGGACAGGATCGCCTTATCCTTATGCATTGTTGACACCGCGCTTATTACGGAAGGCGAAGGAGAAAATTGCGTCGACGAGCTGCTTCCTGCTTATTTGCCTTTGTTTACGTTTTGTTTTTGTTATTTTTGATGTTTTCTGATGTTTTTGTTGTTCTTGGCCAAGTAAATACGCTAACACACACATACCCACACTGGCACACAGACAGGCACACAACCTGCTTATGCGGCAACACGTTTCGCTTTGAAATTTTAATTTCTCACGCGACGCCAAAAAGTATGCTACAAAGGATAAGGCAAGGATGTGGTGGGAAGGCGGAGGCGGAGGCACGCACTTGGTGGGCGTGGGCCCAAGCTGTTGCCATTGTTTGTTCTTGTTATTGTTGTTCTTGCTGTTGTTGTTGTTTTTCTTGCTGCTGTTGCAGCCTACGCGGACTTAATTAATCTTGCTGTGGGCTTAGTCCGTTGTCCTGGCAATCCTCAGTTATCCTGGTTATCCCTTTCCCGCTCCCCATTTCCCCGTTTACCCCTTTCACCCCCCTTTCACTCCCCTTTATCCCCAATTTTGACGCTCTAAGACTTCTCTTCTTCCGTTTCGGTCTGTTTCTGTTCTGTTTTTTGGTGATAATGAGGCGACAGTGAAACGCCTTTTTTTCCGTGGCTGCATTAAAAACTGTTGAGCGTTGGCGCTTTGATTGATGGTTCTCAGACCCTTAGAGCTTTTTAGCTTTTTGTCATTTCAATTAAAAACCTGCCTGTTTAAGAGTTTCTATATTATTTAATTATTTAAAGAACATTTTCAAGTATATATATCTTCGTTTTTTCACTGCATACTTTTAGACACCTTTACAATCAATTCTTTGCCTCTTCTCAATATTGATTTTTAAAGAAATTATATTTCCCTTATTATTTTGTTTTTCCAGCCTTGTAAAATGTTGCATAATTTGGTAGTTTCAGCGACTTAAATGTCTCGAATTCTCGCAGCTTAATTGGCACTGCAATCGTTAAGGTTCTGTGGACCAAGTGGCATTCGTGTAGCCAATTTCCTTGTTTGGTCATTTGCTTGCGGACCAGAGGAAAAGGGGGCAAGGGGCAAGGGGCGAAGAGCCGGAAAGGGAAGTGGAGCGACAGGAAATGGGAGAACGGAAGCTGTGTTGTTGCTACAAATTAACTGCAAACTGCAGTGGAGTAAATAAGAAATGTGCCAGAGGGAAAAAGTCTGCTGGAATGCTCGACAAAATGTTTATTCATCATCAATTTGTTTATTCGATGGCAACTAACGCTGCTTTCGATGCTCTTCATGCTGGCCATTTCATTTTAATTTCATGATCCTTTCGAGAGGAAGTTATCGCCTTGTTTACGGCAGTGCGAATTGCGTTTGCGAATGTAATAACAGCTTGTCGTAAAAGGACGAAACAACTGCGACTGAAGGCAAAGTTAATAATTAACATCGTTCGGGAAATCTCCGCCTTAAACACAATTCGCATCTTTAAAATTGGAATTCAAATTGCCTACACTTAAGTTTTTTGAGCAAGTTAGCCGGATTTTTGCCACTTCCCTTTTGCGCTAAATAAAGTTGGGCGGCGGGCTAAAAGTTTTTGCCGGTCTTGGTCTGGGTGTTATTACTTAAAGATTCTGTTGCTAAAACTAAAACGTCAAGGCAGTCAAAACTTTTACAAAACATACCCCCCCTCCCACTCCACTACATCCTCAAGGATCAGAGGATTGGGGCCGTCGCATTTATATTGCCTTCACATAAATCTCAACAGACGTCAAAGTTTATTTCGCATTTTTGAAATTAAATAAAGATTTGTCACGTAGAAATCCATTTGCTGAAAGTCACCCACACATATTGAACCGTCTCTAGCACACACATGCACACTGATGAGACAGCATAAAGTAAAACTGTATTTCCTTATTTCCTGCCCCGCTCTTTATTTTCCTAGACAAATACCAAGGTCGAAAACTTTGTCTGTTGTGATTTTGAAGTTTGAAATCGCACCAAGCTTTTAATTTTTCTTTGGCATTTCCGTTTTCTTCTTTATATTTTGGTCGCCGAAAGTTGAAAGTTCACCGGAAGTGGGCAGCGTTTCGACTTCCGTTTTTGATTAAAGTTGAGTGGCCGGAATCTGCTGGCGGAATATTAATAAAAGCTTTTACTGAAGATCCGCCGCTTTTACTTGAATTTTTTCGTTGGCATTTTTTCTCATTCGGGATTTATTACGGGTGTTGGTACGAGCATATGTTGGCATATGTTGACAGTCACCTGCTGTGCCCTCTGGCCACGAATGTGTGAATATATTTCCATAGCCCCTACATTTGGTTAAACCACCCACAAGTCACCCTATTCCTATTCCCTTCATACATAAACATGACGCGAAGTTGTCAGTTTCTTTCACTTGACACTCATACGCCATGTTGTCCATCCGCAGCTCAGACTTTTCCAGCTTTATACGTATACTCCTCACCTAATTAGCAAATACGATTTTGTGGGCGGAAGAAAATTAAGAGCAAAATCAAAATAAAAGCAAACATATGCTTCGACAGCTCGGGTTTTGGTTTGGTTTGAAAAAATTCAAAAAAAATAACACAGAAAAGTAAGTGCGGAAAGGAAAAACCACAAGGTGGGGAAAATAACAAGGAGATATCCATGAACCCGCGCACATGCAAATTAACAGGCAGCAAAAAATGGCAGGACAACGTTGCTAATGCGTCCCGTTTGCATTGTCTGCACTCACACAAATAAACTGGAACCACACACACATACACACTTACTTGATTCGTCTGTCGTCGGTTTTAACAGCAAGATTTTCTTTTGTTTAACCGAACCAACGAAAAAAAAACGAATTCTCTCTCTCTTTCTTTCCTGTTCCTGTCTCTCTTTGCCAATGTTTTTCCCGAATTTTTTTCAGCCGTCACACAACGAATCGCTCTAGCGGTCCAACAACAACTGAAGAAGTGACCGCCGTGGTTGGATTTTCACAGGGAAAATGCTGTGAAAAGGATGCTGCTTCAACTTCGGCTGCTGTTGGTTAGTTGGTCTCTCTTCATCTGCAGAGGACTCGAAATTTGGCATGTAAGACTGTTAAAGGATGCCTAACAGTTGGCATTCAGCAAAGAGAAGCTTTAAGAGACATGTTAAGAGATAGGCAGATGTCTCTCTTTGAGAATGTAAGATAACAGAAAAACGAAGGATGTTAGCAGAGACTGTTAACTTATAATGTGTCTGATGAGTAATCTTTTCGCGACTTAAAGATCCTGAGAAATAAATGTTTAAATGTTTCAATATTATGAGAAATTATAAGGTCATTTCTAATATTCAAAAAATTCAATTTTTATTTTTAGTTGTAATTGAAATAACGTACTTTATTCTTAATCCTAGTTAATATCTTTATTGCAATCACAAAATAAATTAATATTAATAGCAAGACGAATATAAAATTATTTTCCTCATACAAATTTCTAAATCAACAACTTATATTCCTGTTTATCAGCTTTACAAACGATATCAATCGTTGTACACCGCAAACCTGTTAAAAGGCAAGGCAACTTCTCCATTTACACCATTTTAATTTGTCGCAAATCCGAGTGACATTTTACCGCACTTAATTTGTTAACCAGGCAGAAGAACGAGATCCACTTGAAAAGAAAAGCAGGGACGGACGAAAAGAAAAGCCATCAGGGGAAAATAATGTGGAAATCAAGCGCACTTCAGCCGGGCGGCAGTTGTCAAGAGGCTAAGCCGAAACCGTAAAATGAGACGAGCTGCGATGCGGGTTTTAAGTTTGGGTTCGGTTTTCGGGATGGCTTCGTTTTGGTCCTTGAGTACCAAGGGCTGGGGGATTTTGCCGTGTCCTTTTTCAAGGCAATCAACACAAATGCTACTTAAAAATTTATTTGTGACACGCACGAGACGCAGACACAAAGGGAGCGGGTGAGAGAGGGTGAAAGCGGAAAGAGAATCCAACTGAAGGCGTTGCAAAGCACAAACACTTAACACGCACACTGTGGCAGACACACGCTTACCCGCAGACACAGACACGGACACATGAGGCGCCGACAAAAAAGGACAATCAACATTTTAACACTTTTAAGGCAAAGGATACAACGAGGGGGTAGCTGTTCAGTTGAGAAATGTGTTGCGGTCATGCATTTTTATACGTTCTGCACAGAAAAATATTAGAATTTATAAAGGGATTCACTCAAGTACTGAATTTAAAGCCTTTAAATGAGCTCTACAATTTTATTTAAATTTTTACCCTTTTTCTTTTTAATTTAAAGCTTGGTTTCTTAATAAAACATATCTTCTCTGAGCCCAAGCTCATTATTATTTCTTTCTGTGCATACCAAAAGCGGAAGGAGAGGTCAGAGCAACGAGTTAGAAGGACATGCAAGCCCGGAAGGACAGGAAGCATCCATGGCCAGCATCAGGACACGGTCACTTGACATTTAAGCCTGCCATTGAGACGGGTCCTGCATGGTTGTGCCAACCACTCTGCCTTTGCATTTGCCATAGGCTGGTGATAAATGTGGGACACTTTTGTACGTTCAGTTAATTCCTGAGCCTGGGATGGCACATATGAACAGGACAGATGGATACCGGAGCAGCCAAAGTGTCTAGCGCAAATATTGACCAGGAGAAGGAGAAAGGAGAAAGGTAAACTGCAGTTGGTTCTGGCTTAAATCTTTTAAGCAACTTTTCTGTAAACTTTTCTAATCAAACACTCGGCCACGGAAGCGCTGACGAGTGTGTTCCGGATATGTGGTAAGAAGTGTGCTAGTCCCCGTCTAGCCAGTGCCGAAAACTCGACTTGTTTGTTTGCCTGTTGCCCCGTTGGAGTTGCACATGCATCCTGCATCCTGCAGCTCCTCCTCCGGCTTCCATCGTGGTAAATGAAGCAGCTCAATTTCGCCCACAGAGAGGAGAAAGTTGCTTGAGTGCCGCATGCGGAGCTCGAAGCTTTCCCATCTGCAATCCTATGGGCACACAGAGACCTCCTCCATCCATGTCGATGTGGTTGGAAAATGTGTTGCTTGGTCAGTGAATGTGTCGACGAGGGGGGAGAAAACGGGCGCAGGGGCATCCTGCCAAGGAGGTGTAATGAAGCCGCACAAATGTACACAACATTGTTCAGGGCTTTTGCAGTAATCAAAAAGAGGGAAATCGAAAAATAATTTGTTGCAGTTTGTTTGCTTGATCCGAGACCGACATGGGGAAATTAAAGAAGCATTACGAAAGTGCTGGAAATGTTCGACATTTGTATCGAATTTCAATTAAGTAAAATACAATAAAGAGTTCGTTTTGGGGGAATTAATTAAATGGTTATATGTTTCAGAACTTTAAGTATTAACTATAAATGAGAAAATGTATTTTAAAATTATTTATATGTTTTCAATTAGTGCTTGTGTCGAAGTTTGTTGAGTAAAGAGTTCTCACTTTTTTTGGCCCTAACACAAATCAAGCATTTAAGGCAAATATCGGTCATAAACAAAAATATTCTCAATAAATAAAACCTTTTAGGGCAAGGCCAACTCATCATCATCAATAAGTCAATAACTTTGCTATTTCTTTTTATAAATCACAGCTGCCTGCTGTCAACGATTGAATTGACAATATATCATTTTATTTCATAGCCTATTTTTTAGGGATTTCTGTTCGCTATTCCATGCTGTAGGCATCTTCATGGTTCTTACAAGTAAATTCGATTGGTTTGCACAGGGGAAAATCATACACGTGTATTTTATTTTGCAGAGGTGGGTGTGTGCAGGGGGATGTGGTAAGAAGTAAGGAGGCAGGATGCACGCACTCGCCTCAAAGTTGCTGCAAGTTGCAGTCAAAGCCGCAGCCGCAACCAAGAGCGGTACTTCATCAAACGAACAACTTGCCGCAAGGTAACACACCCGGTCACATACACTCACCTGCAAACGGATGTGCTCGAAATAATAGGAATTTTCTTAAAATTTTAATTTAAAATATAAAATGAAATTTAGTTGAGGTTTTTTGAATTTATTTCCGATTTATTTCTATTTACTACTTAAGAACCCATATATTTTCTTTTATAAAATTGGATCTTATGTGCTATTTCTGTGCCCTCTGCTGTATATATATATACCTATATAGTTAAGAACTTTTTGCTTTGGTTGCAGCCAGCAACTCGGAGCTCGCCACTTGTAGACACGTGCACAGTTATAAAAGCATATAAAATTTCCTATTTAACTTCCGGCATGTTTCAGCACACACATATACAAACTCACTGAGGGTGAAGCACACACATAGGGATATCCCTATAGAGAGTCAGGTCTGACATGGTAAGTCTAAAGAAAACATATCCGTGACAAAGTAAACCACCTCCAGGTGCAAGCAACAATAATAATACTTTTAGTAGTTGATTTTTTTCTTTCACTTTCCCCGCTATTCTGCCATGGTTTTCTCCGAGTTTTTCCTTTTTCCCACTTTTTTCCACAGACTTGCAACTGAGTTTCGGCTTTGACAAGATGGTAGCGGCACTAAGCGGACGACAAGAAATTGAATTCGGCTGCAGGTGGCAGGCAACACCCCTGTCGCCCCACCTGCCCCGGTTTTCCATCCAGCTTTGCAGGATGTGTGACAGGCTTTTGAGTTGAGTTTTGCGGCACCTTGACAGCCGCAGGATTTAGCGGTCCCCAGTCGGGACTTAAATATTTAATAAGCTGACTTCGGTCTAGGTGAGTTCAGTGCTGAGCCAAGCTAAAATTCGCCATAGGATCTAAAAAAAAAGAAAGAGAAACCCAGCAGCAGCAGCCAAAGCTGTCTTCAATTATGCAAAAGAGGCGTGGCGGAAAGGCAACCTGGCCGAGACGGTGACATGGCCAATGAATTGGGGGAAAAACAAGACCAAGGCCAGATGAAAATTATGCAGTGGTGTGGCAGTTTGCAAGAGGTTTTATTTTGTGGTCCAAAGTAGTGAGCAAGTTGGTTTGTTTACTTAGAATAATCCAAAGTAAGTAAACTTGAATCCAGGAATAAGTAATCATCTTTAGTAATGTCGGAATTTTTAATAATATTTGAATCCCCATTGAATATTTATATATTTCCCTAAATTCAAGAAACTGAAGGATAACACTTTTTATTTGGTAGCAAATATTATAATAGTTCCAAAGCATATGAAACTGGCGAGAACTTCATGATTTCATTAGCTTCCTACGAGTATCGCCACTACTCCCGACTTTAATCATCAACTTTGCCGTCTTGCTATTTAACACATCCCCTCTAATTATTCACTTCGTCACATATTATCACGTAATGCCTGCCAAGTTTCCATGTTTGTTGGCCCGCAGAGTTCATGGCAGCGCATATTTTAGCACACACACGACTCGCCTTCAAGGACTCGACTTTTGGGTTCTGTATTCCGTTCCATCTTGGTCTTTGGTCTTTTGGTCTTTGGGTCTTTTGTCTGGGACTTTGTTAGGCACGTCCGATGCTGTCGCCCACGCTTTATTTGCACGTTTTTGGTGTTCTTGCACGGGCAGGCAAGTTTATTGTTTGTTGTCGGCACATTAATCATAATTTAACGATTAGCGCAAGTTTTGTTTATTAAATATTCTTCGAGCCAGTCGAGTGTAGAGTGTGGTCAAAATTTATGGCTCGACGGCGACGCCGATGCCACGCGTCGATAGGCCGCAAAACTCTCATAAATTGCAATTATTTCACAAGAAGAGCGAAACAATTTATGCATCGTTTTTTTGCTTTGCCCAAATTTATGGCTCACACTTTAATTATGTCGCTGGCGCAGGGCGCGTCGAAAGTATTTGCATACTTCGGAAAACAGATTGCACTTCGCCACAGACTCGAAGCGGGGAATTTCATCAATTTATTAATAAAAAAATGTAGGACCCCAAATGTGGCATGTGGTATTTCCCACTCTCATTTTTTAGCTGTCATGTCCTTAGTAGAGAAAAGCAAAGGACAGCCCCCCTAGTTTTCACCCATTCCACATGCTTCATCTCTTTCCAGCTTGGTTTATTTTTATTTTGGTTTGGTCTTTGATCAACGTTTTTTTCGGGGTCGCCTGGGTTGTCTGAAAATGTCATAGTCATTTTCATTCTTGAAAAAGAAAAAAGGGTTACAGTGGGTATCCAAAGAAGGATTGCCTAAGGTTTTTAAGCTGGTGATTTTTCTTTAAATTTAAAAAGAACTTATTGTATTGTATTGTATTGTATTGTATTTATTAAGCAATGGACTGCTTGTAAAACATTTATAAATATACATTAATTTAAGAAATAGAGCGCCAAACCACATAAGGGGAATTTTTTATCATTCCTGCATTTTTAATATACAGCTGAAAGAGTGCGATCAACCTGTGAACTGATGACATATTTAAAACGATGAGCAGCCCGCTCTTATCGCAGGTTTGAAGAGAAATACACAAAGAGAGAGGAAGAGATATATTATTGCAAGAGATAAAAAAAAAGAAAATGCAAATTTCAATGGCTTTGTGTTGTGAGATATTTAGCATTTGGCATTGGTTTCATTTGTTCCAGCCAGGGATAGAGGAGCGATAGACACAGACAGACACAGAGGGGGAGGGGCGGGGCTTAGGGGCTGAGACTGCGACTGCGACACCTCGGCAAATGCTATCTAAAGCTATCTGCCTGCTAAGGTCAGCCACTTGGGCATGTACGAAACTAATTGATAATCAAACAATTGTCCACAGCACACACACTCGCCTGTTTATCTGCCTGCAATCGCTAATTAGTTTCATTGTCCGAGGCGAGGTCAACGCTGCGTATGCGCAATGTGCAAATATGGCCACATGGAGAAGTGGAATATGGCGCACAGAAAATACGGTTCACACACACACACACACACACTGACCGCATCGCAATGAGAACGCACAAGTTCAAGTTTATCACGCATACGCCCCGGTGCCGAATAATCGAAAAGAGCGCGCACAGAGAGAACAATTCTAATTCGAATTCTAATTTATTGATGCCAGTCAATGCCATGGCATGCCTATAAATGTAACTCAAACGATTTTCTGTATCTGTAGGTGGCCGTGACAGCGACTGTTGTTGCTTTGGCTGCGTTTTAGCAATTTGCAATTGGTTCAAGATCAGCAGCAGCAAAAAAAGTGTTTTGGCTCTGCAGCAGCATTGCGTGCAGGCTGGGGTGGCACAAAAGGGGGGGTGGAGACCGGAGGGGTGTTGAGCCAAAGTCTGGCCTTGTGACAATTGATTTTCGCAGCCACAAAGAGCGACGACAACAACGATAATAAAAGCCACAGTAAGAGTGAACCACTTTGGCATCCACTTTTGTGGTTAAAGCTTGAATCATAATTTATTCTTAACTGCGGAGGCCTGAATCGCTTTGAAAAATAACAATCATATTAATGATACTAAATGAAAAGAATAACTGAATCAAGCACTTTATATACTCTCTTTTTGAGCAAGGTAATTATTCTAAATTTAACACTAATTAGAGAAATACCATTCTGGAATAATTAATGTTAGCTTTTAAAAAGTGTACTAAACATTTGAGAAGGAATAGGAAACTTGCTTATTACATATACATTAATGAAAAGATTTCTATAATAAATAAAATACTCCTTAATTGTACTTCTTTTGAGCAGGGTATCGAAAATCCATGTCAATGTTCCAGTTATTATCAGAAGCGACTTCTTGAGTCATTTGAGTCGCAGTTTGGCATTGCGGTTGCCGGTGGAGCAGCAGCAGCAGCAGCAAAATCAGCAACAGCAACTACTGATGATGAGTGCACAATCGAGGCTGCCAAGTTGCTCAATGCTATCTCATCGCACTCAGTCTCCTTGCCCGCCGTGCAGCCATCTCTCTCTGGCAGCGTGTTGCTATCTCAGTTGCTGCAGTTTTCAGGGTCTCTGGTGCATCTAAATAAACAGAGTCCATATAGTATAAATAAATTCTGCTTTAGTGTGTTATGGTCTGGCACTCGATGACTTTGAGAACTGTTTGCTGAATGACAGCGGCGCTCGCTTGTTGACAATGGTCGAACCTATATAGATTATGGGAACAATATCTGAAATTACTTCATAGAAGGCCCAGCGATCTAACACTTGCGCTTCAAGTGCCATTCACTGGAAAGTGTTCGACTTGCGAAGGCTTCTATAACTGAACCTCTGCTCGTAGGTTCGTAGGCTCTCTATATGCTTGATAAAGTGGGCGGTGGCAGCTACGTACATCAATTTTCATTTACTTATGAAAATTAATAGCATTTCGCTTAACTTGCGCTCGAGTTTTCCCAGCCAGGAGCAGATTGAGCTGCCTTAAAAGGGGTGTGGAGGGTTGGGGGTGGCTTCTGTGCGTGGCTAGCCATTAATCAGTGAGAGAATGTTGCCACAAACAAAATTAAATTGCTGCCTGCAGCTGATGGAAAACCCCTATACTTTCACCCGCCCACTTTTCCCTGTCTGCATTTTCCTTTATTTTATTGCCACTTTTAATACGCATTTTTCTTTTTTAATTTTCCGCTCTTGGCTTGACAATTTCATTAAAATATTATTAATTATTGTGTCTCCCAAGTAATATAATTTTTGCTCAGTATCGAATTTCATCCATAAATATACAATTTGATTGGTTTTTTGCAAATGGCAGCGAATTGAATTGGAAATGTGAAACATAAAGCTATTAAAGAGAAAAATGTGAAAGGATTTCCATAAGGCACGTAGAACAAAAAAATATTTCGAGCGGAATTTTTGTTAAGGCCAATTAACGAATTGCGTATGAATAAAAAATTGGGAACACATTGAATATAGAGCAGGAAACAAGGACTAACAGCTTTATTTGATAGATGCCCTCGTCAAAAATATTATTTTATTTATTTATTATACAAAATGAATTCATACGCTGAATTATTATGTGATAATACTTTTGTAGAAATTGTATTATGGTCTTTTCAGAAACTTTTTGTTGTATTTTATTAAAAACTATTAAGGAAAAATTATTATTAAAATCAATGAAGTGTAAATTTTTCAATATTGTAGGGATAAAAAAAGTTAAGAAATTGCTGAGTTTAAAAATATAAACAAATCATATACACTCAGGGAAAAATTCGGGTTTTTCGATGTCAAATCAAGTACGAACGATATCGAAAGTTGGGTAAGCACGAATTTTCTTGATCCAAGAACGAATATTTCAAACCAAGAACGACTAATTCAAGACCGAAAGTAAGAATTTGAGAACGAACGTTCTTGAAATAAGTACGACATAAGATTGTTTTAATAACAAAAATTCTACATTTAAGAATGAAAAATTCTTAATTTAAGGACTTTTGTACTTCATAGCTTTTATTAATTATTTCATTAATTATTTCACTTATTTTTACTGTTTAACATATTTTTAAAGTAATTTAAATTCAGAAAAAACTTTTAGTAATGATTTAAGAACAGTTAGGAAAACTCTTACCCCGACCTCGGTTTGAACCCGCGACCACCAGCTCTGCAGTCAGACGCCTTTACCAACTCGACCACGCACGCTTCTTAAAGTGCGTGGACTAAAGGAGGCACAAAAACTTTCCACGGAAGGGCTAGCGTACAACTTCTATTTATTTATTTTCAAAAAATGTATTAAGGGTTTTTAAAACAAAAATAAAAAAAAATTTACAGATAATTAAAAAAAAAAAACCAAAATAAACATTTGTTAAAAGTATTACTATAGGACTTGTCGCGACGAGGATTCGATGTCCGTACCTTTATTTACAAAATTGCATTGTGCAGGCGCCTCTAACAGCTGCACCACCCTGGGAATTAGGCTTTTTTGATTGAATTTTTATATTTAAGAACGACTAGTTCTTATTTCAAGAACGAAAGTTTTAAAAATTTTAAGTACGATTCGGTATTGGTTTAAGAACGTTCGTTCTCAAATTATTCGTACTACATTTTTCTGGGTGTAATATTATTCATTTTTGTCAATATCCTTTTCAAAGCATTGAACAAGCCTTAAAAACGTCCAAGTTACGTAACGCTTCCCACTTTTTTATGGATCAGACCCACCGAATTGCAACCAACATGTTGCAAGCCTGTGCACTTTTTACTGACGATCTCCTCATGATCGCCAACGAGCCAGATGGTTGTTGTTGCCGCCGCTGTCGTTGGCCAATGTCAATCAAACACATGTGTGCGCGAACTTGACTTTCAATGCAAAGCGCACAAGGCGAAAGCTGCGCTGCTCTGCCGCCGTCGACTGTGATCGCCGATGCACTGCAGCAGCAACCTTGACCCGGTTCTTGAAACTGCAACAGCAACTGCAGCAGCAAACATCGGTCGACACTTGTGCAACATTGAGAGAGGCTGACAAACAGGTTTGGCTTTATGCCGGCAACCGCAGCGTGACGAATGCAGATGAAGGAGCAGGAGGGGGGTTTCTACGCGCACCGGCTTTGCTTTTTCGGTTTTGGAACCGCGCGCATGCGCAAAATTCGCAATGCGTCAACACGCATTTATTAACTGGCTAGTTTTATGTGCACAGAAAAAAAGGTCTTAAAAATGTTCACCTTACGCTCCGTACATAATAAATATTTTTTATTAGTTAGGGAGTTTATTAGCCCTGATAAGGTGATAAATGATAAAAAAAAAGACAAGCACCCCATAAAAATGTTATTATGTGATTTTAATATTTTTAGAGGTCTTTTAGATATTGCCTTAAATTTATAAACTAATAAAATGCTACATTTCTGGAGTTCTAATTAAGCTGTCTTAAAATAATAGTATTTATATTATTTGAAGCTTTTTTAATTGTTTATTAAAAATATACCAGCTTTTCCCCATGCAGTTTCAAGCTTTTTAATTTTTACTTTTTGTTTATTATTGATGTCTTAATGTGGCCATTGGCGATGGTCAACTGGAATTGAAATTGAAGCGGCGACTTGCCCACAATGTCCACCGTTCGGCATTGAAAAGCTAAAAAGCTGCGATGCGAGCGAGTGAGAGAGGGAGAGGGGTTAGAGGGAGACAGCGGCTGTGGCCTGACGTCAGCCAGTTGTCATCGTTTTTATTGCAGTTGTTGTAAGGAGAAGGTCGAGGTTAATTAAGTTGTCTTCGCCAGTGGCAACCTTGTTTGTAGTTGCAGTCTTGACATTTTGGCTTGAGTAAGTCTCAGTACCCCTCTCCTTTTGGAGTCCCCCCCTTTGCGTGTAATTCATTATTAATTGTGTCATCTCCTTGCGCTTTACCTGTACTTTCCCCCTACACTTTCTGGCTCCTTTTTAGCGGTTAATTGCTCTGCAATTTGATTAAAATTAAACTGCATTTGCGGTTCTTCGCCTGCCAGTTGCTTTAAGAGCGAATTCCCACTCGATTTTCTTGATTTTCCCCATTTCCACTTCTGTCACGTTGCTGGCAGCATATTTTCTTATTAAATTCCAGCTGGCAAACGTGAGCGAGTGAGCTGTCCTCCTCCCTCCTCCCATGTTTGCTCCTCTGAGCGACAGCCGTGCAAATTTAGTTGCAA
Organism: Drosophila prostipennis; assembly: GCA_037075205.1. NCBI lineage: Eukaryota > Metazoa > Arthropoda > Insecta > Diptera > Drosophilidae > Drosophila > Drosophila prostipennis. Next base: position 995,009 of record JBAMCJ010004908.1, on the reverse strand, counting down.
ATTGGTAAAGCGAGTGCAGTTGAAAGGCGACAAGTTGTTGCAGAAGGTTTCCACATGCACACGTGTGCACAAAAGAAATCAATGCCATTTCAAAAAAGGAAAAAATGGTTAAGTGCCCATAAAGGACGACTTTAAAATACTCAGTATTTATAATATTACAGAAAAACAGAATTTAATTTATTTGAGTTAATAAAAACACTGTCAAAATAATAATTATAATTAAACATTTTTTTTTATTTCTATATTTAGTTTTTTAAGTAGCCTGAAAGTCGGTGAGCGCAAAAATAAAAGTGTTCGTAAAAAAAAGTAAGCATCTTTCTAGTGTAACGTGAGCAAAGCTACTGAGGACTTCAAACCGTCACACTTGGCTAACAGAGAAAAACCAACAATAATGCCAATTCACATTGAAAATTGTCATGGGAAGCGAAAAGAATGTAGTTGAAATCTTAAATAAACTTAATCCAAAAAAATCAGTATGTAAACCTAACCTTTATCGCAAATAAATGTTCTCTTAGCAACAATTTACGTGGACTCTTTGCTTAATTATTTGATCAAAGTGACCACCGGCGAAAAGGAAACCAAAAAATGCCACAAAGTGTGCAACAAGTGAGCATCAATCCCACCCTTGAAAAACCCCAAAATAGCAAAAGGGAAATCCCGCAAGAAAAAAAACAAACAAACTTTTCCTGCTATTTGCTTAATTAAATGCGCAACGTGAGGGGAAAGGGCGTTGGGCGGTCATCAGATAGTACGCAAAGCTCAAAATAATCAACGAAAAATTCCACAGGACGGGAACGAGAACAGATAAGTAAGAGTGTATTTGATTACAAAGCATTAATAAGAAGCGTCAGCCGGGGAAAGGTAAAAAAGCATTGAGGGTAAGAAAAAAACCGGGGAAAGCCACGCCAAAGAAAAGTCCTTTTGCAAACAGCCGCAGCCACAGCGGAAAATGCCGCAAAAGGGAAAGGTGCAAAGGGCGGCGAACAAAGTGGCAGAAATCAGGAAATAACAAGAGAGAACGCTATAGTCGGGTTTGTGTCCCGACTATCTAATACCCGTCACTCGGCTAAAGGGAGTGCGAGGAATGGAGATATAAACTTTGATCAGCAATAACTTTTTAACGAATGGTCCGATTTAAAAAATTTCTTCTACATTTCGATAGGTATTGATAAGCACAACAAAACTGCATTTTTACTTTTCCGAAATATTAAAATTTTTAAAATCGTATATTAAGTATTGTGGGCGTTACAGGGGGCGTGGCACCTTCTTGAAATAAACTTGCGCTGCGTAGGAACTCCAAGAATCTTCATTCAAAATGCCAATCCTCTAGCTTTTATAGTTTCCGAGATCTCAGCGTTCATACGGACGGACAGACAGACGGACAGACGGACAGACGGACAGACGGACAGACGGACAGACGGACATGGCTATATCGACTCGGCTAGTGACCCTGACCAAGAATATATATACTTTATAGGGTCGGAAACGCTTCCTTCTCCCTGTTACATACTTTTGCACGAATACAATATACCCTTTTACTCTACGAGTAACGGGTATAATAAGGCGCAAAAAAGTTAGAGTACAAAAATTATAACCTACTTTATACAAATTCAAAAACGGTAAGAAATATTCTTTTGTTTTTAATTTTTAAGATTTTATTTATTGAAATAAAATCAAACAATATATTTACTCACATATAAAAATTCTTAAAAATTCATTACTTATTAAAGCTGAATTTGGGATCATAAAATAAATAACAATATTTTTGAAACTAAAGTAGCTTTAGCTTTAGCTTTAGAAACTTAGAATTCTAATTTAATTTGACTTCATATACATTTGAATATATAAATATATTAAGTTGATAAGTTGTTTAGAGCCTATCTCTCTGTTATAAAAACAAGTTAAGGAAGTATTTTTGAGAAGTGTAAGAACGGCAATATTTGTGAGAACACCAACAGCATCTGCAGGTAAATCATTAAGGCTCCAACTGCGGGTCGGACTAAGCTGTAATTAATGAGCGAGTGGAACATCGTTGAGCCAGGCGCCGAGCAAATTAACTTGAACTGGATGCCGAGGTGACTGAGGGGGACCGAGAGGGGATGGAGAGGGGTTGGCTTGGAGTCGAAGGTCGGGGGTTCAAGTGCAATTAAAGCAACGCCGCATTTTGTCTTGTAATCATCTAACTTTTTCCCTCCCCTTTTTTTTTATTGCTGACTCGAGTAAAGAAAGCGAGAACCGCAGGAAAAGTGAATACGGAATAGAGGAAAATATCTCTGGACTGATAAAAGTCCACTGGCGAAGTCTTCTTAAGTTTCAAGGTATTCATGGGAGGATTTGTTGATGCTGGTTTGATTGGTTGAGCTTAGCCAATCATTTCATTGAAGTTCAGATGAAATATAATTGGGAATAAATTTGATTTGTGGTGGGGGAATGTTAAATGGAATTACGTAGATTTTGCAAACCAGCTTCTTGGGGAGAATTTTGATTATACACCAAGGAGAAGGCTTCCAAATAAAAACATACACGAATGGTCTTAATTAAATCTTATTACCTTGCCCATATCAGAGTTTAATTAATGCATACATGAATGGCCCTAAGCCATCTAATTCGATTCACGGAATGGTTTATTATACCGCTTCGCTGAATCGCAATTAATCTGAAGAGAAAATCGATTAGAGAGCTTCCTAAGGTTTCAATATTGCTTCAGGTCTTATCCCGATCTTGGTATCATATTGGAGCTAATCTTACTTTTGATTTCGTGGCAACCCCTTCTGATTCCCACCCCCCTCGTGACCTTCGCTTGCCACATCCTTATTAAGCTGTCTTTGAGTCTTTTGTTGGGGAAGCCTCAAAGTTTTCACGCCCCCATCCCCGGTTAATTATTAAGTAGGATACACAAATTTATGGTGAATAGCAAGTCGGAGGTAACGTAGCCCCGGGCCACGCCCCCCGCCCCCTTGTCGAGTGTTTGTTGTGTGCGTTGAGGTGTAAACGTGCGGATTAAGTGTCTCAGTGTCTGCTCTCGGCCTAGAAGATGTATATCAATGGGCTTTCAGGGGGATGTGGAAAATCCTCCCACCTTTTCCTCTCCTCTTTAACCTCACGAAATTTCCGCTTCGCCCTTAACTTTGCTAATTTTTGTTGCTGTTATTTTGGTTTTCCTTTTTCTCAAGGTGAGCATTGAAAAATTGATGAGATTTTGTTTGCTTTGGTTTCGAAGCTAAAGTTTGTCGACACTTGAACTTTTCCATCCTGCTGCTGGAGAGGATTTTGAAAAGGAATTTCCGCACAAAAGGCAACGAGTGGAGAGGAATAGAAAAAGAGTTTTCTTTTTAGATAGTTCAATTGGCGTAGAAAAAGCCAAACAGAAAAAAGGCAGGCCAAAAGGGAAAGCTAAAAAAAAAATGTCATAAGAAATGTGACTGGGTTGTATGGCTTATATACAGTTATGGTCACACAAATAGATAGTGCATTTATACTGTTGTCACTTTATGTTAATTTAAAAATGTGTACTTTTAAAAGTTAAAACAAATTCTTTAAAAAAAATAGTACGCTGGTTCTTAAAATCATGAGAATAAATACTTGATTTAAGGTAATTGCATATTGAGGAAGGCCACTTCTTGCCTATTATTTGTACCGCAGTTGCACAGGCTCACAGTCATTTCTTCATTCATATTCATGTTGGGCTCCATGCTCAAAAAAATAAAGAAAAACGCCGGACATGAATTTATAACGAGTCTGCCTAAGCCATATTGATTGAGGCAGGGAAATAAAGCGACAGTCAGTGAGAAAGGGAATGAATAAAGGGGAAATGGACGAGGCGGACTGAGACAGAGTTGACTGAGCACTTGGAAATTGCCAGCATTTCTCCAACATTTCTCCCGGGCGCAGCAAAGTATGCAAGGAAAAGGAAATAAAGGAAAGTCGCATGCAGGAAATCAAACTTCACTTTTGATTGAGTTTCGTTTGGAACTCGCTTTATGGCCATAAGCCGATTTGCGGTCCCTTGGCGGTTTTGTTTTCCTCCGAGCTGCTTTTCATGGATTTTAATTGAATTTTTTAAACCAGCGCTTGACTTGACGTAACCGAATTTGATCTGAAGTTATTCAACGGGTTAAAGGGACATTTCTCATGCCAGGGATATTTCTATATAACGGCGCACACACAAATGAATATCAATGAACTGTCATAAAGGCAGCATCCTGTGCAAGCGAGAAGGCAACTGCCAGTGACAAGACTGACACGTGGGCAAACATTAAAGCACCCAACAACAACAGATGCAGGCGAGCACCCACAAACACAACAAGTTCACACACACACTGGCAATGCGGCACAGACATACAAATTTCACACTTGACAAGGGCTCATAGGCGTGGAAAATTGGCAAAAGGGGTTTTCTATCAAGAAACTGTTTAACAATATTTTAAAAACCTTCAACATTTTTTAAAAAAATATTCAAATTAAAAATTTTTATTTTTTTAAATTATGCATTTCAGAATATCTACTTATAAAATATCATAGCAATATATTGTGACTCATATGGGAGTCATTAAACAAAATAACGCCTTAAAAAATTTCGAAAAGCAAATCTTAAAGGAAGTCTTTTAAAAGCGAAAACACAAAGAGTCGTTCAGCCAAGGTGTCACATAAAACTTTCATAGCTATTCGCCCCGAAAGGGTCACCTAATCTCTCCCCAGAGAGACCTTTCGACCCCCTTTGGCTACGCCTTTCTTTTGGGTTCATATGACGAGCACGCTCGGGTCACTTTCGCCCTGCCAATGACATGTGATTTCAACTAATGACAGCTTTTCGGGGCGTTTGTCATCGCAACAACAACAGAAACTCGAGGCCCAAACCAGATTCCGGACCATAACAGACCGACGCACAGACAGACAATAACAAGCTTAAAATTTAATGAAATTTTCATGTGCTGGCCAGAAATTCTTTTTGAGCCCATAACAATCCAATGTGGGTGCCGGCCTGTAACACATGGCGTATGATTAATGCGACCGAGTAGACAGAGAAAAAAGGATTCCAGAAAGTTGAGCCTGTCAATTAGTTGAACTTTTGCCAAATAATCAGAGCAAAAAGTGGGAAATTGCTTAACAGACACTCTCACAGATGGAAAAACCCAAACAAACATTTTATATTTTGTTAGCTTGCAAGGGAAAAATGTTTTGAAAAGTGCCAGCATCGGCATTTGAATGGGATTCCCTTTTCTTTATTCAGCTTGTGCTGAGTCCTCTTTATTTTGGTTCCCTTTTGACGTCCTTGTGGTGCCAATATGTATTTTTGATTAGCTTCAATTTCAGCTGCGTTTCTGGGTCATGCCTTTTGACTGCCTCCCGGCGAACCCCAATAAAAACTTTGAATTTGCATATGCATTCAATTTTTAATGAGCTTTTAAGCAGAGCATAACCCATATGAATTTGGAGCACCGAAATTTCCACTTACCGATATGTAAAGTGAAGCGTTCCTCGTTGGCGTTGAACATGTCAACTGCAAAGAGAATAAAGAAGGGTATGGTAGGTATAATTTTTGGAGCTTATGGAATGGAATATTTTGTATTAAGACTGTTAAATGTTAATTTAAAAATGTTTAGAAATCATTTTATTTATTTTTCGTTCCATTTAACATCCACCATGTTTATGCCTTGTGAAAGCACAGGCTCGGAATGAAAATGTTCTAAACACTTAGTGCCAATGGCCTAGATATCGTTTGCTCACTGATGCATTAAGTGATGCACTTCACACCACTGCCACCCGAGCTCAGACACTAACACACTACTACACACAAACACACACCCGTCTATTGGAACTTTCATCGTTGACAAGCGCTCCTATTTTGACCCTAAACGCAGGCGCAATTGGTCGCTTGACTGATTGATTGATTGACTGATGGATGGTTGGCGAAATGGTTGATTGGATGCATCAATTCGAATCGGGATTTAGTTGTCAAGTGGGTCGTGCTCTCTCTTTCACTGACATATCATTAGTCCGGACCACATTCTAGGTAGCATACATTTTGGGGATGAGACAACTTAAGATTTGATAAGACTTTATTCTTAAAAAATTTAATTATATGTTTGGAAATTTTTTATAAATATCACTTATTTGGAAATGTACTTTCAAGTCATATCTCTAGCCTCTATTGGGGATGAGACAACTTAAGATTTGATAAGACTATGTTCTTAAAAAATGTTATAATATTTTTTGTAATTATTTTTACTCATTTTGTAAAGAACTTTCCAGTTACTTTTATAGCCTCTTTTGAGGATGAGAAAACTTAAGATTTGAAAAGACTATTTTCTTATAAAAAAGTTAGTAATATGTTTTGCAATTTTTTTATATTTTATTTTAAGTTATGTCTCTAGCCTGCCGTTCTTCAAAATATAATATTTTTTGTAATTATTTTATTATTTTTACTCATTTTGAAAAGTAGTTTCAAGTTACTTTTATAGCCTCTTTTAAGGATGAGAAAACTTAAGATTTCATAAGACTATTTTCTTATAAAAAATTTAATAATTCGACAAGTATTCTAAGTTATGTCTCTAGCCTACCGTTCTTCAAAATATAATATTTTTTGTAATTATTTTATTATTTTTACTCGTTTTGAAAAGTACTTTCAAGTCACGTCTTTAGCCTGCGTTGGTCAGCAAGTCAAGGCAACAAACGCGGCCTCAAGTGTGACCTTTTGTTTGGCTCCTCGCCACACAGTAACATCCTTCTCCAGCTTCCCATCCTTCCCACTAATGTTAATGTCTTGGCTTGGCATACAATTGGCTGCTGTTGTTTCGCTGGTCATCCCACCCACAATGTTGGCCTAATTAGCAGCTCAAAGAGAATGGCCATTTTCCACAGTCACAGTCGCAGTCACACTTGCACAGCCACACAGACAAACCAACCAACCACTCACATGAGCATTAAGGATAAGCCAAATGTTGGCTTGCATTTATCACGCATACGCCGTGCTGGCCAAAAAACCACTTTGTGCGGAAAGAGCCAGGCAAAGTGGCAAAGAAGCGCGGGGAGTTTGGTCGACTAAAAATGTAATTTTGGCATTAGTCGAGCTTGGCAAACATAAAATTACCTTGATTAGAAACTCAAATGTGGCTCATGCCGAATAAACGAGGGGAGAGATATGACATGGGGATCTGGCGATTGCCACGTGGCCGTATACATATATCAGCGCCGACCTAAGCCTAAAACGACTTTGGCCCGTGCCAGAGCCACCGCCACCCCCTCTGCTTTTGGGGCCAACCTCAGGCCCATATATCAACGTGCACCTGTGCCAAAAGGGGCTGCGGGGCAATGGGAATAAAGCCAGGCCCAAATGATGCTGCGTTGGGTGTTGGCCGCCATCTGAGGAATGGCTGAGGTTTGGACTGGATGCTTTGGGGTAGCACACTGGGGCGGAGTATTCTGTGGTGTGAATACCCACATTCATGCATCGCCTGTTACCTTGAGGCGAGCCAAGCAGCAATAAAAACCAAGCGTCACACATAAAAAAGCAAGAGGCAAAGATATGGTAAGGAAAAGCTGTTAAAAGTCGAACATGAAAATGCACTATAAGCTACAAACTTTAAATATGACAAAAAAAACTAAAGTAAAAAGGTGTAAACATATTCAAAATTAAGAGTTTATAGAGGAAAATAAATATGATAAAAATATTTATATTTAAAACCTTTTTTTTGCACATACATATAGTTCAGCAATAGATTAGCTTTGGGCTAAGGAAAATTCCCGAAAGAATACCTGCATATAAAGGTAAAAACTGTGCAAACAGCTGAGGCATGTGCTTTTCTCTTCTATTTCCCTCTTTTCGCCTTTACCATTCCGTATCAATTACATAACATTTGTGTGTGTGTGTGCGTTAACGTTTAGTTTTTATGTTTAGCCATAACAAACAGCCAAATGGTAGGAGGAAAAGGTGGGTGGTGGGTGAAAACGTCCCGCAGACACAAGGCTAATCAACGAAATTGCTGCAGCCTTTTAGGAGGCCAAACCAGACACATATGGGTGGCATAACCTGAACTGAACCCTCCGTGCGGCTCGGCACTTCATGCTTTGATTAGAGGGCGTGGCATGATTGATGAACCATTGAATGACCCCCGGAGTACTGCAGTAAATCCTTCCACTTGTCCACGACTTTGTTCCGTGCCGGCAAACTTTGAATGAAATGAGTGTTATAAACTTTTCGCCACCCCCTTAATCTCCTTTCGCAACATTGAAAAAATTTGCAATGCAGCATGAAAAGTGGCACAAAAGCCCTGACGGTAAAGTTTTATTCGTTGCTCTTTTTTCACAGCCCAGCAGCTAAAAATTAAAATGAAGCTAAGCAGCAGCTGCAGCAGTTTGCATAGTCGGGATTCTATCGCCATTCGGGGAATGGCATTAACAAACTTTCAGGTCAGCTAAAAGGCAAAGTTGCCAGCATTCAAGGTGAGTCAATCAACAAAAGGATTTCAGCCAGCTGCCTTTGTTCGGGGCGTTTTTGGGTGGGTTTATTTACTGTCCGTTTAAGAATTTAAATATAAGAGCTGGACGAACAAAATGGAGAGTTTATTGCTGTAGTTTTTACATTAGAAAAAATATAATAAATATTAAAAGACTTTAAAAAATTTTAAAACATTTAAATTAATATTTCATATTCAATATAACCGGTCAGATTTACATATGAGGGTCCTTTTTCTCTTATTGCATAGCCATAATGAATTGGGCCAAGCCCTACCCCCATAAATGAGTTACTCAAGGGTCCTTTTTCTCTACATGCAGATCAAACATATGTTCCCATTGAAGGACACTTTCAATACGAGCAAATGCCCCTCGACAGCGCCAATCAACATCGCTATGAGCCGGCAAACAAAGCACTTGAAGAGCTCGAAATTCGCTTGGCTTTGTCATTAGGCGACAAGTCGAAAGGACATACTTGAGCGGGTATAGACGTACTTTCTGAATAGATGTGGGACCATATTCAAAACACGCAACACTTGTCAGCAGCAGGCGTCGGCAATCATTCAACATGAACAAACACCCTACACACGGGTGATCCGGGTGAGGGGGAATTAAGGGAGGAGCAGCTGATTGTTATTTATGTCATTTATATGACAAAGCTGAGTGATTTTTTGTTGGGGAGACAATCACTGATTTCGAAGGCGAGGATAAGTAAGAAAATGTAGTAAAAAAGTGGTTCTTCATAGTAAACAAATTTACACAGGTTAGGTTAGGTTTCTTCGTATCGATATATTATATATGCCATTTATTTTAATCAATCCGCTTTCCCAAAGATTTTCATTTATTCATTCCTTCCCTCGATTTCAATTTTGCGGCCTGAGCATTTGTATTGCCTACTTGTGAGCGCAATTGGAGTACAAAGGCAAACAATTGTTTTGAGGTCGATTCTCAATTGCCTGGACTAAGCCAACGAGTCTGTTTGTATTGGTGTTCGCCTTGTTTGCTTGTGTGGCTTGCACTTCACTTAATTGAATCAGTGTGATTGACATGTCTCCTCTGCATATATGGATGGGCTTCGAATGGAAAAGCGTGTGTGCCCAGAGATGATCTCTGGCCGGCTTTGATTTGAATGTGCGAGTGCGAGTGGTAGTGCAGGGGTGTCCTTTTGTGCAGCAGTCACAATGTTCATCAATTATCAACTAAAAAGAACCCAGAGCGAGGGAGAGGTCCTCTGAGCACAAACAGAAAAAGCAATAAATCTAAACAAAAGGCCTCCGGGGCCAAGTCGAATGATATGGGAGGGTAACAAGGACGTGGCCATAGATTATGCCCATGTATTCAGCAGCTAGAAAGTCTTGTTTATGGCCACCTTTCCCCCTGTTTTGCTATTTTCCCTGTGGCCCAACACACAGGCCAGGGGCCAATGAATTGGCTTTAGATTTTTGGTTCATTGCCTGTTCGGGATGGAGTGGCCCTATATACCAGCTGGATTCTGGTATATATGACCAAGAATTCCTCAACTTCTTCATTGGCTCTCCTCCCCTTTCGAAATTGGTTCAGGCAAAAGGCGAAAAGTTAAGGCCAACTAACCGGCAGGCACAAACTACAAGTTGGCACTTTTTCGGTAGCTCAAAAAAGGGAATTTTCCATGGAGTTTGGGTGAAAAGTGGCAGTGTTGAAGCCTTGTACAAATACAATTTAAGTAAAACAAGCTTGGCAACAAAGTTTGTGCAGTGGAAAATGTTCGCTTCCCTTGCTTCGTGTTTTTTGTGCTCGCTCTGCATTTTTGCCTTTCGATGCAGTCACATGTGTAGTGAGGAAAATTTTTGGGGGAAAAGGGGTTGAAAAAGGGAAAGCAAAGTGTGAAAAAAGGCGGTAAAAGAAGTGAAAGGCAGGACCAAAACGAGGAGAAAGCCAGAAGGACAAAAGCGCAGAAGAAAAGCGCTTGCCAAGGAAAACTCATTGATTGCAACACGCAGACAAGGGAGAAGGATACCGAGATGATAGGGCTAGGAGGTGGAAAAGGGGCGGGAATGTTGAGGTTGGTAACGGGTAAAAGGGGGCGTCAGTGGGCGTTCAAAGGCATTCACATGGCAAACATAAGTCGCACACTCAAATCAATAGCTTTGACAGCTTGGCATTGTTTGAAAAACGAACCAAAAGAGTCAAGCCAAGAAAGGAAGGTTGATCGAATAAGAGATATACAAGTGCAGGGGCGTGGTGACGGGGGCCTTCCGAGGGGATGAGGGGCTGGTGTGCTTCTGTGTGTGTGTGTGCCAATTGCATTCATTTGACTTGACTTGGCTGCCAATTGTCTCGATGCAATGGAAAATTTCTGGCAGACGTCATTGGAAAATCGAAAACAAACATAAAACTAACAAACCAAATGGAAAGAAAATCAAAATTGAAATGCGAAAGAGCTTCTCTCAATTTGTAAATATTTTAAATCATTATGGCTATGAGATTTTGTGTGTATTTTGAATCAGAATTGGAAAGAACTTTTAATGGAGAAATAAAGATAAAGTGATAACATTAAAAGAAAGTTGGAAAATGTGGACTTCATTTTAAATTAAATATTTTAATTAAACTGGCTCTATAAATTATTTTATAGTAGGCATATTGAGTTATATTTTTTTAAAATTTCTGTATAAAATAGAAATTCTTTTTAATTCTGAATTTCTCTATATTTGAGAATCATTTTGCCTTTAGCACGTGCTTTTTCTGTGCATTTTCCCTCGCATCTGGCGAAGGAAAAATAAATAAATAAAATTAAGCAGATGAGTAATGCAAAATTAAAGAGACAGCAGGCAATGAGAGAATGGGCAATGAAAAGAGAGCACAAGTTGTGTTCAAGGATTGCAAATTGCAATTACAAAAGGCAACAAAAAATCGGCTAAAGCTGCCAGACGGCCAACGACAATAACAACAACAACAGCCATCACATCAACAATAAAATGGCAAAGTAAAAAGATAAAAACTACCTTGGCCCAGTATTGAAAGCGCCTATAAAACTCATCGCCCCTGTGTGTGGGTGTGTCTCTTATGTAGATACTATACTCGTGCATTGGCTATATTGTAGATATACATACTCGTGCAGGGACCAACTGATTCTGATTCTGATTCTGATTCTGCTGCTGCAGCAGCAGATGCAACACCAATAACAAGCTACAATAAATGTCACTGCACACCGTCGAACAGCCCGCCTTTGCCATCCTCCCCTCTCAAGTAGCAAAAGTGCATTGAAGACGTGACCAAGTCGCCAAAAAAAAAGCTTACAACCAAGACAACTTTCGTTTCATTTCATTTCAGTTTCAGTGCAACGTGGCGTATGGTTATTATGGTTCTTTTTGCTGCACGTCGAAAAAATAGGCCCCTAGTTTGGTCATCAATTAGTCAATCTTGTTCATTTCAAGCATATCGAATTAAGATGCCGCATATCAAGTCAAAATTGATACCAGATCAAATAGATCATCATTTCATATCACGTTTTTTAGGGAGTGGCTGGTAAATTTCAAGATGGTTTAAAAACAAAATAAAGTCAAATTCCGCAGTGCGGACCCAACTATTTTTCCCCGTGTGGAAGCATAAAATTGAAGAGTTCCGAACATGAGCAGAAGGAAGGTTGATCGGGGGTGTTCAACAGTCTTATCAGTGACAAAGTTTGCCCAAGTCAAGCACTCGACATATTTGTCGACCAAAGATTGGAGGAGGCACCGTCAGGCGGCACAGAAACTGTGCAAAAAAAAAACAGAAGAAAAGTGAAGAGAAATAAGGGAAAACCTGGCCAACCTCAATGCTGTCGTTGCAGCCTGATAAGACACACACACTGTGCAAATTGGCCAAGTCATAAAGGCGAACTCAATTTGCTGTTGATCACGTTCTTTTTTTTTTTTTAGCCATTTCCCGCAGCCCAACTAGTGCAACAATGGAAATCTTTTTATTACCAAAGAAGTGGGGCAGCCAAATAAAAGAGTAAAACTAAAAAGAAATACAATTAAAATTATTTATTAGCGAGCCGACAACAGAAATTGGCCGAGAGCAGAAGGCAGGAGTGAAGGGATGATGGGAGGCTGAATTTTGGATGATGGCTAGGCAGCGAGAACTGCCTCACATTTGGCCATGTCTTTTTGGCCAGTTGCCAACCATAACAGAGCGGCAGTGGCAGCAACAATGCGACCAAGTTTTGCTACGCCCATTCTGTTGCCTTTTTGGCTTCTTGGTCTAGAGCTTATTTATGTGCGTTGGCTGCAAAATATGGCGCAGAAAATATTTTCCTCTATTGCCAGCTTTTCATCCTCCGCGTTCTTGTTTTTTTCAGCATCTTGTATATTTTTCTTTTTGTGGCTTATTTACTGCACAAGTAGCCGAAGCTAATTGGGTGGGCCAGCGAGGGGGTTCAACAAATATAATGCATTCTGCATTTTTAACAATGTTTATGGATGAGAAATATTTGTTGACTATTGCCTGATTTTGAGTGGCACTTCTTTATCGCCAGTGGACCCGAGCGCAGCAGCTCCACAATTTATTTGTCCATATATCCTTCAACTTGGCCAATTAATTATTAAATATTTATTGCCAAAGAAAACTTTTTGTTCATTTGATTTGTGGCATACTTTGGGGAGTTTTTCTGATAAGAAAATTTATTTTAAAATAAGTTGTGTCAAGGAACAGGTAAATAATTTATGGTTTTAATTTAAGTGTTTGAGGCTGTTTGATATACAACTCTTAATTAACTTAGGTACACAGAGAAAATTATACGACATTTTAGGTGCCGTTTTCTTGTAAAAAAGTTTTAAAAATAATTTAAATTTCTTAGACATTTTCCTTGATATCTTAAAACATTTATTTTTAAAACTGCCCTTTTTGAAGAAAAATATAAAAAAATTCTTGGGATGTTTAATCATTTTGAATACGAATCAGGCATTTGTCATCACACAATCCAGATTTCTGGTCTCGCTGTACTATTCAAAATGCAGCGTAATCATTTTAGCTACGGCTTCGGTTTCTTCGTCGTCTCAGCATCAGCCAGTCTTATCAGCAGAAAAGAACAAGAAACAAGAAGCCAGAAGAACGAAGAACGAAGAATGTTGAGCCAAAAAGTTTCAGCACACAGTGATAAGTTAAGTCACTGAACTCGATCTCAACAGAAGCACAGGCAGGTCTTATCAACAATTCGTATTATTTGCTTTACTTAATTTTTCGGGGCGCTGCCTCAAAATAATTGCCAAAATGCTTTCGTTAGTTAAGTAAGAACGAAAGGTTGATTGACAATTCGTGGGAAAAGATGGAACGGTACGGAAATATATCTACCGATTTATATCTAAGGAGGAAGGGCAATGCAGGACAATGCTGGGGTTCAATTACCTGGCCGGGGGAAGGTAAACGAGCCAGATAATAGATTCTGCGATGTGAATAACCTCATTTCTCTGCTGCACTCGCATCACATCATTTACCCTGATGTATTACCTCTCCCAAAAACAGATTTGCTAATTAAATGGCAGCCATATATAAGGCGTATTTCCAACAAAAATTAATTAAGGAATTGTCACATCAATCAGGTTGCAAATTATGGCTCTCGTCTTTCTGTTCTTCTCGCTGTGCACAAGAATTTTTAAATAAACAAATAAAATGCAGAAAATAGATTTATGTCCGAGTGCAGGGAAATTTATGACAGATGTAAAAAATGTCCCCCGTTTTATAATTTTTTTCCTCTTTCGGTTTTATGAATGACGTTGATTCCGGTGTGAGATGTGGGATTTGCCACCGAGAACCGAGAACTGAGACTGACCAGCTGCCGGTGGCCATATCCATGGCCCTGACTGACACTTCTACTTGTAAGGAAAACGAAAAAATAAAAAGGGAAAATAAGAGGCAGAAAACACTTGCGTTGATAATGAGAAAAGTTTCGCCTTTTTGTTCTGCCTATATTTGTTGTTCTTTCTTGCAATTCTTTCTTTTGTTTTGACGATGATCCTTGGTCTGGTAATGAGATATGCACTCGGGGACTTTTGTTTACAGTACTTCGTCTTCTATGTATACGGGCTCAAGTATTATTCTTTGTAAAGATCCCACACTTGGCTGTCTCCAGGTGTTTGTGGTCTGTGTGGAATGGATTTATTTTCCCTGGAAAGTCTGTCGGGATTTTAAATTACCTAACCCCCAGCTGCTTATGTTTATTCCAACAATGCCAGTTGGTCAAATTTAAAAAAGTGTAGTCTTAAAACTTTACAAAAAGAATAATATTTTAATTTTCATATTTCTTTAAATTATATTTTTAAAATTATTTAAACTTAATAGACGAATCCAAGTTTCTATTTTCTAGAGCATGCTATTAAATTTCCCACACATGTAAGATTACTTATTAGTTCTAGAAATTTTAGATTAGTTTAAAATTATAATTATAATTGTGTTTATTTCATAACGATCACAATAAATATTTAATATTCTAACACTCAAAAGTTATTGCACTACCGTGTAAAGCCTTTCCAAAAAAAATTTAAGAAGTTGTACAAATCCCATTTTTTCATTTACGACACACAAATATGTTTAAATATTTCAATTTAAATACATGACTTAAAATTTTTTAGACATCAAAAATCAAAATATTGATATTAATCAACTCATTTTAATTCTCACAAATTTTAAGTTTAAAGATATTTTTTTTTATTCTGAACACTTATATATTTTTATATTTTTGAACAAACAAACGCTGATATTTCTTGTTTACACTTTTCTCATGGCCATTTGCTGGTTCACAAGCAGATTCTTACATTGGCCAACCTGTCGTATGCTTAATGACGTGTGCATAATATAAATATTTTGCGACGGCAATAAATGGATTTCTTTATGCCAGCCACAATCTATTACTCAACAATCACAGCGATCACAAACATAAGTTGTTTACCAACCTTTGTGAAATTATTTCCTTAAGCCCTCCAGGTCGATCGGCAATATATATAGAATTCACTAGCACGGATATCCAAAATGCTGCTGAAGTATTCCAAAATGCAAAGTTCACGGAGTATCCAAGACTTAATTTATTTTAACACTTTAATGCGGAACTAATGGATTCCGCCTCTTGTATTTCTGTTTATTTTGTATTTTGTATTCCAAAAAACGAAAATCTATATAAAATGCACGAAATGTGAGTAGAATTCTCTTCTCTCTTTTGGTTGTTTATGTTTTGGCAGAGATTTATAAATATTTTCGCACTACACTTTGACACTTTGCGTTTCCAGATTGAATAAATTAAACAAAATGCAGTTTTGTGTTGAGATTGGGCAGCAAATATATTCAAAATATTTGCAACTTTGTTGCGGTTTGTATTTGTATATTTTTAGAACACGCACTTTTTCTAAGTGAAATTCTTGTTTGTTTTGGCACTTTCGAGTTTTTACCCTTTGGGTTTTTCGTTTATTTCTGTTTCGGCGGCATCTCTTTTTTGTGTGTTGCCGTCTATTTTAAACAGTAAAAATATTCTGCGGTCAGCAATTTAAAAATAACAATAGCTCCACGAGCAGGAAAACCGAATGCACTTCTTGTTTCACTGGGTTTTTTTTGGCTTTTAGAATTGGAATTGATTCCCATTCGCAGATGAATTTGTGTTGTTTTGATTTGACTCTGATTGCTGAGGGGTGTTTTCTGTTTTGTGCTGGCGTTTCCACTTGAAGAACGCAGAAGAACGCGATTGTGCTTCAGTTTATTTTTTCAGCGATTTCGGAAGCGAGCTTCTTCGGCTGCTCAAGAGTCCATGCGACCGTTTCCGTTTAACCGCTGCGGCGTTCCACTCACTTCGATGAACATCTTGTAACTATTTTTAAAAAGCGCACGAACGCAGCTGCAGAGCGACAAACACAACACAACCCAACCAGTCGGTGGCACCAACCAGAAGAACCGCAGAGCGGAGCCGAGAGGAGCGTCACAAGAGAGCTCCGCGCTTAAGAGAGTGCGGCGAGTGCGGACCAAGAAGAAGCGAAGCGGAGCATCCGCGGTGCTGTTGAAGAATGTTGAAGAACGCAGATGCTCTGTAACACTGCCGAAGCGAAAGCCGAGCGCCAGCCGAAGCCACACGAACCACTGGTTGGGGGGCAAGAAACAGAGACAGCAGACAGCAGAGAGAGAGCGAGAGAGGGCGCACGAAAGAGCGCCAAGCCAAGCCCCACATTGCAATTACCAATCCCCACACCCCCCGCCCCTAGCAGTTCGCCGCTCTGCTAACCGCCCTCTGTTAGCCGCTCTGTTAGCACCGGCCGTTTTTTCCCTGATAGAAGCCATATGTTGGCAAATTTCATGGCTAAATGCCCAATCTAATTGCCCAAAGAAGCCACAGAATAAAAGCGCGGACCACCCACTCACCCCTTTATCAGAAATGAAAATCCATCGAATACTCGGAAAATATTCTCACTTTTATCTCAAAACAAAGTAAACGCGTAACCGAATAGTCACGCACTTAGTAATGCGGGTTGTTTTAAATTTTTAAAGTAATTTATTAAGCAAACGGTTACGAATCTAAGGATTTTCCCTTAGCAGTTTGTAATGGCCTCCTTTAGCACCCATCCACCTTTAAAATCAAAAGAAGGTGACTTCAAAATATTTCAATTCGCCTTAAACATAATGCAATTTATGAATCTTGATGGCGATTTCTAAATGGAAATTATAATAATTATTATTTATATACGGTAATATCCAACTTATTTCAACCATCAATTATCCTTAGCAAATTATATCAGGACTCGATCAGTGGGGATTTGTGTCTGAAAAGGGGTGCTTTATGGTACTACAGTCAAAGACTTCGCCTTAGCCCGATAATTTTCCAAGTCTAATTTACGGATAAGTCCTGCTACCAATTTCTGGCAAAGTTTGCCATTTGCTTGGGCTGGATTGTTCCTTCCCGGTCATTAAAGTCACTGAAAGTATTAACCGAACAACACAAATAACTATGAACGGACAACAATGAGGCTTAAGCACAATAAGCGCTTATTAAATGCCCTGAATGCGAATCAACTTTCAGCTAAATGGAAAGTGCCAGCCGAGGACGCCGGCGAAGTAGTGGCAAAAACAATGAAAATGCCATGGCCGGAAATTCATGCAACGGAAGTTGAAGAAAAGAAGAAGAAGTTACGCAAGATGGGAATGGCGAAGAGGATGCTGCCGATGCCACTTGGGAGCGTCAGTCACCCGCAAGACAGTTCCCAGTCGCATCCCCTTTGAGTTCACTCCGTTTCCCCGAACAATGATGGCCAGATGCTACTCAATGAGGTTTCTTTTCCAGGCTACTTTCCTGCTTCTTTTGTTTCGAATTTCCCATTATTGTAATTTTTTAGAGATATTTTCTAGTTGTAAAGTAAAACAAATACTTTTTGTGGAAACTTCATATGTTTAGGTTGTTTAAGCTGCCTCAATTTAAACTGTGATAAACCACCAACAGTGAACCAAATATAAATATTTTTCTTTAAATTATGTTGGCTTTAAATATTTAAATGCATCAAGTTATAATTTAACGTGCTTTATTTTTAAATTTTCATAACATATTTTGTAGGCAATATGAACCAAATGTTATTTTGTGAATTTCTTAGCCGAATTAAGTTGGTCCTTAAATACGCAGCCATGCTTAAAACTTCCATCCTCTTATTAGTCTTTCATTTTTGCTTCACAGCCGTTCGGTCTATATTCTGTCTCAAACCCCCTTCGAGTATCCTTTTGCTCGCTTTACCATTTTCCCTTCGGGTTTTCCTCAAACTCATCTTTCCGCCATCCGAAAATTTTGCATGCCTTGGCAGAAACAAAGCGAGCGCAAAATGTTTCGCCGCCTGGGAATAGAAATGGCTAAAACAAGTGGGGGACAGGACACAGAAGAGGATGCTCTCCAGCCCGATTGAATTTCAACTGAAATGCTTTCGCATCAGGCGCAAGGACAAAGGATACAAGATGCCACATAAAATTTGCCAGCAATCAGCAGAAAAGGACTGCATTCGAAGGAATTTTGAAAAACAAAAAATCTCAAATAATATTCTAAAGCATAAATCAAGGCGGTCCAATACGTCCCGCCCCTCCCGGATTGATTAATGGGCTGCCCCGGCACTTAGCACGTGCTCTCAGTCAGTCCGGGGAGTCAGTCACTCAGTCAGGTACAAGGACATCCACTCGCATGTATACAGGTCGGCGGCGAGGATTCCCGGGACATTTTGGCAAAGTTATTTATGGCACTATGGGCGAATGCAATTTGTTGTGGTCAACAAATCGCTACACACGAAATTCTGTTTGTGGCCAAAAATGAGCAAGATCATTAGAGCCGGAGAATGGGGCGAGGATGGGGACAAAGGTTTATTAGTCACGTCCGAGGAATGCGAATCCCGAGTGGCGATGGCACCAAAAGGTGAAGGCGAGGCTCCAAATATCAAAAACTCTGCGCTAAAAGCAGCCAAAGAAACGAGCTTAAGCCAAATGGCGTTAATCCATGAATTATTGCCTAAAAGCATGCCAAAGCGCATTAAAGTCGAGGGGTGACAATGACATCGACGGGGATGGCGATTCGGAGACGGAGGATTCCCGGGGCGGAAAGGTGAGCAGATCAGGCAGGTAGCCAAAGGACAAGCCACAAGATATCAATTGTATGTTAGGCAATCGCGAGGAGTGGAATACTCTTTTAAAATAAATAGATTTTGTTTGGTATTTACGATCAGATGGCTAGGAAAAGGTGGTAAAATTCTAGAATAAAAAAAGTTTAGATTAAAATGTATTAAAGACAAAGCAATAGATAAAAAACGGAAATGGTTGGACGTATAAATAATTTTTATTAAATTGTGTAAGATTTATTTATATATATAAATAAATTAATTAATAGAGGAATAGTTTTAGAATTAAATAATTAAAGATGTTAGTATACTCGTACAACTTAGGACCCAAAAAAGAGTTCCAAAAAATACTAGCTTTTTTTAAAGTACTATCTCTTTTAATTTTATTTCAAAAATTAGGTACCCCCGATATCCACAGAGCATTGGTAAATGCCCATGAAAGTGCCAATGTGCCAATGGAGAACATGAAACATACATTTTGATTTTTTAACTCCAAAAAGACACGGCGATAAAACAGAAAAAAGTACCCAAAAAAGCAAAAGCGAAAACACTGACCGCAAAATAAATAAGAGCCCAACAACAATAAAAGGGGTAAAGCAAGCCAAATGTTTCGGACCGCACCCATGAGCAGAAGCGGACCAATCAGCCACGCCCCCGCCCTGCGGAGCATCCCCCCGCCATAAGCTATATATCGTACTTCTCTGTGTGTCACAAGTTTAGAGTTATACATTTTTTTTCGCGAGCTGCCTTTTTGTTGTACGAGTTTTTCTGTTGTTTTTATGAGTATTGACATTATAATCAACGCCGTTTTCAATTTCAACCAACCTTCCTGGGCCCCACAAAAAACTGGCATCCCCCATCCGCCGCTCCGAAAAAACTTCTGTTTACTTTTGGGTTGCTTTTTGGTGTCTTCAACGAGCTTTTTGCTCCTTTTTCATTTCCACTCTTCGTTTGGCCAAAAAATATGTAAATTATAGCTGTGTGTGCTTGTGAGCCATGCGTCAGTCACCTGAGTATTTCATTTTTTCCATGCTGAATGGTCTCGTTTTTATTGATCTGAAAGATAGTTTCGGACCTGAGCTGATGCCAAATCCCCAAAGAATTTCGATTTGAGACATATTCCATTTCCATTTACCTGATGGCCAGGCTGCCAATCTTGAGGGGGGGGGTGTTGAGTGGAAAGTTTCCCCGGGGACTTGTGCGCGAATTTTATGATCGAAGAGAGGGTTGCAGGGCCATAAAACGCGAATTTTATGACTAATATAAGGTTTGAGGGTGAAACTTTAAGGATGGACGTCGAAGACTACGATTGATTTAAATAACAGCTCTAAAAATAAATGTACTTTACGGAACTAGAAATGTAAGCTGTGAAAAGGGGGGAAATATCTATTAAAATAACATCTTTAGTAATATAAATGAAAAGTTTAGTTTTGCCTATTTAAATCAGTCTTAAAGTCAGCATAGCTTAATCATTAAAAGATAATCTTTATATAAAAGCTTCAAACCACTATCAAAAATTAATTTAATTTTTCTAAAATTTATTTGGCTGGAATGCTCAATAATTTTTCAATTCTACATTGGTCTATCCCGGTTGAACTTCCATCCCTTAATACACCTACTTACAGGCCAAGCAACCCAATTGATCTCTGCTGACTGACAATTAGCTTAAACTGTTCCCCGGGCAACCTAAACCAATATTGGGGCATTGACCAAGTCTGGCCATCATTGTGATTTATGGTGCACCTCCACCACCGCCCCCTGCAAAAATGCTGCAGTTGAGTCAATATTTTTGCAGTGGCCAGACCTATTCGATTTCAGACCTCCAGCTCCGAATCCGAATCAGTGGGTTTAAGGGGGTGGAGTGGCTGGCGTAAGTTGACCTTTGTTTCAAAAGCAAACAATGACAATGAACGATGTGAAAGACAAACCAAAAACACAAAACCCAAAGCCCAAACCGAAAACCAAATGAAAGTCCAAACGAATTAAGTTATGGTTATTGACATTTAATGCACACATTTGACTTGGTCCGTTCTGGATTCCTGCTGACAGATGAGAGCTGTCCCAGAAGTCTCTGGGGGGTGGTGGGTGAGTCCAGCTAAGCGTTAAATATGATCCCAGCGAGACTCAAATGCGGACGACCAAACAAACGACACCTTCCTCTGGTATCCGTATCTGCACCTCTGTCTGCCTCTGCATCTGTGTGTTTGTGTTTGTGTTTCAGTTTGGGCTCTGATACTCGATGCCTTGAACAAACATTTATTTCTGCATATAGCGAGCTGCATTAAAGCTGACTTATCGAAGAGAAAATCATTGGCAACGGCAATAAATCTTTAAGTAACTGGAATTTAATTTCTTAATAAAAATTCACTAAAATAGTATTTTATTTATAATTAAATAATTAAATTTTGGGCGAATTTTGTTAATTATTTTTGCAACGACTTAAGAGTTTTATAAAACACATATAAAAATTCTTGATAAGTATACAAACTGATAAAGTAACGAATCGATTTAAACAATTAGTATTTTTCATTTCTATTTAAAAATATTATTAAAAGGCTTTCTAGAATTGGTAGTTCATGGAAGCAGTAATTTTCTTATAAACATCGTTCAAAGAAATCTTTCAAAACTATTTCCGCTGCATCTTCGGTGCCCCTCACCTTGCAATTTAATCGCCATCCACATCCATCATTACAAATTTTCCATTGTCTTGAATTTCAAGTGCAATGTCTCACTGCCCTCTTCCCATAAAACCACCCACAATCGTCCGAATGTTTCCCACTATGTGTTTTGTTGTTGTCTGGGTCACATTGCCAATGTAGTTGTTGTTACTTTTTTTTATTAGTCGCCCTCAGGGCCGCCCCTTCCCCTCTCCGCCCACCGTTTACCAGACAATTAGTCTGCGCGCATGCGTCGCCAGCTTCATTGTCAACTTGGTTTTTTGGCTTGTCCGCCAATTGCCATCTGTCCGCACGTCCGTCCATTTGTTTGTCCGCCGGTTTCTGTTTCGTTGTCGCTTTTCCCATATCCAAAGTATCGAGCGTAGTAAAATGTTAATTAAATTCAATTAAAATGCGCTGCGAGTCTTCGACGAAATGTTATTCACATTTCAAGGTTAATTTGACGGGCCGCCACTAAAGCGCTTTGAAGAAGTGCCAAACTTACAGGCGGTTTTGGGTTGATTTGTGTGTGCTGAGACCAACTGCAAAGTTCAATCGTTCAGTTGGTTCCGCAACATTGGATTTATTTTATGTGCGATTTAGTTGAAGCTCGATCAACATTTCCATTGTGTAATGTTTTTAATAGCCAACGATAAAAAGTTCCCTAAATCATAAGTCTTTGGAGATGTAAAAAAACTATTCTGGGAATAAAACAAAAAACATCTTATCCAATTTTATATATTCTTAAGGAATAACAAGATAAGATTTAGTTTAGACATGCCAAAATACATTTTTATGAAAATGATGAACTCCTATATAGAGTCATTAATTAAAGTATTCCAAAATTGTAATAGAGTCACATCTGTGACCTAACCACCGCCCCACAAATTTTCAGAGAGAATTGTCCCACGAGTGCCAAACGAGGATATCAATAATAAATTGACTAAAACAGCATTATGCCGAAACCGAATTGTAATAAAAATTATTTAGCTGGCCACAAATTGCGGGAGCCCCTGGACCCAGATTCCAGATTCCGGATCCCATCCCCTCGGGTCAGTGGCCACCCCCTGCGGCGTCAGCTGCCACTTAATGACTGAATGAATGGCCAACACGTTGCCATCGCGCGGTGGGTGGTGGGCAGTGGGCAGGGGGCGGGGCTTCATGGGAAGTATGGCCAACAAAACATTTAATGTTTTTATTTGCGGGCGGCAGAACCTGAAAGTGGCAGCCTGCTCCTCTTTAGTGGGGCTTTGCGGCAGGGCTCGTGACAAAATGGCTGCTGCCCAAGGGGGCGGATGGCGGAGTGGGTTGGGGGTGGTGGTGGTTACGTGCAACATGTTGTTGCTGTGGCGCACGCTTTAAAGGGGATTTTCCTCAGAATTAAATTGAAGGGATTTGGCGCTAGGAATGGTTTACCCGGCTCTAGGAGATTAATTGGGCGAAGCCTTCAATGATCCAAGGATCAAAGATGAGGCTTATTTGGCTTATAATTCGGCAATTATCGAGCTGATTAAAAGGCTTGGTGTCGTGTGGTTTCCAGGTGATTTCAAATAGGATAATTATCCTAATTGATTTCAAGGGAATTGGTCAAGTGAATGAGCATCAATAGTATTAAAAATCATTTTTGTTAAAGAAATTATATTTTAAAGTCGATAAAAATATTTAAATGTGCAGAATTGACGATAGCAGACGATGTCATAAGTATAAATAATAAACTTTTTTGGTCTTTTGATTTTATTTTTAATATGATCGTTATAGCTCGATAATATTATTTAGAGTTCATATTAATGGTTAATTGGGTATAATTTCTTATCCAGCATACCCGCACACATCCCTCTCCGATCTCTCTCTCAATTTCCCCACCCCACTGGGCATATTTTCCCACATTTTCCTCTCGTTGGCAGCCTTGAACCCGCACCGCCTTCTGTCTACCGATCGCACATAGTAGTTCGTCTGTTCTCGTTTTCTTGCAATGAATTTCCATTTCATCTTTATTAGTTTGGCCTCCTTTTGGCGCGGTCTTTAAACAAGAACTTTGGCACAAATTGCACACGCAGAGTGAACATTCCAACTTGCCTAGAGATTTACAGAAGGCGAAACAGAAACAGAGACCGAAGCAGAAACAGAAATTTATGCAGTTCGTCCGCTGGTGACCACAAAAATAGAAGCAAGGCAAATAGGGGCGAAAAGGGGCGGGGCGGGGCGGCTGGCCACTGCCACTTCAAGGCGCTGACTGACTCAGCTCGACTGCTGTCGGCCCAATGTTTGTTTAATCTGTCTGCCTTGGGATTTTCCTTTATTTCCCCGTCGCTTTTTGGGTCAGTTTTCAGTTTTGCGAAAAAATATAGAATTTATTCCTCATTTCTGCTGAATGCTCAGACCTCAGCCGTAGAGTCCACAGACAAAACCAAAAAAAAACAACAAGAACACGACGAAATGGCCCGTAAACATTTTAAGTCTGCGCTGGCCGCGTGGCCGGTGAGTGATTATTTGCCTTGTGTATCTGCACACGTCAAGCGATAAGCGAAATTAGCGGCAAATCCCGGTCACCAAATAAATGTTGAGATAGCTCGCAGAAAGACACAAGAAGCCGGAGGAAAAAGGGCCATCACGAGTGGTCCGAGTGGCATGATAAGCGGGGAGAGCAGGCCAATCAACCCTAGACAGTGTGTGCATAAGGTGAAGATCTGTTAAGATCGGTTAATCCGGGGGCTTATCTAGTTTGGCTTTACGAAATATTATTAAACAATGGTGATGACAAATGTATGTCACTGGAAATAGGCTATTATTTGGCGCTTTATAAGTGGTTTCAGAATCATTAATTAATTTTAAAAAACTCCATTAATCAAATATGTTAATTTGTTATTTTGTTAGTAAATACTCACAAAATATTTAAATCATTAACACATGATTATGTTTAAATATTTTATAAAAATATGAATTGTTTAAATCGAGGATTAAATACCCATTAAAATTCTTAAAAAGAAGTAAAACTTAGACTAAATGTTTTATTCATTTGTTTTATGGATAAGCTGGCAGACTTTTCCTTTTCCCTTTATAAATGGTGGTATTGAACACTCAATAAATGTTCAAACTTTGGACAAACTTGAACTTAAATCACCGACTAACCCTAAGATTAGGATCAGTTAAAAGGTACATATATAAATTTCTGTTTTCTGAGACTACTTCCAGACCCAAAATAAGTTTTTTCAAATGCGAAGACGAAGGGGACTCTCAAACCCTTCGGTAATTTATAGCATGACCCCCTAGCCTTGCGAGAAGTGGCTTCATCAGTGGCTACCAGAGCCATTTATAGAGTTGCCAAATCTGTGATATTTACGGGCAGAGTTGCTTTGGGAACTTATCCGACAAATCGCTGGCCATTTCATCTTGAGCTTCAGAAGATACATATATGTATCTGCAGCTGCGAAAGTCGACTAAATAAATAGTTACGATTGTTTTGGGGCAGGAGAAGCGGGATTCGGGGACCAGTGGGAGGTGGGAGGTTAAGGCACTCTCCACATGTCGCGCACAATTGCCACTAATTTAACGCTGGTTTTTCTTTCATTTTCCCTCTTGGCGCTGAGCTTTCTTATGCTTAAATCTGCCTCCAAAGCTGACACTTTGTGCTGCTACTTACACACACATTACACTCGCACTTGTGTGCCCGCAGATACAGATGTGGCTGGGATGGGACCACACTTGAGAGCATTACTAATCTGTGTCTTTTTATAAAGCCACGCCATGGCGAGGTCAGGCCCCAGAAGTCGACGGCAGAGCAGAGGCAAAGGCAAAAGCAGCAGCAGCAGTAGCATCAGAAGTAGCAAAACATCCACGACAACGACGATGATTCGTCGGCAAAGTATCTCTAATGAGACATAAGCACAGAGCACTTCAGTGCCCAACTAAGTTGGACATCTCTCTCGGATTCTGGGGGCACTCTCTTTTCTTTTTAATACCCTAGATAAGGGGGTATTCTTTATAGAAGCTTAATCACACTCAGTCGTTTGACTAAGAAAATAACATTCAACTAAAAGCTCAAAAGTATTTATTTTCGTGCTAATAAAAATGTCTAATGCTAAAATAAGTTGATTACTTGATTTTTTAATATTTGCTTTTTTTGCATTCCTTAGTTTCTTGCCATTAAATATTTCAAACCGTTTTAATGAACCAAATATTATTGGTCTAAGAGCAGAAAATTATTTTTAAAAACAACCTATTTATTTTTTTTAATTTGTATAATTTTTTATGAATTTATTTGTTGAAACTTGTTACCTTTTTCTTGTATTTCTTTTATTAAATAGTAAATTTGATTTATTTCAACCAAATTTCGCCATTAACGCACAATTTTTAAATTCACGGCGAATAATTTTTTTGAGTGTACAAATAGTTTTGTTATAAAAAGTTTAAGGTTCAGTATTGGGATATCGTTCCGTTCTTCAAGGGTATTTCAAGTACCAAATCTCCCACCTAAAGATTTCTTGTGCCTTTTCTAGGCCTGCAAGATCAACCTTTGCTTTGGCCAGGGGAAATGTCGCTTTGTGGACAATTTATGTAACCGAAATTATTGCAGGCGTGCCCAGCGACTCCCCGGGAAGCCCTCTTCAGAATATTACCTAAGAAGTAAAACATTTCTCAGGCGGGTGACAGATAGCGGATAGCGGCGCGGATCGGGGGGATATATAGTAGTGGGAATGTGCATTGTAAAGATCTGGAAATCAACGCTGAGGCCCCAACCGGCGATAAGAATCTCAAGTGCAAAGCAGCCAGCGAAGCGTTCGACAAAAAAGCCAAGCACACAGATACACACGGATAGAGATAGAGATACAAATACAGATAGGGAAAAGTATCTGCTACTGCTGCTGCCGCTGGCTTTACAGCCTCAATAGTTGGCTGCTATTTGAATAAGTATTTTTCATTGAATTTCGTTTCGTTGTGGAAATTTTCAGTGCTCGCAGAGTGAGAGAGGGAAAAAACTAGTAATTAAGATGCACGAGGCAAACAGCGGAAGCGAAAAGATGGCGAACCTCTGCTCAAATTGTGGGCGGCTCGATGGGAGGGGGCGTGGCGGGGCTGCTGGAAAAACTCGTCGAGCGTTTCACATGAACAATTCGTGGCGATAATTTATAGAATAAATGAAATGCACTTCATGGCAAACACACAAAAAAGAAAAACGTATAATATACGAAAAACCTCCGTCGTCGTCGTCGTCGTCCAAGTCCGTTCCGTAATTAATCTATCTGCGGTTTTTGACGTGCTTTGAATAGTCGCTGCGATTATGGCTCGCTGATCATCATCATCAGCATTAACATTAAAATCAACATCAACATCTCAAGCCATCATTGTGTGGGCTTACCACAAAAGGTACAGAGCTTATTAGATGCCACCTTCTTTTGACTTATGACAAAACAGCAAAAAATATATACAAATACATATAAACGGCGCGACAGGCAAAAGAATGCAACTTAATTTGTATGCCAAAAAATTATAATAAAAGAGACCAAAACGAAGCAAAACAAAGCGAAGCATAACGAAACGAAAGAAGCGACAAGTCAAACAAAAAGTTGAGCACTCAACAAAGGAACAGCAGACAGCGAAATGTCTGCGAGTCTCTCGGATTCGTGTTCGTATTCGGACTTCAAATGAAATCAAAAGTGCAAATGACAACAAAAGACAGGAATCGGGGGGCTCAGGTTTACGAGCAGGCCGAGATTGAAGAAGATTGAAGAGGATTCCAGCGGCGGGAGGAAGTATTGGTTAATGAGAGCCAGCAAAAAGTCTGAGATACAAGTACAATACCGCGACGAAGAAGAAGAACCACCAGCGAAAATCTTTGTTCGAGGTGGTACTGGGTGATACTTATTGATTAGCATATTGCCATCTTCAGCTGGTGGGTTCGAATGAGAAATCAGTCTTGTTCTGGATTGTACTTTTATAATCAACCACTATTCAGTTTTCGATTTCGACTTTGTGAATTTAAAAGATAGGCATTATAACATGAGTACATTATATATAAATCCTATCGTCTTAAGTTACATTTCGGTTAATAATACCAGAAGAAATAAAGCATTGTCAAAAAAAAATCAAACAAATTAACAAAGCTTTTTTTAAACAGCTTTTCTCTAGCTTTTATTAAAAAATAGTTCTATAGAATATTTTATTTGAACACTTGTCTCTCTCAAATATGAATCCCCCGTGGTATAAAGTTCTATTGTCTAAACTTATTTAAACTGTTTAGTCTCCATAATGTTGACAAAGATATTTTGTGTTTGTATTTCAATTGTCTAGTCTTCCTTGTCTGTATTGTGATAAGAAATATCTACAAAATCTTTGGTTTTAATTTGTTGGTAATGAATTAATTTTTTCCAACATGTGTAGCTTCTAGGTTTTCACGATATATCCCTTAAATACAGGGTAGCACTTCAAAATGTAAATCATTGTGCGCAAAAAGTGAACAACAAAATCAGCAGCACCAACAAAAAAGCCAGCGCCAATAATCAATTGAAGTGTCTGTCTTGGGTTTTATTTTTTTCGGGGCGTTGATGGGAATGGGAAGTGGAGGTGGTGGTGGTGGTGGTGGTGACTGTGGTGTTGGTGGGGCGCTGGTGGTTCGGTGGTTCTGCTGCGACTCGGTTTGGTTAGTTACCGCCAGCGGCGACCACATAAAGTGGAAGACAAGTGGCGGCATGGACAAGTGCCATAGAAATTGCGATTGTCTGCGGATGTGTGCGAGTGTGGGGATTGGGGATTGCACAAGAGCCAAATGAAAAGAACGCAATGCAAACGCAAGACACCAAAAAAGCAATGGCAAAGGAGGCAGAAGCAGAAGCACAAGCAGAACAAGAAGAGGATGGAAGGCAAAGGCAGAACTCAAGCACGCACTTCAGACGCAAAAGAGACGGACGGACAGCCAAACGGACGGACAGTGAAGACGGACAGCGGTACAACAAAACAAGAAACGCCGGCTGGGCTTTTTTCCCAACCTTTAGATACTCTATCTGTTCTCCTGAGAAGTATCTAATAGATATAATAATAATGTGCAGTTAGTCCCCAAAATGTTATTTTTAAAGATTTATAAAAATCGTATTATATTTCATTGTATTTAAAAACAAATACCGAGCATTCAAATATAAAAAAAATTCCACTAACTCCAATTGCTATTACCTACATTTTTTATACGTTATTCATTCTTATTTACATTCCCCCTTTCTTTACAAAATGTTTCTACCATAGTTGAACATTTAAAGAGATTTATGTACTTCTGGAGTTTTAAAATTTTGATTTATGGATTAAAAAAATGAATTTTTTAAATATGTCTATGTTTTTCCGCAACTCATGATACCGCATTTATAAAGGGCATCAAAGAGATATAGACAAGGCACAGGCTATTTTATAGCTGCCTGCTGATGAATGACTTGGGCGGTTGGCGTTTAAGGAGGCGGGACTGCGGGGGCGTCAGGTACGGAAATGTCATTTGAGCCATTGGAGTCGATGACGATATAGATGACGATAATGATATTAATGATGATGACGATGACGAACTACGTCCACCCAAGAGCTCTTGTTGTGCACGTTCCATCGTTCCGAGGTCCAACCATTACACATGCGAACTTTCAATAGTACAAAGGTACGGAAAAAAAACCAAGAGGAGGAGCAGAGTCACCAGTTACCAGTTCAAGTGTTTTTCCAGAAGCAGAACAATTGAGGTGGAAGAAGCAGCAGCAGCGGCAAATAATGCAAAAATTGTGTTACGAGTACGAAGAGTTAATGAAATTATGTAATAGAGTCGACGAGCTTGTAATGACAAAGGAAAATGGTTTAGAAAACTATAATATATCGTGAAATACATTGAATGTATAAGGGAATATTAAAATAAATTTAAAACTTAGGTGTGCCCATCGGAAAAAAGTTGTATACTGTTGTTTCCCAAAATCTTTGGTATGGTATTAAATATAACAAAATTTTAAAACTCACGGATTTTGATTCACCAATGGATAGAAATATTCTTATTTCATTCAAAATGATAAATGGAATCTCTACCGCATCAAAATAAATGCTTTAATTCCTCACTCCAATGCCGAAGCTCAGAACCCTCAAGAACAGAAAACGGCATTAAAATAATTCACTTCCCCCATCGCAATTAACGCCATGGAATGAAAACATTTGCAATGTCAACTCGAGACTTGGCTGCAATCCATCAAATCGAAAGATTCAATGCGAGCAAAATGAAGAAATAGTAGAGATCGGTTCAGAAATGGTGGGGGAAAGAGATAAGTATAAACTTCCCATAATAGCGCTAATTGTATGATATTTAAAGTTGATTATTAAGCTGCCACTCAGAGAGCAAATAAAGCGCATTTAACAATAAAACAATTAGCTTTAGTAGTTTTTGTATATCAATAAAACATAACAGCAATTAAAATGTCACTGGCGAAAAATCACAAACGACTGCAGTCGCTCGTCCGCTCGCACATACAGATATATCGATACATAGATACAGAAACATTTGTATCTGGGAAGCGCTTGGCATTGCAAAAAGTTTGTATTTTCGACTGACTACATGTTTGTCTGGACGGACTTCTGCTTCCAGTTTCGCCGTAGCCGTACTTTTATTTGTACGTATTTATGGTTGTGTTTATTTTAATTTAATTGCCAATGATACGCGTCATTCAAACCTCGAAGCGATACATTACTGATGACGACGACGATTGACCACGACTGCGATGTTATCTAAAGTAAACATACCTATATTATGGATGGAGTTGAGTTAAGAGTGTTAAGCGTATGATGCGGGGGATTTTTTGTGCTCTATGATATTACAAATGTTAAAATAATATTATAATTATAATAATAATTGCTATAGCAATAGGATCGTTATTTTAAAAAGGGATTTTATAATGAAAGTTTAAGATTATAGGATGGTGAAAATATTACTGCTTATGGTTTTATTTAGATACCATTTTTAATAACTAAAATAATACGTGTTTTTCATAGCTCAAAGTAACGTTTTCTAATAAATATTTCAATTTCCCGGTGTGATTAGTGGCCCAACCTCTTCGTAAAGAGCATTTGTGATTCGATCACTTACCATAAGTTCTCCTATGCGCTTTTATTTTATTGGCCATCGCTTGTTTATTTCCAAAATGTTCGACACTAAGCGATAGCAGACGAACCGATAGCACATGGAATGACACTCATGGGGCCACTTTTGATGGAGTTTCCTTGGTTCGGGCGGACTGATGGATAACTTAAAGTTGCATTTCGCTGTTTGCTACGATTGAAATTCAGTTAGCTTTCAATTTGAGGCTCGCCAAGAGCGTTCGGCTAATGCTGCTGATTCAAATTCAGGCTTGATAAATTGTTTGACAGCCCATTGAAGCGTGTAATTTTTTCGCATTGTTTCACTTGCCATTAGAAATGAGTTTGTAGGGGAGATCTATCGCTGCCAACCGATCTCGCTGGCTTTTCTGTCTTTGTGCGCTGGGTGTTAGATTTAATTTATGGCGCAACACAAACGCTCCATGCTCTACATATTCCGGCTACCAGTTGGTTAAAGGTGTGCCGTGCCGCCCCAGCCCCATCGGCGTGCAAAGAGGGCACTGGAAATGTTTGGGTCAGAGACAAACATCATCCACCCATTCCACGCGGTTCGATGCCATCCCATCCAATCGCTAATTGTCATCGACACGGGTCTTTGTTGTTCTGCAGCTGACTGAAATGAATGGATGGAAATTGGGGATGGGCACCGGGAGCTTCTGTTGCTGCTGCACTGGAAAAAAGTCGATCGAGAAATGATTTAAATGGCCGCAGTCCGGAAATTCAATTTAAATATACTAAGTTGACATAAATCTAGGTCATGGCGAAATACTACATTTTTCCTTGTGATCCAAACGGACCTCTAAACGTTCCATCAATATATATTAAACTATAACTATATTTCTTGCGGTGAACTTCGGCCGTTGTTGAAGTTCCTATAGCTGATGATCTCCATTCCATAGCAATTGCCTATCTGCCGAAAATTATCAGTCAGCGACTGAATGACCTCGCCCTTTCCCATCTCTTCTTTTATTTGGTTCTTCTGCTGCTGCGACTGGCTTCGCATTTATTCAATTTATTTCTATTGCCGCCGCTCTCATATCGTGCGGTTTCGTGTCGAGTTTCGTGTTGAGTTGAGTTGAGCTAAGTCGTCTTCTTTAACATCTCCTTGGTCTTTGGCCACAATTGTCATTGTACTAATTCCATTAAATGATGGCGACTTGCGTGCTTTTGTAATTGAAGTGCTCGTACAAATGGAAGAGGAAGCAGCAAAGGCGGCCGTAAAAGCAGAGGAAGCAGTACAGTCAAACTTCGATAGAAGGAACAATGCACAGCCATGTGAAAAGTTTTTTAAAGACCTTAAAAACTTTAACATAAATACACCATATTTAATTCATAAAAAAAAATAATTTAAAAAATTTTATCAGCTACTAAACAAAAAATATAATAAAAAATTATTGAATTTTTAAGTATTTTTTAAAATTAAAATCGAAGACAACCTCATTTTGCGGGTTTTCTTCATTTTGGGCAGAGTTAACTACTCCATATCTTCAAAATAGACTACATTTATAAAGCGATCCTGTACTTGTACAACTTAAAAACAGAATGGTAACTGTAACTGTGATGGCCAGGCAAATTCGTAAATTTTTTGTCAAATGTATCATAAAACACCAACACAACACCTTCACTTACGATTGTAACGGGAATACAACGAAATATAACGAAATTTATATATCCTTTCATTAGTGAGAAAATGATAAGAAAGCAAGCCCTACCAAATCGTTTCTATTATTTTTGCCACCAGTGTATATCTGATATGAAGGTAATTTTTAAAAATGTACAACAAAGAATATGATAATATTATGGTTACATTTTCTTATTTTGTAGAAAAATATTTCTGATAAATAGTTTATTTCAAATTTTTCTAGGCGATTTATAAAGTTTAGTTATTTTCTAACATTTGGATCAGTTCTTATTTGAAGCTTATGTACTACAGTATAAAAAGTGGATTTTATTAAAAATGTAGAAAAAACTATAGCTTAGAGAATCTTCACAGTAAAAGCAGAGCATCGGCAATGGGACAAAGCAGCAGCATACGTAAAGTGAAGCTGGCGAAGAAGACTTGGACTTATAGACAGAGGGAGATTTAGAGGGAAAAGCGGGGCCGGGACGGAGGTGGCAGTAGTGAATAGTGACTGAAACCGAGACGGCGGTCGAAAAGAACAGCTCAATGACTCAGCCACGCCCCATTGAGCTCACATATGCGTGCTCGAGTGTTCGGTCTGCTCCTCGCATTGAGACATTCGACGCCATCGATGTTGCTGCTGTAGATGTTGCTGCTGATGTTGCCGCCGTACATGTTGCTGCTGGGTCGCTCTTATCAGTTGTTTGAAATTCCTTCGAGAACGAGGGGAAGTCTGGCACTGGGACACAGCGTAAATGTTATACCCTTCTTTTATGTGTTTATGGTCTTAATTTGAAAAACCTT
Source organism: Drosophila prostipennis (assembly GCA_037075205.1). Lineage (NCBI taxonomy): Eukaryota > Metazoa > Arthropoda > Insecta > Diptera > Drosophilidae > Drosophila > Drosophila prostipennis. The sequence goes on along the minus strand of JBAMCJ010004908.1, from coordinate 961,800 downwards.
AAGATTGATCAGAAGTCTTCATAAATTTTAATTATTTAATTAGATTTTTACATAATTTTTATATATAAATACTTTGCTGAAGACAGTAATTTAATTAGATAAGGGTATTCCTGTCGGCTGTTTCAGCTTTTCACGCGTTTTGCCCCGTCTTCTAACCTCTTTTTCACCCATTTTTCTTCGCTCTTGTAACGAATGCTTATCGTGAGGGCAAAAGCAAAGCCAAAACGAGGCCGCCGTTGTTGCTGTTGTAGAATGCAATTTTCTAATATTTTGTTTTTTATTCCGCTTTTTTGCCATATATGTATGTGTGCACTTGTAATCACCATTAAAAGCGCTTGAAACTTTCTGCTCGCTTCCTTTGAGTTTCAGCTACAACCCCCTGACCCTGCACCACCACCCCACTACTCAGCCACCCACACATATTTACTTATGTAACAAGCAGCATCTTCCCCCAATATCTCCTCCCCTCGTCAAATCACCAAACTGCAGCTGCTCAAGTTCTAATGAATATGTTAAATCTGACCTAATTTTCCAGCGAAAAAAAAATTACAAAATTGTGCGCTTAAATGCATTCGCATAATTAGATGCAGCACAAAGGAGGAGGGGGGAAGGGGGCGTGTCTGCAGTAATGCGTGCATATAAAGTGATAGTGTGGGGTGGGGCGCAAATGTCTGGGGTTAAGGGTAAAAACGTTGATACGAGAAGGCGTTATTTGCAGTCAATTTCGCGTAGAAAAGTTTGCAAGATTCATGAAAGAACTATTTTGTTTTAAAACATTTTAGGCGTATATTTGGAAATGAAAATTGCTTGTAGCTAAGGAAGAAAAGTTAGGCAATAAAGATTCAACTTTTTCACTAAAACGGTTTACTTGCAAGTTTTTCGAAATATTCAAATAAGTTTAATAAAAGTATGCATAATTAATTTCAAACCTTTTAATTTAATCATGTCTTGGAATTTGATCTTAGAGTTTTATAAATTTTTTTCTTTATTTTAAAGTATTATTATTTATTTCACTGCGTCTAAAATAAACACGTGTCCTTTTTGCACACAATTTTACCTCCCCTAATATTCCCGCAGCGGCAATTGGAAAACAATTCACTTGAAGTTAAAGAAAAACAAAAACAATCAAAGAACAAACCAAATTAAAAAGCAATTCCCCATAAAGAAATGCCATGCGAAGTTCCAAGCTGTAACCAAGTGGTCAACGCTTACAACCTATCAAAAGCATCCCTACCACCCCATAAAATGTCTCAATTTTGCGCTCGAGAAAACTCCAAAAGCAGGCCATATAATAAACACATAAAAGTAAATAAAAATCCCAATAAAAAAGAACAAGAATACAAAATATCTAACGAACAGAAAATGGACAACCCGATGCGGAGATGATGAAAATATTGGGCATTGCCAAAAATAAAAAAATGGCTTTTTGCGCCACAACAGCAATAAAGTCGAAAAGCAGTTTATCAAATCTCCACGCACCGAGGGGGAGGGATTTTGTGTGGTGGGGGGTGGTTTTCTGGAGTGATGTCTCCCTGTTGCCACAAAACAAACAACAACAAAAGCCCCTGACGATTACGCATCGTGTGTCGCCGCCAGTTCCCTGACCAAACAAACAAAGAAAAAGGAAGAAATGGCCAAAAGCGATTTTTTAATACCCTTGAAAATGAAAAAGATTTTATTTCAAATCTTTTATTTATTGTAGAATTTTTTAAAATAATAATGTAATATTTTTATTAATACTTAAAAGTAAAATGCAAGAAATATCCTGTTCCTAATAAAAATAATTTAAAATAGTCACACTTTAAATAGCTGTCTGTCTAATTAATGAGCAAAAAACTTCAAAATGGTATATTCAGTAAAAGATCCCTTTTACTCCGCAGTTTCGTATATCTCCTCATTTTAAAACAAACTTACTGTTAACAAACAATTAAAAGAATACTTACAAAAATTCCTCTTGGCGTCGCAAACTTCTAGCCAATTTCACGGTGCCATTTGTAATGGTCTCGCAACATCCCAGTCCCCAGGAAACTTTTGCCGCTGTCTTCTCGTCAAAAGGACACGCAAACCGCAAATAGCGGGGGAAGTAACAGCCGAACTGATGCTGTAATGAAAAAAGCGTTAAATGTCTTAATTTTTCTTGGTTCTTTGGGGAGAACTCGGCGCTCAGTTAGAGAGTGAAACGCATGACAGGCAATTTTCTCAAAAGTTTTTTAAGAAACTGGAAACTTGGCGAGGGGTGAGAGTAAAAGGCAGTGTCCAATGAGCCGCACAAATGAGCAATGGGTCAGGCGGGCCACTTGTGTGGTCAGCTTTTGGTTTGAATTATTGACATTTGTGTCAACCCCCGTCCTACCCCCTAAAAATTCTGTGGCAACGGTTCCAATTTCTGTGGCGACAGCTGAGAGGGCAGCGATTATGTGGAGTGCCATAAGCATTGGCTATTTGAGGAATTTCTGCAATTCGAAGAGACTTCTGTTCGATTCTGTCTCTTTCCCTGTTTTGGTTTATGGTTAATCGGAATTTTTCATTGGCGAGAAATGCAAATGAAATGCAAACGCTAATGAATAGCTAAAGTGTTGATAAATTATTTGGCTTAAATCGCAATAAAGGCATTTATGTTATTTCATTATTTCAATGAATAATTTAGTTTTAATTGAGTGCATTTATTTTCGGCATTCATTTATAAATATTTAGTAAATAATTAATACAGATTTAAATAACTTATATGGAAATTTATTATACGGAAATGTTTGTAAGTTGTAATTAATGAACATTGTATTTCTAAGACTCTAGACTTTCTAAGTACAGATTTAAAAATGGTAAAAATATATTTAATATATAAATACTAAATATTATTTAAGTAATTTATATAGGAAATAACCTATACTTATACCGTAAGATTTAACTACATATTGTCTCATTGCTTTAAAATCGTTTTATTACCCAAACCACAAGTATTGTGACCATTTTGTGTCATTGAAAATAAAATTTGTTTATTTTCTTTATGTTTTTTATTGGTGGCCATACAAACTTATTTATTTTTAACGATATCATTAATTTGTTTTAGCCGTTAAAAAGTGTGCAAGGCCCGAATGAAAGAAGAACAGCCCAAGTGATTATCTTGGGATTATCTGGCTATATAAAATTCGCGATGACTAATTTTGGTTTTTGGCTAACTTTCCGATTCGCTCTGAACCCTCTGCAATTGTTAACAATTATTGTGCGTGAGTACATGTATATTTCTCTGTATATCTGGGCTTTTTTGTTATGGCAACAGCTGCTGGGTGCTGCGGCGGCTGTTGCAGTCCGACAATAAATAAACAGCGGGCCACTTGAAATTGGATCGCCAAAAAAGAAAAATAAACAGCGAGACAGACGGCAGCCATAAACCCGCACACACAAACACGAAAACAAACACTCACCCATGGAGTTTTCACTTTTCTGACACTTGACTTGACTTGGTTTGGCCAGGGTCCGAAGTCGGTTGACCCTGCCCCTGCCCCCGGCGCCCCTCCACGCCGCCCCATGCGATGATGTCACAGCAACTGGCCATAATAACTCATAAATGAAAAGTGAAAATCGTGAGGAGGCCCTGCCTTCTGCTCGCCGTAGAAAGTTGCGCAAATTCTTTGGCCCTGAGGGATCGGGATCGAAGCCGGGGCTGGAGCTCAACGTAAATATTTGTTGAATTGTCACGCTTCTTTACATCATCAGCATCTTGGGGCCGATGATTGTCATCGGAGTCATCATCGCCGACCCTGTCTTCACCTTCATTCCGGCCGCATCCTGCGTACGTTTTTGAGGACAGCTCTCGATTTGTTTTATTTAATGTATCATTCGGCAAGTGAATTTGTATACTCTATGAATGCAGAGCTTGAGCAAATTAATAATACAAGAGTGGAACAAAATTATAAAAGAATTTTTTCTTTGTTAGGATTTCAGTTGAAAGAGATTTTCTGTGTTATGAGCAAGATTTTAAATGTAAACATGCAAAATAAATAAGAAGATTTTATTTTCTTTAAATAACAAGATTTTTCACAAAAAAAATTGTGTACACCTTACACCTTTTCTTCTCTTATTGAGCAATAAAAAAAGCATGTCGCCATAAAATTAATATACGCATGTAAATTTGTGGTTATGCAATACGCATATCGTTTTAACATGAAATACTCATTTCGAGCATATCGAATTTTATTTTACATAATGTAAAATCGATCTACGTTTCATATTGATTTTCTTTTGGGTGTAATTGTTTAAAAAAAGCAAGAATAAATTGCTAATAAATTGGAGTACAAATGATTTAATAATTGTTGAGTTTTTAAAAAATTTATTTTAATTTTACATTAATCCGTATTTCTTCTATCTTTAATAACTTCTAGAGAGTAACCTAACTTCGTGGCACTTTGAAGTATTTATTACACAAGACTTGTGTATCTATGGACTGCACATTCCGGCACTTACGTTCAGTTGACGCCCCAGTGTTAAATTGTATTTCAGATCTAAACCGAATCCGTATCTGAATTTGAGTTGGCAGCTGAAGCTGAAGCAGAAGCTGTTGCTTTTGCCTTTGCTTTTTCGTCTGCTGCTGGCTCGCGGCAATTATGAAACGGCAGGCAGCAGACGGCAACTGCCGTTGACATTGATAAAATCGTTGGACGCGTGCTGCGCCCAGACGACAGATCCGCGGGGATACGGAGACAATCTCAGATGCGGATGCCAGAAGGTAGAAGCCGAAAGTTGGTGGAAAAACATCGGAGCTGCGGTGCAGACAGCATCGAAACCACTTACCGCCGGCGGCACAAAAACGTTTTTCAAGCGACTTTTGCTTTCATCGCGACAGACTTCGACTTCTAAGAAAATTGCTTCTATTGACCGAGTGCCATCCACACACTCAACACTGGTAAGTTGTCTGCATTTGCTTAGCATAAATTTCTAAGGTTCTATGGTTCTTTTTCCCAGACATTCACTTTTTAGTTGCTCAGCTTTAATTTATGTTGCAAGAATTTTCCCGAGGGTCAAGTAGCAGACGGAAATCGAAAGTTGTAATCTGCTTATACGGATAAGTTATTCTTTGGGTTCAGCGAGGAAGTCAAAGACTCGTATTTGCTTGGGTCAATAGATACACGGAACATAAAATTCTTATGATGTGAAGATCAAATTTTTTTTTAGACATTTAATTATATTAAAAAGTTTTCCTTATAACATTTAAAATTACTCACATCCGATTGCTTATGAAACATCAATGGGATATTGAATTTTTTTTATCAATATACGGTTCAATTTTCAAGTGATACGAGTTCCGATTGCACGGTCCCAGGACTATAAAACATTTCCAAGTTTACTTAAAATATTTGCTAGCTTAAGAACCTATGAACTTACCCGGTTGTTATCTTCTCCCCTTTTTCGGTTGTTTGGCTTTGGATTTTCGGGTGGATGTTTGTCGCCGCCTGGGAACCGGTAGCGACGTCATTTAAATAAACAATGTGCACTGGTTCAAATTTATGCGCATATCAAGCTGACAAGGTTATGAAAATGCTAACACAGCCTGCGACTGCCAGACAGTCTGGATCCTGCCGTTCCTCCTTGTTGTGTTTTCCATTTCCCCCCGGCACCCTGCTCCCCGTTCCCTGATCAAAATCCTTCAGCTGCTTACCAGTCACCGGAGTTGTAGGCTTCGCTGAGCTTAAGTCTGTATCTGTCTTTACCTTTCCTCTTAGTCCCGGCTCACCTATGATTCATATCTGCTGTCTTGAGTCCCCCTCCTCAGCTGGGTGAATAACTTTTAAGGGAGCGGGACGGTGTGCTGGCATAATTGAAATGTAAATTCTCGAGTGGAGTTTTCAAATGCAGACAAGAGAACTGGCTTGGCTGAAATTAATATTTTGTTTGCCATCCAACAAAATAAACTAGAAATGGCATAAGAAATTAAGGTGCCAAAACAAAACCAGCTAACGTGTGAAATGTGTGGGTTAGCAAATAGACTTGTTGGAGAGTTGGGTGAAATAAGTTCTTAAGGAAAGGAATAGTGGAGACGATCTAAGAAATGCAATTTGATTTTTGCATTGGAAATACTTTAGTTCAATTTTTGTATCCATTTTAAACGTTAGATAAAAACTTAGTTGAAAAAGCAATGTAATAGAATAGGACGAATTTTAGGATGGAGGAATTTCAAGTAATGGTAAATAAATATATTATTAGAGGATATTTTTTAAAGAGTTAAATAAATAGGGGAACAAAAATTTAACACATTTTAATTTCTGGAAAAACAGAAAAAGGTAGTAGTTTTAAAAATTCTGTTAAATTAAAATATTAAATGCTCAGTTCCACTGAATACTTTAAATCAACTCACCGTAATATAAATACTAATTATTATTTTGAATTCTAAGGATTTATTAACCGATAAAAAAATCCATAAAGTGCATATATTTACAGGTTACCATTTCAACTTTTTCATTGTTTCTATAACAGCAACATTTTTATCATCAGCTGCATTTCGCCATCTAGCAAACTCCACCCCAACCCCTCCATCAGCACACAAAGCAACTCATTTCCCTTAAGCATATGCAAAATACATATTTAACATATTTTTTGCTGGCATTTTTATTTTTCTGGTTTTTAGGTGGAATAGTACATCTTTATGGCGGCCATTTGGTTACACATTTGCTAACTGGCGTCGCTCTCACGAAACGTGACTTTGCCTGCATTTTTGCGCCACTTGCGGGTGGATATCGCCCCTCCCACCGCCCAGCGGCACCACCCCCTCCCCGCGCTTGACCCATCTAAGCAGACACACACTTGTGTAAGACCCACTTTGGCGGTTTCATAATCAACACATCCAAGTGCCGACGACTACGACGACGGCCATTTTGCGGCCACCATCAGAAAATGCCCACCAGAAGTGGCAACCAACCACCCACAGCCCACAGCGGCGGTCGTAGGGAAAACTCTTAGGAAAACTCTCCCCACCGCTCTCCCTTCCGCACGTTTATTCTCTCAGTCGGCCTGCATAAAACGCTGCTTATTAAATTTCGCTCAATTTTAATAAGCAACTTTTTTGTGCGCACATTCCCAAGAAACAAAGTGAAAAATGCTGCAATTATGAGTTTTCCTCCTCAACAAAATATTTGTATAAAAAAGGGAAAGGCCTTGGTTAGCCACGATAAGAAGATACTCTTATTATTTAAATTATATTTCTGTATAATGTCTGTATATGTAAAATGTAAATTATTAAATTAATTTTAGTACTTCTAATTAAGTAGTTTTAAAAATAATAGATTATTTTTCGAAATTATTACTAATTTTTCGAACTTACATATATGGATTTAAAAATTAAAAAGAGCACTTTATAAAGAATTTAAAAATTATTTCTTTGTTAAAATTAGATTAAATTCTTTTGTATTTTAATATAAAAAATGAGTCCTATGACAAACATATAATTTTTTTAATAAATATTATTCTTCATGACTTATCCTAACCACAGCCAAAAACATATATTTTTTATTACAAAAATTCCAGCATGACTAGTTTAAATGTTCGCAGATATTTGTGTGAAATTTGTATTTTTTAATATTTTGTACGAATATACAATAATAAAATATTTTGTTTGTTGCACTCTTAAATAAAAAGTTCCCTTGTTTATCCTGTTTGGGAAAAAATGTTAAGCCCATCGGCGTAGCGACCACGCCCCTTCCTAACCCCAGTAATAGGGAGTGTATTTGGGCACATAGTAAAAAAAAAGCAACGGCAGCTGGCGGCTCGGACTGTGATGACTTTTAATGAATTTTTCACGCGCGCTTTTGCAAATGAAACTCATTTTGCTGGGGCACGTTCTTGCCTCTCACATTTGGCGGGGAGCGTTTTAAGCAGATTTGCTCGCATGAAAGCGAAAACTAGCGAAACTAAAATGTTATTACGCATACGGTCTGTTGGCCGACGGATGGCCCTAAAATTTGGGTCAATTTTAGTTGCTCTTTTCGTATACGAAAAATTGCCAAGCGCAAGTGTTTCACTTTTTTCATTATCGGCTTTTAAGGAGACTCTGTTTGGGCGACAGTTCAACGACTGCAAAATTTTTAAACAAAAGCTGAAGAAGCAACAAGCTTTTCTCTAGTTTTTGCAAACGAAATGAAAGAAATGAGTTCACCTGCCTGTTCGTTTATTTTAATTGTAAGATATTGTTGTTTCTGTTTTCCTTTCTTTTTTGCTTTGTTGGCTAACAAATAAAACAGAAATGAGCTGGGTTTTGTGGCCTAATTAGTTTCACCTGTGTCAATGTGCAAACAAAGCCGCCGAGGCACATGGAATGTATGCCAGGAGCTTTTGTTGAAGCTGCTGATGAAGAAGACAACAACGGACATACATATAATATGTACAAATATATATGGTATAATATTAAAAGGGACCCAGACGGGCCTGCATCCAGAACAATGCCAACATTTAATGAAAATCCATCCAGGGCAAAAGCTTCATTTGGGTTCTCTAACTAAAAGTTAAGCATAAACGAACTCTGGCAGTCGCTGCTCTCACATTTTACATTACAAAAATTACAAATTTGAATAAGCTAATTAAAAAGGAATTTCTAGAGTTCCTAAAAAGGAATTTCGATTTAATTATTTATGTTATCAAAGTCATTTCTTATTAAATAATTTTTAACGTGAATCATGACTTGGTAGACTTATGATAATTCTTTAAAAAAGTGATTAAGTTGTTAAACTTGTGCGGTGTGGGTGTAAGAATCAGCAAAGGGGTGGACTTAAATGATTCATACCAAAGGCCACGAACATGACTATTATTCTTTTTCCTGATAAGCCTAAACCCCTTCCTGAGTATGAGTGGACTGAAAAACAAAGAACCCACTCAGCTGATGATGTAATTAGTATATATTTCGTATAATCTAACTCTTAGTAATAACACGGACCAGACCATCCTGGTAAGACATTTCATATATATAATTTAAAACTTCAAACTTTTGAATAAGCTTATCATTTAAGTCACATTTTTTGTCCTAAAATATTTAAATTAGTGCACCCTGAGTAAACCCCCAAACTGAATCATCAGGCATATCCCCATCGGCTATTGAAGCCGAACTTTTAAGTAACTTGCGAATGCAAAGCACATAACCGGGAACTACACACACTTAAATCGGTTTCATTGTCACTTCCGAGAAGTGTTTACCACTAAGTCTGGCTCTATATAGATGCTTCTTGGTCAGTCCCGCCATAACTGCCGGCGATTTCTTGGAATCTACTAGCAAAATAAAAGTTTAAGCCGCACACGTAAAACCAAATAAATTACGATTCAGGCTAACAAGAACCTGCAATCGCGCTCGACTCATAAATAAATAAATAAATAACTGAGGAAAATAGAAAAACAAAGACCCAAGAAATACCCAAGAATACTTGGCAAGGTAAAAAAATGTAAATTATTGAACGAATTAATTCAAAGTTCAAGTCACACGTTTTACGTGCGAAAAAGACAAACGCAAATAAGAAAACAAAATAAACAACAAGAAGGCAAACGAAAGCAAAAGTTGAACAGTACGGACGACACGAGGGGCAACCAGACTAGAATAAATTTTTAATTTCAATTTCAGTATCAACAGCGCAGACTTCGATGCGAATACCATGAGCATAAACTTTCTATGGCTCGCCGATAGACTTGAATCTGGTTCTGGTGTGGTATGATTGGCATTTGTGATTACACGCAAAGAAAAAGGAACTTAAAAAAGGTTATTTTAATGTAAAATTAAGATTCAAGTAACTTATTACATTTAATTGGAATTTATACAACAAAACTAAGTAAACTATTGAAACATTGTTTTAGAAATTTCCTTTTCTTTTTTTGTATAGCATATATAGCATTTTTTCCTGTGTATCATATACGTTTCACCAGGGCAGTCTGCTAATTGCGTAGGCGCTGTCCCGCATGACCAACTAGATTTTGAACTGGGGCATTAGAGAGGAAATCGGGGGGACTGAGGTGGGTTATGGGGCCCTAGGTGAGTCTGGTCTCGCCTGAGTTGTAGGTGAAGGTCACCGCTCCGTTGTTCTATTTACGTTTTGTTATGCTAATTTTAGTTGGTATTGCGCTCTGCCACTCTTTTTACAAAGTTGTGTGTTTTATGACCATTTCCTTATCGGTCTTCTTAATTCGTTTCTTGTACATTTTATGAACACGATAGTTGGTCTTATTCCTTGGGGATCTCTTTGGGTTTTCTTGAGTTCCAGTGTCGAACACTCTATGGACCAATTTTATTGTGTTTTGTGCCCAGTGGGAGTTCTTTTAAAAAATTTGATTTCAGATTACAGCAAAAGGAAACGATATATTTTCAGTTTATTATTTTAATTTTCTAGTTAACTTTTTAATTTTGTAAGAAATCTGGTTTGTAATACCGTGAAAAATTTAAATTGAACAGTACAGTAAACTAAAACCGGAAGACGCAAACATGCTAAACATTTCGAACGTGGAATATCTCACCTTGTTGTAATCTTCAACAAATTACGTATACGCCGCGTGGTGCGTGTCTCATGAAGATTCACAGTGAAGAGAAAAGCATGCGGACAGAAAGAGAAGCCAAGAGAGACAAACTTAAGAAAATAAGTAGCTGAAACGCCGACTGCAAATTGTATGGCATTAAGAGACACTGTTGCCATAGCTAAGTGCTTTTAATGTTTATTAATTATGCAATTAAATTTTGCTGGCCATTTAATTGTTTAATACTCATATACAATACGATATACTACAAGTTTAGATGAAGAGAGTGAACGAGGCACATTTGGCCCGGCCGTCCAGCTTCTGCGGTTTTTTTGTGCTGTTGGATCTCTGTAATGACGCGACTAATGCGCATTTAATTTGACACATTTGACTTGGCTTTTCGACTTTTCGGCGACGCGGGCTCGTGCCTAATGGGCCAGTCTTTTACAGCTCTTAGCCAACCGGAATTATGTCAGCTAATTATTTAGTTAACATCGTTATGAGCGAAGCCAGAGTCCGACAAACAATTGTGAGCAATTTTTCTATCCATTGAGTGGAAATTGTTTTTTGTACAGCGTTTTGTTAGGTGCTGCTGCCTGGCGCTGGCATATAATTTTCAAGACCCTGAGACCGAGCCAAGGTCAGAGTATTTAGCATTAGTTAGATGGCTGGATCTGTGGTCTCCGTCTTTTTTGTGTGCACTTTTGGGAGTCACGAACCGGCACGGAAGACGTCACCGCCGACGGCTCACAATGAGCAAACAGAACTCTTCTTTAGTTCGCTTTCATTTCCACAAATAGGTACGTACGTACAAAAAACATATCCACACCAGACTCGGCTCCACCGAAGGCCATATAAATTATGATAATCATAAGAATTACTTGTGTCTCCCCCGACCTCCCCCAGAAAAATTCTTCTGCTTCTTAGCCTCATTTACGTCTTTGCATGTTATGTAATAAAATCGAGCAAAAGAACAGCCCCAAAAGGGGGCGAATATATACGGATGTGTGTGTGTGAAATTTCAACCAAATTGAATCGAAACAACAGCTTGGAATATTTTACGATTTCTTTACGTGCCTTACTTTAAAAATTCTTCAATTCATTTGCTTTGCGGTCTGCGATTTAATTCTGCAATGGATTCCTTATAAAAGCACATATACACAATGCCATTTTTCTCCTGCCTTTTATTGGCTTTAAAATTGATGAATGTTTCCTTAGGTTTCGTGGAGAAGGGTCGTCTTGGCCTCAACAAATCGTTTGAGCAACGAAAATGCATTTTGATGGGCATTAAAGCTTTCGAATCGAGCTTATCGATAAGCTCTTTTGTGCTGCCAATGGAATTATTTATGGACTCTCGTTGAAAGATGTTTTCAAGGAGGGGTGGTGGATTTGGTCTTTAAAATATATATATGAATGGGCATGTGGGTTACGAGCAAGTTTTTACAGCAGTAAAATAAATGAGGGAGAAATAATGTAAGAAAAGAAATACAATGTTAGAAATGCGGAAAAAATAAGAAAATAAAGAATACATTGTACGTCATAACATAACATGAATGTGTTATTACATTAAAAGAAATCGTAAGAAATCAATTAGTATCCCCCTTCTAGGCGAATCAAATATTACTCGAAGTCAACTTTGATTTATGCCCCCCAAAATTCGTATCGCTTTGTCTCACATTTCTTGGTATTCAAAGAGCTGATGATACCTCCATATGATTAATGGTCTCGATAAGCTCAGATGATAAATACTTAATTATTTTATTTAACCAAAACAGAGCTTGTCACATTATTTATCTGCATGACATGACCAAACAATTTCAATTGTCACAGTATTTATTTTATTTCGTCTGCGCCATTGTTGTTGTTACAATCGACCAAATTTGTGGAAGCCATTCAAATTCAATCGTTTTCGTATCGATTTAAAATTCAATGCATTCTGCATCCGCCATCAGCCACGCCCACACTTCAACGGATGGATCGGGGGCCCCAAAAATGGTTTCGCCAAATCGTTTTTGGGTGATTTTTATATTCAAAAGCCATCGATGAACTGCAGCTTTTGTGTCATGTACAACATGCTGAAGTCACTGGCGTTGATGATGATGATGTTATATCGATGATGATGACGATGATTGCCTGTCTGGCTTCTGCGCTTTAAATTTATTAAAATCATCAGCACTGACAGTTGACAAAACAAATCGCCGCCTCAGAACAGCAGCGGCAAACAAATTGCTGCCCAAAAATGTGACAAAGTCTGATCTAAAATAAAATATGGCAATAAGAAGACACGACTTAAGAGCGTACATTTAATGATGAAGTGGGTTTTTGTATTTGGTATACCCTATAAGGGGGTTTAAGAGAGATGAAAAAGTAGTCGACAGTGACTGTAGTGAATAAAAATAATATTTTTTTACCCTTTTGCTTCTCGGCTTAAAAACTTGATTAAATATTTAAATAATCATCTTCAATAAGTATCTTTTAAGAATAATTTTGAAGACTTTTTAACTGTATCTATATATATATCTATATGTTAAAAAATATTTTTTTTGGATTTTATCTCGCACCTTAAAAATTAAAGTTACCTTTAAAGAAATAAAGCGGGTAATTTGTTTTAATTTGCTTTTCAGTTGAAAGAGTATTTAAAGCGTCGCTCAAACTTAAAATGAACCATTCTTTATTCTTGTTTCTGAAGCGGCTGCAGCCGTCCAATCATCGACCACACGTTTGGCATATGAAATGATTTGTGTCCATTGTTCAATTGTTGGACGTGTCGGCTCCTCAGGCTTTGTGGCTGCGTTGGGTTCCTGGCCTGTTCTGAATTGATTTGGCTCTGGATGCCGGTCGCCAGTTGGCAGTTTCCAGTTTCCAGTTGCCTGTCGCCCGCTGTCGATGGCGCGTATTGATAATTGAAATCAGGCATGAAATCGCTGCGGCCACTTGAATTATGGCGTTTGCCTGGCGCTTTTGTTCTCGCCCCACTCTCTCCACTTGGGCACCCCAAAGACATCCGACACAGTAGCCGCTGAAAATTTGCATAACAATTTGAAATTCTCGGCCAGTAACGAGATGGATGGAGGATGGAGGCTTCTCTGGCCCTCTGGCCCACCCCCTCTGATTGATTGCCGCACGCTTTGGCGCTTTGATTGTGAAAATTCCCACTTTGGCCATGGGGCTAATTAAAATTCCACTTTTTCGGCCTGCAATTAACCACGAGATCCCTTTGCTTCTCCACGATCTTCACCCATATGCAATGCAAAATACACGAGTACCAGTACAGAAGAAAAAGTAATTTTTAATGTCTTTGTGAGCACGTGGCTCCTTCTTCCCTTTAGATATATTATTCTGTGCATGACACACCCACCACTGCATTCATTTGCCTGCAGCTAAAAAATTTGACAGGCCAAGAAGTGGAGGAGCAGGGACCTCCAGCCGGAGACAGTCGAAAAGAGCAGTCAGGGTACAAAGTTGCCAAAGTTCGCCAAATATATGAGAGCAGGCTAAGATAAAAATAGATAAATATGATGAAGGGATACTCTGCATACTCAGAAAACATTATGATTTAATGATGATTATAATGAGCGTGAGAATTGTTCAAAATATTTATAGTGATTTATAGGTGATTTTTAAAACATATTACATACATTTAAGTTTCTTTAAGAACCTTAATAAAGTTTATTATTAGGGATTAATATTAAAATCCTTTAAAAAAAACGAATTAACTGAAATCCTGTTTAAAGGACTTCTGTTACTAACACCATTTAAACGAAATAATCCTTGAAAACTGACAATCTCAAGAAAGGGTATTAATGAGGGCATTTAAAGCAGCCTTCGGGCCACCAGCGATGACAAGAGACGAGGATGAGGATGAGGATGCCTTGGAGACAGCAGCTGGCAAAGACAGCGGCTGAGCTTTCTTTATGGTTGCCATGTGGGTGGCCTTCTTCCTCTTGGCTTTCCTCCTTGCTCGTTTTTAGCTTCTGCAGTTGCATTTATTAGTTCTTGCGAAAATGTTTTACGCTTGAGCGCAGCAATTAGTGTTGCCAGGGTGGAACGAAACGAGATGAAGGGGAAAAGTACTTGAAAATAGGATGGGAAAGTGGGAGTAAACCCATATTAAGACATCAGACAAAGTTACGCTGCTTATATGGGGTTTTTTCAGTAAATCCGCAATTAGAAAAACTGAGTAAAATGGGGAATATTTATTGATTTTAAGTTGGTATCTAAAATTTATTAATTTATATACCCTGATTTGTATTTTAAATAAACAGCTCTTCGTAAAATAATTTTCCAAAAATATGTTTGCCAGGAAAAAGCTGTTTTGAGCGAAAACTGTCGATCGATGGCTTAGCCATGGCTTCTTGACACTTTTGACACTTTGTGTGAACTAAAAGGCATCTGCTGGAGCCCCCGATAACCCGCTGAAAACCCCCAGAAATCGCATGGAAATATAACCGAGACCAGTGTGTTTAAAATTCTATCTACGGACCGCACAAGTGTCCGTGTTTGCATTGCCGCGCTCGTTTGTCGTCTATTTGCTTAGACATTGCGCTCGCATCGTTTGGAATCGCATCGCATCGCATGGCCCGGCATACATGGCGTATGCGTAACCTTGAGCTTTGTATTCCGATGATATTGCACAGGCAAGTTGCGAGTAGACGTAGACCGACATCGATGATGATGTTTCTGCTTTTGCTGCAGAATTGGCGAGCTAACGACACGCATATGACTGCAATATGCTTGAAAAATATAACAATTATGGCTAGTTAAGAATTCCAGCATGCTTTTCTGCCTCCCTCTCTCCAGATCCCGCCATCTCTTTCTATGGCCATGCAGTGCAATTAGTTACTTGAGTGCTGAGTACATAGTGAGCTCGTAATCGATTGAAATGATTGCCAGTTCTTCGAGGTCTTTGTGGTCAGTCGATTTGGAGGAACGTCTAAATGATAAGCTATATAGCTAAAATATATAAAAGTTTACCTTGTTTTCATGTGTATTTATTTTCATTTCAAACCAACTTTTAAAATGTGTAATAACTACATAATTTTACCAAATATCCCTGTTAAAAAAGTTTTAGAGAACCCACACTTTTAAGCAAGACAAACAAAAAGAAACAACATTATAATTTAATAAAATCTTGTTTAAAAATACAGAAACAAAACAGAATTAACACACTTTTGGGATTAATTTAAAAATCAAACTACGATTTCTTTTTCATGATATTTATTTTATATCATTTTTTATTTTGCTAATTTTTGTAACTTTTGTGGACAAGAGTAGTCTTTTAAAAGTAGAAAATAAATTATGGTTATCTTACGTGCCTTCTTCTTACATTTTAAATTGGTTTTCTGTAAAATTGTCCTTCCAATTACTCGTATCCCTTACGTAACTTACTTATTGAGCTTGCTTAAGGAAGCTCTCCCATCGCTGCGTGTGCGTAATCGAACATCCCATATTGCGCATACGCAATGCAATCCGCTCGTACCGCCAACCTTGCTACTTCAACGCTAACGATCTTCCGGCTGGCATAAGTACAAAGGAAATTGGCGATAGCGCAAACAACTTCGGCAGCATCAATAACAGCAGCGACAAGTGCAACCGGTCAGCTGCATTAATGCCAAGAATTTCTAATAGGAAATGCCGAACAGAAAAACTGAAATTGCTCCAGCAACTCAACAAAAGCAGCCAGCCATTAAAAAGGCGCGACATCGCGAGGAGGGAAGGAGGTGGGGTCTAAAAAAGTTTTGCTTACGTGACCACAGCAGCAGCAGAAGATTTACACGTCTGACCTTGGGGGCGAAAATCTTGCTGCAATCTTCAATAATAAAATTAAATATAATTGCCGGAGGGAGACGATAGAATAGAGCGCTGCCAGCGACTGCAACTGCAACAACAATGGCAAATGCAAAAGCAAACTGCCAATCAAATTGTCAGTCAAGTGGAAAAGAGCAAAAACTGCAACACGAGCGGGCCAGCGAAGAAATTTTCGCAAGGCAAAACTTCTCGCTCTTCCCCAGAACAGAACAGAACAGAATATAACAGAGCAGAGCAGAGAGATCGGGCAGAAAACTAACACCCCGACCATATACACCAGCCGGCCATATACTATATGGGATGTGTGCGAAACTTGGCAAAAACAAATAGTGCAAAGACCTTGAAACGCTGCTGGGATTGGAGGCAGCCGAAACAACAACAAAATGCAAAATCACCCTGGAATAACCGGCAACAACTAAGCTAAAAAAATAAAAATGCAACACGCAAACTTAGAACCGAAACGAGCGAAACAAATCGACAAGCGGATGGAACGGCAACAATAGCAGCCGCCGCAGTGATGTTAAAAATAAAGAAATAAATAAACAAAATACTTGCAACTACATATTTCGCAAGAACCCACTAGGAATTAGGCCTCAGAATCAACGAATAGGGATGACCCTTTTCGAATTGAAAGTCTGATTGGGAAAGCCTTTAGGCAAATGCGACAATATAAGATATGATAAGATTTCAAAAATAACTTCTGCACTAAAAATGTTTCAAGCGAAAGTAAAAAATAATCTTCTTTAAAAATCAATCACCCAAGTAATAGTTATTTTTTGTAAAGCCATATGATTGCATTACCTTTTTTAAAGCCAATATTCTTAAAAGCCGCTTTAATCTGTTGGTAGCGTTTAAAATACGATTAAAAGCATTCGATTGCCATTAAAAATTCTGCATTTTTATTGCACACCTTTTTTGAAATGTAAATAAGCTAATTAATTTGATATGCAGTTTTTTCCGTTTATCATCAAACATATATAAAACAATTTTCCCGCTTATTAACTAACTAACTTGGCAAACATGCCAAACACCAGCTTGGCAACCTTTGACTAATCAACCCTTAATGCCAATTGATTATTAATCACACTATTAAATGCTTGTACTAATTACTTTATTATTTGTTAGGGTATTTCAAGTTGACCTCAAATGCTTTCCCAAAGATGCATTCTGCAGCAGCGGCCACTAAGCAATTTGTAAAATGAGCGGATTGCAGATTGTGAAATCGCAGGGAGGCAGCAAGGGGGATGCTGGTAATGTAAAGGCTTGTGGTTATGGGTTTGTACTTGGCACCAGCTCATTTCATTATCATCTTCATTAGGAGAGTGCGAGGGAAGCAGCTGCAGCGAGGGAGCGAGATAAGCTGAGGCGGATTCTCCACTACATTTCAGAAAAGCGCCTCGGCGTCGTCATCGTCTTATGGCGCAGTAAAGATTTATTTTCCATAGTCGCCGCCGTCGCTGCTGTGCCGCCTGGAAACTGTACAGGGACTACCCGTACAGTGGATCCTCGTGTTCTAAGCATAACTTAGAAATGGAAAAATTCATTCAGGCCCGTTTTCTCGTCGGAAAAACGTATTCATGATCTGAAAACAATTAAATAAAGGCATCCAGCTAACGAAAAGTTTGACAAAAGTTTTTTTATTTTTAACCCCGCCTAATATTAATATTAAATGCAGTTAAGTAAAATGCATTAAGAATTTAGAATTACTTTTTATTTTTCATTTTTGTATTAATTAAACAAACCTGTTTATTAACCAACCTTTAAATCGATGTCACTACTGTGAGATTTATAGGAGGGGAAAATAAACAAATACAATGGAACTATAGGTTGACTTATCTTACCTTTAAGAATATAAATAAATATTAAATGTAACAAGAAGTTTCAAAGCTATTAAAGCTTAGAAGAAACTCATTTTAGGGACATCTCAAAATGGTTTTAATGGTTTAACTAAAATATTCTGTATAACCTTTATTAAAAGAGTCTTGAAAGATTTAATAAAAAAGTTGAGCCATTATAAAAGTTAGCATCTCAATCCAAAACTAAAAATCCCGGTCACGTAACACCATGTATAATGCTTATTAGCCATCACTGTATTTCTGTTTTAGTTTTGCAATAACTTTTTGTTGCTGTTGTTGTGCGGAAATTTAGCTGTACTTTTTTTGTTGCTCAGCGACGCCCATTTGACCGCAGCGCAAGAGTGCGAAAGAGATGGACGACGGGCGGGACGAAGAGAGCGCGAAACTGGACGGCAACTAAATCATGTGACTTTTTCCTCTGCCTTCACAGAAACGCTTTTTGTCGTCCCCTAAATGGACTTCTAAAGTGGATTTTTTTTATGCGAGAATTTTGGTTATTAAGCAAAGTTCAGAACAATGCAGTTTTGCTGATTTGTTGCCGCCGCCGCGATGAGTTTAAGTCGCATTTTATGGGAAAGGGGGATTTTTTCTGCCTCCCCGGGGTTAAGGGTTGGCGGGGACAAGGGTTGCGGCTCGGCTATGGTGTGGTTCGCCAAATGGAAATTGAGCTGGGAATTACCTTAGCGGAGAGGAATTAATCTATTGAAAGATTCTACTTATTGCCGATGAATTCTGGGAATTCAGCTTAAACGAGCTCTACTCTAAATGGGCTGATTATTCCGTGCTGATGTTAATGGACGGAATCTTTAGGTTTTTGCATTGTTAACGAAGTACTTTATTTATTGTTGCAAGAATTCACATTAGGTATAGCTAATTTTATGCTTTTTTTAATCAAGGAATATCCAATGGATATTATCCATAGGGTGTATTTTACTAGCTGAAAATTTAATGCATTTTAAATGATAAGTTAAGGAAAAAAGCTGCCTCTTAATAAAAAATATTCAAATATTAATCATTTTAAAATATTGTACATTTATTTCAGGAATAGGACTTTAAAAAAATACTGTTTAGGCTTAAATAAAGCAATGAAGTTATAGAATTATTCCCAAATGCACCCAAAAATTCACTTCTACATAGCTTTAAATAATTTCTGTTATATGTTGATAGCTCTTAAATTTAATCACATAAATGCCATGGCAATCGATTATGTTCATACCTAATTGCTTACAGAATTTGCCACTAACAAATTCGGGCATGGAAATTGGTTTATTAACTCACAATTTCCAACTAATATCGAGATCACGGCATACCCATTGAAACCCAATTTTGCACTAATGATGCCTAATTAATTGCAGAAATAGCTTCGATTCAGTAACGTAGCTCCTTGCAAACCACGTCCCATCCAGCTTCCAAACTTCCCAGCTCTGGTTTATTGTTAGACGGGACAATTGATGGGAGGCCAGCGTCTGGTTTCCATGGAGCAGGAAGACACTGTAGTCAATGACTGATGGAACCATAATCGTTGCCATTAGCTACCCCTCACTGGGGCTCATTGAATGAAATACAAAACTAAGAGAGTGCTCGACTGGCTGGCTGGCTGGCTGACTAACTGGCCTTGGGCACAAGATTGGCCAAGTTTATGCTAAAAGCAGAATATGCAATAAAAACCGAGGCAGAAATCAAGTTGACAAAAAGGTCGGATCGACCGACCGACTGCTTCTTTGGCTTATTATGAATGCATATTTCAGGCTTAATCCCAAAGTGGCAAAACGAGAATGTTGCAGGACGGAACGATGGAACGGCTTTTGGTTTGGGCAGCCGGCATCATCCAATGTGGCAACATTCACAATTCACATCAAGTATCTTGTATCTCGGATCGCTCTGGTTTCGTTTCGCTTCTTGGTCCCTGGTTTTTGGCCCCGGTCAACTGGTTTGAGGGTAGCCTCTTCTTTTAATCGAGTTCATCATTGTTCATTATTGTCGCCACGGCTCTTGCAAGTGTTTAATTTTATGCCGCCTGCTGCTGCTGCTTCTGCCGTTGCTGTTTCCACCTCGAAGGTCAACAAGTGCCAAGGAGGAATTGGCCTGGCCAAAAACTGGAACTTTTTCGATTTCATATGCCTACGCCTTCGATGGAAATTTTAATAAGCAGCCGAAGGTCAGCAACAGGAGATTTTTAGCCCAGGCCAAGCAAAACCTGCGCCTGCGGTTTGGTCAGCAGTTTTGCCTTTCATTTTCTGGCTTCTTCTAGAGACCCGGCTGCCACATCAAAAGCCCGAGAAACTTCCACAAGGAATTCTAATCGGAAAAGTTTCCTCGCTCCGTGCAGCTGGGCCTGGGAAAATCGCTTGGTCGGAGGCAGCTATTTCCACAAGGCTGCCGTCGAAAGCCTCAATTTGTTACAACCGCACACGATGACAATTGCATGTCACATTGAGTTTCAATTTTTCCCTCCTCAAGTGCACGCGAAAAGCACCAGAGCGGGCCACCTGAGAAACCGATCAGCATTTGGGGGTGGACAGGTGGGCGTGGCACGCCCGGAGTTGACACACAAATTAGTGGCTTCCCAGCGGGCAGGCACTTCAAGTTCAAGACAGGAAAAAAAACTGGATAATTTGCATCTGTTAACCAAAGGCGAGGGACAGCAAAAAAGTGAGAAAAGATAAAGAGAAATGATGGACGCACTGGTCGAAGAGGAAACACACTTTTATCGCTATATATATTTGGAATATTATTTAAAAAAGGTAGAAAAATAAAATAAAATAAACTTTCATGTAAAAGGAAACTTATTTTAAAGTTCAAGATGGGTTTTGCTGAACTTTTTAGGAAAAAATCAAGAACTTCTTTGCCGAAATATGCCTATTTTAATAGATTTAACTAATTAAAACTAAACTAAATTCTAAACTAATTTTATTATTCATCCTTTAATTTCAAAATGTAACAAGTCCATAAAATGTCTGCTCTTAATTAAAATCCCTCTTCTCCGCAAAAGGGCATAAAAATATCTCCCAATCCCAATCCCAATGCAATTGCAAATTCAAGTGCATACACAAATTACCAATGCAAACAGACAATAGCTAACAGCAAACAGCACTGGAGGCTCTCGACTAGGCATATTGAGTCACCAAGCATGGCCATCATGGCCAGCGGATACATTTGTATCTGGAGTGTGTGCGGCTACAGATAAACCAGATACAGATACAGATATACTGAAATGCCCAAACACATGCAGATACGTATCTCGTTGTTGGCCGCGCTCGAATTACAAAAAAAATCGTGCAAATTGTATTTGCTCTTTTGGGCACAAATACTCAATCATTCGGGCCCGGTCTAGTGTGTCATTTTCCAGATACATATACTTACAGCAACAGAACGTGTTTAACCATGATGGACAAGGGCAAGGGATTTTTCACACTCCGCCGTTTGCATAATTGATTCGAACAGATTCGATTGGAGGTCGGCGCGAGTGCTCGATTCGCCTTTTTGCGGCAGGTGTAGGTATCTCTCAAGAACTTTAATGGGATGTCAGACGGATCGATTGGGTTAATTCTGGGGCAAACAAAATTACCGTGAAATCGGTCTAATTAGCCGTAATCAAACATAAAAATTAGTCACATTGTAGAAGTGCGCTGGATTTTCATGAGAACCAAAATAAATTCTACGTAAGCCCAAAAAAAAAACTTGATGTGAAAAGATGATCAATTTGAGATTATGTGGTATCAGTTTTCACTTGATATGCGGCATCCCAATTCGATATGCCCAAAGTGTAACACTCATGTAACTTTACGCGCTATCTCCCTCTATTTCGAACTTAGAGAATTGGTTCTTCTCGCTCCCACTCACCTAATTTAGGCCGCTATATTGCTTCTTTCTCTCTTTTTCGAAGTCAGACAATCTCAAGAGAGAAATCGGTAAAATGATATGGCATTGTAAAAACGATATGCGTATAAATGAAAGAAATTTACCATTCGTTTATCGATTTGATCCCGGTGTGTTTTTTTTTTTGCGTGTAGGAATGTGTAAGAGTAATAATATTTTTAAACAATATTATTATTTAGGTATTATTTTAGGTATTTTCTACTCAAAACTCTCACTTAAATTCATCTTGACTTTGATCATACTATTTAATTTCTGAACTTCTTGCTTAAAAGCCAAACAAATGGCTAGCACAAGCGCATTTACATGACTTGATGCAAATGCAAAGAATAAACAAATGATTGACATAAATTACAGAAAATGGCTGCCACCGCTAACCATGAAGATCATTTAACGTTGGCTTCTGCAAAATCTCTTCTCAGTCTTTTTGCTGCTGCTGCAATTGAAATCATAAATTCTAGCAGCTTAATGACCAGAGTCAAAGTGGAGTCAAGCCAAGTGGAAAATTGACTAAGAGGGTACGAGTCGAGGCTTTGTTTGCTTTGTTCGGTTTGGTTTTGTAATTATATTTTGAACTTTGCCGCCAAGCTGCAAAACGTGCCTAATTGATATTCTTAATGGCCATACAGAAAGATAGACGGAGACTCGCGACGGCGACTGAGCAATTCACACTTCATTTGAAAATTTGCATACATAAATGCCAATACAGATTGCATGTGATGGCAGAGCGAGCTAAAACTTTAAGACTAACCAACTTCTAATCGCTGGCAGCCAGCTAAGCTTTAAATTGCAGCTTACACTCGAAGATGGTTAAAAGGAAAAACATTCAAAAAAATAAATAAATAACAACTGTTTTATGCATTTAATATTTATGGATTACTGCTTTAAAAAAGGAAAACAAAATACATTTTAAATGACAAATGATAAACATTAGGGTAAGTAAAAAAAATCAATAGCACTTAAAAATTTAAGAAACATCGATGGTTTGGACCGACAAACGATACTATCGCTCAGAAAAATAAGTATATTAAAATAAATATTTTAAAGTATATATTTTAAGACATGACGGAATTTCTATTGTTAGTGCTCAACATTGAATTTTGTTTCACCTTAATCGCAGTAAAATTAAGATCCTTATTTTTCTCACACGTTTTATGATACAAGCTTAAATTTTCAATTTTTTTTTTTCATTATTTTTATTAATTTTTGTAATTTGTTTTTTATTTTCTTTAATTTCCGATACTATCGACAATATCGATAGTGACCACCATCGATAGACAAAACATCGATAGTTTCTACAATCGATGTTTTATCAACCCTAATAAACATATTTTGGCTTGTTCGACTGCATGTTAAATTTAAAGTGCGGTTAAAAATCCCGGCTTAAATTTAACATGAGGATAAGAAATGGCCTTAAAATGTATTATGGTGTAATCACTTTACATGCGGTTAGCATGTACGAAATACCCCGATAAA
The DNA here is from genome assembly GCA_037075205.1 of Drosophila prostipennis. Taxonomy (NCBI): domain Eukaryota; kingdom Metazoa; phylum Arthropoda; class Insecta; order Diptera; family Drosophilidae; genus Drosophila; species Drosophila prostipennis. The sequence continues at coordinate 938,311 of JBAMCJ010004908.1, read as the reverse complement.
TTACCTAAGCTTATGCCGATTTTTTTGGAGTGCACCTGGGCCAACTTGGACAACTCTCACGTTCCCAATATCGTGTCCAATGTTAGGGCTTCGCCGGTGCAGTGGCCCGTTAAATGGGTCGAAGACAAAGCTGCGGTTGTTGTTGCTGCTGCTGCTGCTGCTGGTGGTGGTGGTAAACGCCCCGCAGAAGAAGACCAAACAAACCCAAGAGCAGAAGCTGGCCAACACGTTGACAATGACAACAATTGTAAGCGACAGAGCAAACATCCATTCAAGCAGCCCAACCAGCAGCCATCCATCTGGCCATCAGACATTGCCGCAATTTTAAATGACCAAATTCGTCTTGTGGTTTGTACTTGAGAGCCCCAAAACTGGTAAACGAAATGCTATATCAAATCGGCCAAGAAAAAAATCAGCCGCAAAGAGAGAACAACTCGGGCCAGCTGTCAAATCGACCAAACTGAAAACGAAAATGAAAACGAAACCGAGCCGAACTTTTTCTTCTTCTTGTGCGTTTTTTGGATTCTGTTTTGCAGCCGTAAAATGTTAAAATATGTAGCCATAAAATTGCCTTGCCCCGGCTCAAATTGAATGCAATAAATGAAATGTACAAATGAATTAAATGATTGAATCGGTGGTCAGAGGGAGATGCAAAAGAAGATTAAGTAAGGGATGGGGAGAAAATTTGAGTTGAAATGCGTTTACTTTTGATGTGGCTTGACTAAATGATAATTTAAACATTTATTCGCCAAGATTTCGATGGGTTCGTGCTGTGTGCGAATGTATAATCAGCTGTCAAAGTGGGATGAAGTGAAACCGAAATAAAATTATGGACGAGATTAAGTTTAAAGAGAGTTTGGATGAAAGGTTCTCTGAAAGACAAGCGAATAGAAAAACAAATTTAACGATTTTATTTAAGTCCCTGTAAAATGTAAGAGAATATACAGTACTATGGTTTAAATCCAAATCGTTGTTTACTTAATAAAAAAATTTTCATTTTAATTTGCTTAGTCAATTTCACTGAAATTAAACGATCGTTTTTTTACCCTTAAAAGCGTTTCAGCTTACAAATCATAATTTAATTCTTGGGATTATTTATTTTGCTTTTGGTTTCACAAGAAAATTCGATCATGCGATCATCAATTCTTTGCTGATCTATCTCTGTAATTAGCTGAATAATCAGCATTATAATTTGTCTCGTTGTTATATTATACAGTTGAGATGATTAGCAATAACTATCACGTTATGGGGTCAATTTAAAGATTAAATAATCGTCCCGTAATTTTTAAGAACTTTTGTTCATCAGAAGAGTGTCAAATAGTTCATAAACAGTTTGTCATTTAGCAAGCACGTGGTGTTTGCAGTAGAAGAATCGTTTTTGGGTTCTTGTTCCAACATTAACATTTGTCTACAATTGTGACATAATGTTCAACCAAAAGTTTCCACACACATTTTGATTTACAACCTCAATTACTCCGCCGCCGTTTTGGGCAGCCTCAAGAGAACTGAACCGACACCCGACCACGCCATATAGCACATATAGCTCGTAGCTGATCGCAGAGCAGAGCAGAACTCAACCAAACCGAAAAGAACTGAGTAAACCATCGCCATCTTCAACTGGTGGGCCATTTATGGCACTGGCAATGCCAGAAGACCGACAAAACATGAGAAGAATTCTTGGGTTCGTATTATTTATTTATTTATTTCGTGTATCGCTTAACTGCCGAAATAAACACGATCAAGGCCAACAGCGACAACGGCGATGACAACACGGGCTGGAAAACACATTTCGGCACCAGTAATTTCAGCTTCTTTTGGCCGAAACCGCCAGAACAAGTGCAGATCCGTCGGTTCGTTCTCTCAGCGAAGGTAAGGCGAAGGTATTTATTTATGCAAATTTCCCGCTCGGCAGCCAAATGAAGAACATGTGGCAATGGCGCTGCTCTGATGTTAATGATGTTGGCAAACGTTGAGTGGCAATGCAAATTCTGGTTTTCTCGCTTTCGGGTGACAAGTCTTGCGTAGTCTATTGGTTGCGTATACGCAGTGTTGACTCTTCGATTGTGGGCAGGGATTGAACGAAGCCAGTTTTATGGGCCACTTAAATAATTGATTCCCATTTGTCGCGCAATCTTCGTGGTTTAACTTTAGTGCAGCTAAATGTTAGGGTCCAGTAAAAGTAAATTAGTAAATTTTAGAACAAGTTTCACCAAAATAATTAACTATATGGGAAAATAGTCTAGTATTTTTTTAACCAACCATAGTGTTAATTTTTTGGCGGAAACTTCAGATTGCCTGCTGCCAAAGTCATGTCATGTGAAATAATTGCAATTTACGATTTGTAGTCGGCGAGGCAACAACTACAGCCACTCATCACGATGATGATGATGGTGCTTTGGATGATGAGCTGCTGGGCCATGGGGCGTATACAGAATGTAGAATTCGTTTCGGCTCTGCCCGATGATCTCACGTGCACTCATTGCATGAAAGAGACCAAAGCGAGCGAATTATCTCTCTCTCGCAGACACACGCACACACACACTCGCAAGTCCGGAGAGCGAGAGAAGTAGCCTTCGTCACTTGCAGCTTTACAAGCCATTACATAACGTCGTAATGAAGCGTCAATCTGCGTCGCAGGTCCAGAAGTAGAAAACAGAAAGCAGAAAACAGAGAGAACCAACAAATACAGATGAGCAGCGTTGTGTGAACATTTCATGGTCACCCATACCCATGCTATCCGCGTAAGGGTGTGTGTGTGTGAAGTAAATATTCGCATTGTAGCCAAAGAGCAGAAAAAATACAAAAAGGAAAAAGCACGAAGCCAGTCAAACATTTTTCCAGTGCACTGTGAACAGTTTTCGCATGGGGGTCATTCCATGTGAAACGTGACAGGTCAATTTGGGTCAAATCTCAGAATCAAGCGAAACTTTTTTTTTCGATAGAGGATTAAAATATAAGGATGGGTTTTTTTTATTTTTTTTTTAACTCTTACCGTTTATTTTTAAAAAATATTTTTTTAATTAAGCTCCGATTTTTAGGATATGCAGCTCTTGAGACTCGTTTAAGTTATTTTAATAATTCCAATGCCACTTTGTGGCATATCTTAATATCTTTCAGAAAAATATTTTTAAAAATTTTTAAATTTAAAATTAAGTATTTTTTAAGAGAATTTAAAATTAGAAAACTTCTGTACGCCGGAATACACGCGGTTTCCGAATAAAAAAATTATCCCCATATTGCTTCATCAATTCTTCACAAAGTGGTAAAATAAAATTTTTGTAATCGCAAGACGTACTAGTAAAGACAGCGATTTTAGTTTAGCGACTTTGCATCAAGCAACTACAGCGCAACGTGTAAGAAAGGGAAAGCGCTATTCCTGCTCTGCCGCGCTCGTATTGCTGTGCTCTTCTTACACGTTGCGCTGTAGTTGCTTGATGCAAAGTCGCTAAACTAAAATCGCTGTCTTTACTAGTACGTCTTGCGATTACAAAAATTTTATTTTACCACTTTGTGAAGAATTGATGAAGCAATATGGGGATAATTTTTTTATTCGGAAACCGCGTGTATTCCGGCGTACAGAAGTTTTCTAATTTTAAATTCTCTTAAAAAATACTTAATTTTAAATTTAAAAATTTTTAAAAATATTTTTCTGAAAGATATTAAGATATGCCACAAAGTGGCATTGGAATTATTAAAATAACTTAAACGAGTCTCAAGAGCTGCATATCCTAAAAATCGGAGCTTAATTAAAAAAATATTTTTTAAAAATAAACGGTAAGAGTTAAAAAAAAAATAAAAAAAACCCATCCTTATATTTCAATCCTCTATCGAAAAAAAAAGTTTCGCTTGATTCTGAGATTTGACCAAAATTGGCCTGTCACGTTTCACATGGAATGACCCATGGTGGAAACTTTTTGCATGGCATTTAATACAACCAAACAGCGGGGAAAAGTGGAGATATTGCACTAGAGAGAGATAGAATTTGCTGTGTAATAATGCAATTGGCTTTCAGCTTCCCTTTCCTCCCACCCCCTCTACATTTCACCCCAAGCTTCTACGGTTTGGCATCCACTTTTTGTTGAGTTTCTGTTTCGAATTTCACTTTTTTGCACTCTGCTTTATATACATTTTATTTTGAGCCAGCTCTAGTTTGGCAATTACATGTTGAGCTCTTTTTAAATTAAATTTTTAAAGCTGCTGACAGCGGCTGATGGCCTTAAACAGAAAATAATTTGTGAATTTTAAATTCTGTAATTAAATGAGAGTCTTCGAAAATTAAATATTAAAGGCAAAATTGGTAAACATATTTAAAGAATGATTTGAATACTTGGGTTACCCATCAAACAGAAATAGTTTATAGTAGGTATAAAGATTGTCTTTAAATATTGGAAATCAAAATTTTATAAAATGAATCGTATTTTTAACACTATGTTAACTCTTGTAAAAAGTAAAAAAAAAAGTAAAAAAGTAATCAAGAAATCATTTTTTAAATGTAAGTACAGAAAAGCCACATATTTTGGTCCTAACAGAGCTTTTTTGACAAGCAGAAATGATTTATTTCGTCATGACCCGAAAATGTGTCCCTGATGCAATTTGCGAATTTAGTTAATGCCATATTCCCTCTAGACAACTCTTGGCTGGACTTCCAAGGAATTGTTTTTGCAGCAGCAAATGCATTCAGCTGAAATCCAAACAAATCGCACCGTGCCATGGTGCGTATGAGTAATGTGAAACCTATGCTGGTATACATTTCTTTAGAACATTTAGCTGGAAATCCAGCACATTCTGAGTCATCCACCTGGGTGGGCATAGAATCTGCGCAGCTTCCAATTACCAGCTGGAAAACAAAACACTCTTGGCTTAGTCACTCTGAATTTCGTTCTAGGGCTGGGCCTGGCAACGTATACGTAATATTCAGTACAGTGCAGTTCGTGAGAAGCGTTTGGTTTGAAATGCAACCTGTGCGGCTGCTGGATTTTATAATTTATAATTACAGATGTTCAGCCCTTGGTTACGCCCCCCGCCCGTCGATGGCTTGATTTATTTAGCTTTTTTATTAGTGCATCGGCGAGTTAGACCCGTTTCTGGTCGGTGGCAATTGCAACCTTGAACTTGATATTAGATACGAGCCGCGCGTGAGTGAGATTGTGAGAGAAATATTTGTCGACTTCTCACAACCGGTTTTCGCATCGATTCGACGGCCAAGGGCAATGGAATCTCTGGCACATCATTTTCCTTCCCGCCCAGTCATCAAAATTTAATTTAAAGATACTTTTGCCAGTCTATATGGCCCGATTTATCTTTTCGGGTTTGCCTTTCTACCACCTTTTTTTTTTTGGGTTGACTCATATCAGCAAAAGAATGCCAAATATTTGCTAGTTATGTGCGTTTAGCCAAGGCAAATATTCCACCACCTAATCCCCACCCACTCACCCTGTTTGTGTGCAAATATGTAAATCAATGTGGGTCGTCCCTAATGGCAAGGGCCCGAAAGGAAGGGCGAAAGGCAGTTCCTGTCAAGTGGTTGGCAGGCTACATAAATTGTGTGACAACCAAGGAAGCGGCCACCTAGCCACCTATCCACCACCCACCGCCCACCGCCCTTCGCCCACTTAGGACGGCCTCTGGGGAGCGTCGTCATATGAAAAATAATTTTACGGCCACGCATTGCCATGTCAACGTAAAGTTTAAGTGAAATAATTGCACATTAAAATGCATTAAACATACAGATGCAGACAAGTAGATGCGAAAATATGGAAAGAATGCTGGATACTCTAGAACCGATTATTATATTTTTAATTTAACAAGCCAGCCATTGTAAAGGCTAATTTTTACCTGAATCAAAAGAGCTTAGCAATCGAAAATGTCTGTTCAACATACCAAAATGTACCTTGTGGATTTCCTTTTCACTTTTAAATAAAATTATAATTAATTAAATCATTTTTTTTTTTAGAAATAAATTAAAATCCTTTTCGTAAAAATAATACCTATTAATAATAACATTTAAATAAATATGAGAAAATTATAAATAAAATGTAAATAAAAAATCTATATTAATTTTAAAATGTTTACTATTTTAGTGTCAAACTAAATTAATATAAAATTAAATTAATTAATAATAATATTTATTTTTTAGGTTGTAAAAATAAATATAATGATAACTTTTTTTCCTAACATTTTTTAGATCCCTTTTTAATTTAAAGTGCCGCTTGTTGAATATTTAATAGGGTACAAAAAGGCACTCGCAAGAAAAGAAATCTATAATAAATGTCTTACACAAATATTCAAACATATATGAATGATCCATATGTGCATATGGTCAACGAGACGGCCTACAATAAATTTCATCCAAATTACGTTTTCATGCCGTTGGCGAGCAATTTTCATTTAATTGCGGCTTATTGCGGTCTTTCGGGTGGGTGGTTTCGCCAGCCTGTTGGCTTGGCCCGATCTCCAGCTGGCCAACGTGACTGAGTGCCTGGGTGTCCATCTGTTTGTCCGCCGGACCGGGAACTTGCCTTGTGCGGTCGTTGGCGCAACAGATGCGCCCGCATTTCAAAGAACAATACAAAAATTAATCATAAAAGACTTTGACGATGGGTATAATGACGACTACGGCGACGTTGACATCGAGATGTAGCATAAAGAAGACTCTCTATATGCACGGCTTGTATCTGTCAGATACGCTTTTTGTGGAAGTGGAAGCATTGTTTATTAACTTGAACGCTACTTTACTGTTTGATATATAACATTGAGCCTTCTATAATTAAGCAAAAAAAAATCACTCACAATGCGACAGATTGAGAGATGACGACAGAAAGGTGAAGGGGGTAGGGTGGCCACAGCGCATTGCCACCGTAAAAACCATTCAATGTCACATTTGATGGAAAATGCAGCCCACAACGCGTTTCCACATTTATTTTCCACTTAGAAAATATTTTACACTTGCCTACGTACATTTCCCCTTTTTTCGATTTGATTTCCGCCTTGTGTTTCCTTTGTGACAACTTATGAATAGGTTGAGAGGCTACATTGGGAAATATTTCAGTGTTTTTATTTTCCACGCCACTATCTCGTGAACTTTGACTACAAAACCGATTCACACAAACGCATAAAAATTCTCTAAATAATTCAGAGATTGTGACACACATTTGATTAGATTTAAAATGTTTTATAAATATTCGAAATAGCACCAGAGTGCGCACGCGGGTATTAAAATAAACAAATTCCATGACAATGACCTTCTATCCCAAGCAGATAAATAGAGCTCCAAGTAAATGAGCAAACACTTTGAGCAAACCCGCCAAACGTTCGAAAATCCACAAAACAGAGAGAAATGGGTGGAGAGTGGCAGAAAGTGTAGAGAATCTAGAACAAATAAAATATATACATATGAGTGTAAACAAATGTATGCCTAGAACATTTCGTCTGAACGATAATGAAATAAAAACAAGTTCACTGCACGAAAGTATCAAAGCAGGCGGGTTTGGGGGAGGAGTGCGCCCGGAGACAACGTCACAAATCGAAATAGAAATAGCAAAAGAAATTGAAACAAAACAATAAAAATTAAATACTACAGCAGGCACGACAACAATTTCCATACGTCATCATTGGGTGGGCACAAACGATTAATTAAACATTTGTTGGCAATTGGGGCAAGTGTGGGTAGGCACAGAAAGGTGGGAAAATTCTCATACTTACAAGCAAGCATACATATGAGCAATTACAGTTATTAAATATTTCATTAAAATATTTAAGTTGGCACCTATTTAGGGGTTTCCTACTTATTTATAGCTTATGACAAAGAGCGCTAAAACTATACAACGCATTAGGAAACAATATCCTGAAAACAAAAGCAAACTTAAATAAGATATTATTATTTCTCCATATAAAATTATAAACATGGGAAAATAACGTTTGATAGTTTTTAAGGAATTATTTGGCTTTATAGTACAATAGTAGTAGTACAATAGTATACAATTGTACACTCATTTAGCTTAGTTAATACTAAAGAAGGAACTTTAAAATGTAAATTAAATAGTAAATAAAGTCAGTAAATGTTTTAAGTAAGAATTAAAGTCCAAGACAGATTTCTGATGGATAGTGAGCCATTTGCACTTTATACAGACATCCACCCCAATCAATTTTCCACCCTTGCGCCAGCTCCCCTACTGCACTTACAAGCTTTAAATTAATTTGATTCACTTGAGTTACGTTTTCGGTGCTTTATTTTGGCCATTTCTGAAACCTGCTGCCCCCACGAGCAGAGTTGCCGAAAAAGTGTGAGTTGCCAGCGCGCTTCGGGGCTTGAGATACATTTTATGGACATCATCGTTAAAGTAATCAGCAGTACAACAAGAATCATCAGGCGACGGCGGCGCAAGGCATTAAGCCAAACCAAAAGCACATATGTATACGCCTATATAAAAGGCCAGCGCAGCGAGCGAAATAAAGTTAAAAGACTTTTAACCAAATTCAAGGTCAACTTCGTTTCAATAAATTGCAAACGGAATGGTAAAGGCAGATCTGTGGGCAGATCGGAGTCGAGCAGATGACAGGGGACTGGAGGAAACCGAAGGAGATCTGCGACTTTTGACTGCATGACGCAAATGAGGCAAAAACAAAAAAGTCGTCAGCGGCTTACCTGTAACTGAAACGCCGCCCTCCTCTTCCCTAAAACATCCCGAATCCCGGCAAACGATTTTTCAAGCGAATTTTTAGCGTGTTAATAAAGACTGTCGAAAATTTAAAGAATGGCTTTGATAAAGCACAACAGCAACAACGTTAATGAAGCAAAGAAGAACAACTGGTATAATAAATGCCTCTTCTCAGCGATATATAATGTACAATAAAAAGTGCAATTTTATTTACCCAAAACACAGAAGGTTACTTAAGTTCCTTTTAGCTCTGTCACAATTAATTATCAATTGAAAATTAATTATACTTTTTAACCTAATACGAAAATTAAAAGGAATTTTTAATCTTTGAACAAGATACGAAAAAGCTGGGGGTTACAAAATATAAATAGTTTTTAGTCCTGCATTGCATTTTCAACTCATTTTTAGACTAGATAAATTGATTAAGTGTAAAATATTTGCTCACTTGAAATATGTTATAGAATTCAGAATTTAATTTCAGAAAATAATTTGATTAAACCATTTAAAACCGCAACGAAACCAAAAGCATTTTGGGCCAAATGCACTCTCACCATTTCACCCTTTAAAAAGAAACCGCAAAAATATACAAATATTTTCAGCTTTTATTTAGCTCTGCGCTTAATTTGTTTATTTTACCTGTTAACCAATTTATTTCTGATAAATTGTTTATATGTCGTTGCCACACAAGTCTGGGTCTGGTATCCGTTTCTGCTGTGGCTTTTGTTTACACATTTTAAATGAGCTTCATGTATTTTGAGTTCAATCAACTTTGCACCGCAGCCAAAAAAGCCAAAAACACCAACCGCAACAATTGATTAATTAATGAATTATTTATTGAACATGCAGCAATCAAAGATGTGTATTTTCACATTCTACGTTAATGCATTAGTTTAGCAAATATTGGGAAATTTTTGAAAGATAATAAACTTAACGATTTAACTTAGCAGTAAAAGAATAGATTAGAAAGTTAAATAATAACACAAAAAAATGGCATTTCTAAAATTTTTTTAGTTTGGACCATACAAATAATATAAAAATGTATTACACCAAACATTTAATCTCAACACAGCCTTATACTTTAGTCATGATTTTCAGTAAAATTTGTTAATCATTAAAAATGTTTTAAAATATTTTTTGCTGCCTCGACTTATCATTGAAATTTTAAAATGCTATGTCTACTCGTATTGAGATATTTATATATTATATTTTCTTTTCTGTAGAAAATCTAAACATTTGCACTTCGCACACTTGTTAGAATCCAAACAAGATGCAGCCAGCGAACAGAGATAGAATAGGAAGAGAGACGAGCGAGAATAGCTGGATGGTTTATCGCAGCAGCTCGAGCAGCTCTTCCACAGTGCACTCGAATGCCCTTCATAGCAGCCGCCACCCCAGCGAACCGCCCCTACCCAGCACCACCCCCACCCCCACGCCCTTTGTCACACTTTTCGCTTGAACTGTGTCAATGGCCTTGAAATTGTTTTGCGCCTTAGTTGTTGCTGCAGCTACGAGATTAGTGGAATTATTCCACTCGCTTAGATCTTAGAGAGCCCATAGGGAAATTCCAACAACAATTCACATACTTCTTGATTGTATTTTTTAACTCCTTGCTTTTAAGATAAATCTGTATGATGCACTAAATTTAAAACAATCTTTTAGTACTTTAGTTAAATGCAAAATGTGTAAGCATTACTTACTAAGCAACACCACTATTATATTAAAAAAGTATTCGTATCACACAATATAAGTAAAGAATATAATATAACAAATATCAAAGCATTTACCATAATTATAATTTATAATAATTTGTTATTTCCAGGTTCAGTTTGATGCTGATCAATGTGTACATTCCACATATAATATATAAATATAAGTCGTTATATTCTTAAGAGAAATTAAGACTTGTCCATATATTTTGCGAGCACAATATGAATAAAAATTCCAAGTCTAAGAATTTTTACATGACAACTGCATAAATATTTAAATAATAGTATTTACTTTCAATATGTCATAGGAATCTCTTTTCAAGAGAGTTCACTGTTTATATTAATTGAAATTGATTGCTGTACAACACTTTGTATGTACTTTACAATTTTCCATCTTATTTAATATCAAAACGTATTTACAGTTTTTTCCTCCTAAGCAGGAAATGCTCGCGATTCGATTCTTTCCACTATTTCCTCTTCGGCTTCTCTGTGTGGTTTCTCATTGTCAGATCTCTGGGGCAAAGTGAATTTTTTTATGGTCGCGGGACAGGAAAAGATTGTGCCACAAGGTCAGCTAAAGTAAACCGCATTATGGTTTTTTGTTTTTTCTCTTGCCACTAATTTACAACAGAGACGATGAGTAGAGATGCCGGCTAACGATTATTATTCTAGGTTTTCTTACACCGTATTATGCAAATGCATTGAAAATCGTGTAGAAAATATTAAGTGGGTGGTTAAGAAGATTAGCAAAAAATGCATGACTCAATATTAATATTAAATTAAATAAAACGTGGAAACAGTTTTAAAAAGTAAAAATCACGTTTATGTATTCAATTTTTGTAAAATCACTTTCTACTATTTAATAATCTTTTGGAGTCTAGGCATCCGTCCATTAATAACACCCTTGGCTTGATGACTTAACTGAACCCTTGACTCCGCAGTCTTGCCATAAAAAACAACACTTCCAAAGTGCAACAGCAGCCAAAGCAGTTGAAACAAGACTTTAGGACCGAGCAAGTGTTAATTTGTGGCCACATCAACCCGAGCTCTTGTTGAACCCGGCAACCCTGAAAACAGCCCTCCGGCAAGTGCAACACAAAAATAAAGCAGCAAAAAATTAAGAGATTAATACGAGACAAGCAAATGCAAAATTCCAACCATAAACAAGTCGGGAGAGCTCGGCGCAAGACAGGGAATGCGATAAAACCATCAAGAAAGAAATGCGAAATTCGGAAGTCGAGGCGGGAAACACACTCAAAAAAGAAAGGGTACACCATTCGGAGATATCAAAGAAATTTTATAAAAATCGAAATGGGAGATTATGTTTCTTGTTACATAAATAAATGCACATTTTTGAAATTAGAAAATAAAGGCCGCCATTGACTGGAGGTATATAGAGGAACATATTCAGAAAATAAGCTAATTAAATTTATTACTCTCGACATTTTACTTCACTGCTTGATCGTTAAGGGAAAATTGTAGTACCCAATTTAAGAGGGGGCTCAAAAGGAAACGATACTCAAAATGATATTTCATCTGACATTATCTAAATGCCTCGCTTTGTGTTCTTGCCGGAGTCTTGGGGCAATTAGGCCTGCAATAACTCAGCAAAACAAAACTTGAACTTCAGCCTGCTGGCTCGGCACCTTGGGCATGTGAGCTCGTGTGATATCTGGTAATTGCCAGCATCAATTGCATTACTCATGCGCCGCGTTGTCGCTCTGGCTCTGGCTGAGGCTGTGGCTAACTGCGGTTAGCCTTAGGCCTGGGATCGAGAAAAACTAAAAAACTAATGCTCGACGGGTGACATTGTAAGAAAATGCAGTTGCACTTGATGCTGCCAACTAAAGATGCGAGTCGCGATGAGATGACATGAGAGGAAAACGTTTAGCTGGCATCAAATGCCTTTTTATTTCGCAGCTAAGATTTCCAGTTCACCATGAAACGGGACGCAGCTGGCACAGAGTTTCAGGGTCGCGTTTTTGAACCATTTTTGCCAAGAGCTGGAGCGGCAGACAGAGAGCGGGCTAAAACCCGTTGTGCAACATTTGGTGGCCGCCGCTTTTGGCCAGACGGATGACGACGGCCAACAACCTTGACCCGGTTCTACTTCTAGCTCGGAGCCTAACCTCCATTCGATCTTTACTGCTGGCCTTTTAGATACTCCCCAGTAGTTGGGTCGGCTTTCAGACAGACACAGAACCTAATTAGCATTTCCGCACGTTCGCCTTAGTTGTTGTCGGTGTGGCATTTCCACAAGGAGACTGTTGCTCCTTGGGAAACCTAATTAAAAGTGCTCCTTGAACTCGCCGCCCGAAAGGCTTCAACACGGATTAATGCCTCCGGTTGCCAGCTTCCAGTTAACACTTTAAGTCTTCCATCAGCAAGTCAAGGAGATGGCGCAGGCAGCAGGAGCTCGCCATCAGGATGCTAAAGTTTTCAATTAGACAATTTTCTCATTTACATTTCAAATGGATTTGTGGCGCCACTTGCGCCCGTTTGACTCTATCTTAATTGGTTTTTATGGCAGAGTTTTGGCCAGGATTGCTCCCTTAATACTGGTTGTCCTATTTGAGCATTATATCCTTTCGTTGCTAGCAAATATTGGAACTACAAATTGAGGATTTAAGATGTGATGTAGCCTTAAATGTAAATTAAATAAAATATACCTAATTTTATAAAACGGAAACAAAAATGTTGAAATCGAGCTAAAGAGAATAACTTACACATTTGTATATTAATTTAGGTTCCCATAAAATAAAGAAAGTATTATAAATGCAAAAAAACAGTTCCACAGCTTACTATAAAATATTAAAAATAATTTTATGGGAGTAGAAAAAATAAAATACAGGTATTTATTTACCTTTTTCCTCTTTAACTTATAACCCTCGCTTAACTATAAGCCGACTTTACCAACCACCCTTGGTTTCAATGTTAAACAACCAACTGTTGCCTTTTTCCTGCGAAGCGTTTCCAAGATACTTGACGGAAAACAAATAAAGGTCACCATGGAAACTCCGGCAAGCGACCATAACAAAGGGCTTTCAAGTGAATTTTTCATTTACCAACGAACCGCACAGTGAAAATGTTGCATCAGGGAATTATCCTGCGTGAAGGACATGTAACCAGGACAATATACAATCTGGTAAGCCGTAACAAAATTATAAAATACATATACACACTAACGGGGCAAGTCCTTCAGATCAAAGACAAACGCTACGAGGATGTGATCGAGTGCATAACCAATTTCGGTGAGGCGGCCAACACAAGGGCGGGACTTTCCACCCTGGGACACTGCTACTACCACGCCCAGAAGTACGAGGAGGCGGCCACCTGCTACGAGCAGCTCTGCCAGCTGGCGCCCAAGGAGGCCAAGTACAGGTGCGTTTAAAAATACGTGAAAAGTGCACATTGTAATTTAAATTAAATCTGTTTATATTGGGCGATGACCCACCTCAACGCCCTTTAACAACACTTTTGACCGGAATGCTCCGGGAAGGTGAAGTGGGTTTGTGTAAGCAGGGTACTGTATTATTTAGACCGACTATTGGGGATACCACAGAAATCAATTTGCTGTGAATTGGGAAGAAATTCTTATGTACATCAATACCAATTCTTTTCGAATTCAGCGATAATCAAATTCTGTGGGACGCGAGTATTACTGTGCTCATCATTTAGTTAAATTGTTTAGTACTTACTCTAACAAAATGTTTTTTAAAACAATAGAAATATTTTTTATACCAACAAGGGCGGGAATTTATTTAGATCTTTCAAATTTGGTTGGAAAAATGTCTGCTTCATCGTCAAACCCCCGGACTAAATTATGACAACCCAAAACATTTTTTCGGAAGTGACAAAGAAATCTCTTCGGGCGAAATAAACATATGTACATACACACGTAAACATACAAAAGAAGTTGTATGCCATGCATTTCATAAACTCTTGAAAACAGAAAACAAATTTAATACAAATTTTTGTGTCACCTACAAGGGAGGGAAACGGAAAACACATCGGGCTGAATTCGGAATAAATAATATTACAAATTACTCCCGAAAAGATTCGTATTGAACACAGATACACCTGAACGCACGTGCTATGATTGGTACAAAAAACCTGGAATCTGTATATTTTAGGAATACTTACAGAGATTTCTTGAATTTCGCAACAGGAAAAGCTTCCAACATTTTCACAATTTAAGACCACAACGATGCAATGATGCACTTTTTTTGTGTACAGCAATACTTTTAGTTTGTATAAGCCCTTTATGTTTTATTATTTCCGAATTGTAAATAGTAAAGGATCTGTGTAGGATCAAAATACACATATCCTAAGTTTTCCGGCATTTTTAGAATATTTTTTATGCTGGCTTGGCGGGTTGCCAGACTGACAAGGAACAAATAAGTGGTAACGACTTAATACCCTTTGCACACTACTCACAACATTTTATTATTTTCGCATCTCCTTTCAGATTCTATTACGCCCAGTCGCTGTACCAGGCTGGCATCTTTGCCGAAGCTCTGCGGGTGCTGAAGCAAATCAGAGATCACGAGGATGAGCTGCGGGAGCACTGTCTCCAGCTGCAGAGTGCGATCCTGTACTCCAGCGAGGACTTCGCCGGGGCACAGAGCCTGCTGAACCAGCGGGCCGGGGGCACTGCGGATACCCTCAACGATGAGGGGTGTCTGCTTTTCCAGGCGGATCAGCACGAGGCGGCGGTACAGCGGTTCCAGGCGGCCCTCCAGGTGGGCGGCTTCAATCCCCTGGTGGCCTACAACGTGGCGCTGGCGCATTTTCAAAGGAAACAACGAGCTCAAGCTCTGGACTATACCTCCGAGATTGTGGAGAGGGGGATGCGAAACCATCCTGAGCTGGGAATTGGCGCCCAGGTGGATATACCCGATGGCGGTGCCAGGAGCGTGGGTAATCCCATCACAATGGCCATTTCGGGGATTACGCAAGCACTCAACTTAAAGGCAGCGCTGGAGTATCAGGACGGCAACGAGGAGGCTGCCAGGGACGCCCTCTTGGATCTGCCCCCTCGAGCAGAAAGCGAACTAGATCCGGTCACGTTGCACAATATGGCCCTAACCGATGTCCAGGGTCCCGTGGCGGGTCTGCGGAAGCTGGCGTTTCTTCTGGAGCTGGGTGCTCCCTCCTGTCCCAAGGAGACCTTCGCCAACATCCTCCTGATCTGCTGCAAGCACGAACTATACGAAACTGCTGCGGATATCCTGGCCGAGCACACGGACCTCACCTACAAGTACCTGTCACAGTATCTTTACGAGCTCCTGGATGCCCTAATAACCGCACAGACTAGCGCAGAGCTGGCCGAGAAGAAACTGGGCACCCTGGCCTCCAGTCTGGCCGGTAAGTTGCGCAGCCTGGCAGCCAAAGTTCAGGAGGTTAGGGCCACCAATGAGCAACAGGCGTTAAGGGATGCCCTCAAGGACTACGAACAGGCATTGGAACTGTGAGTTGATCTTACATTAAGAATGCTATTATTTATTTTCCAGAATTTTCTGTTGGTGAGTTTGGTGAGTTGTTAGATTAATTTAAAATATTCCTCAAAATACCATAACAATATATTCATTCCCCTCTTTCCGACATAGTTATCTACCTGTGGTGATGGCTCGAGCCTGGATTTCCTGGCGCGATGATGACTTCGTGGGGGCCGAACGGGAATTCCATTCGAGTGCTGAGTTCTGTTCGGAGAACTCCATTTGGCGACTGAACGCAGGACATGTGCTCTTCATGCAGGGCGATAAATACAACGAGGCAGCTGCCTTTTATGAACCCATCGTGCGGCAGCACTCAGATGATGTGAGATTAAGCCATTGAAGGCACCACCACAGATATTTCCAATTTGAATGCCCGGTATTTCAAGAGGACAAGGGTGTAATAGGTAGAACACACGGCTAGAGCTCAAGTTTATATCGGGGTGGTCCGTTTATTTGACAAAGCAGTGTTTACAAGTCAGAAAAGGTTTATATACTTGATATACTCTAACCTTTAGAGTCAACATCTTTTGAAATCCCCTTTAGCAAATACCGGGTGTCTAAGAGTCGGTACACTCGACTATACCATTCCCTTTGGTTTCCAATTTTAATCTCCAATCCCCCATGTCAACCAGATCATGTCTGTTTCGGCAGCGGTGCTGGCCAACCTGTGCGTCTCCTACATCATGACATTCCAGAACGAGGAGGCCGAGGAGCTGATGCGGAAGGTGGAAAAGGCCGAGGAGCTGAAGGGCAATCTGGGCAAGCAGTACCACCATTTGTGCATTGTAAATCTGGTGGTGGGCACTCTCTACTGCGCCAAATCCAACTATGAGTTCGGCCTGTCCCGCATCGCCCACGCCCTGGAGGGTGGGTCTGGGAACCGCCTCTATGCCGACACCTGGCTGCACGTGAAACGCTGTGTCCTGGGGCTGCTGACCGGCATGGCCAAGCAGAACATCATCCTGCCCTATGTCACCGTGCAGGAGGTCCTCAACTTTCTGCGCTTCTGCGAGGCCTACGGGCTCTTTACGCCGGCCAACATTTTTTCAGCCACCGAACAGGTCCCGGAGGAACCACTGACCATTGGACTGGAGGCCAGGAAGTTGCGTCTGCTGATGATTAAGCTAAGCGAGTATGATAATTTTTAGTTTATGCAACAAATGGTAATATGTAGTGATCATAATTTTGTTCGTTTATAAATACAATTAATAAAATTGAAAAATTTCAGAAAAAAATACAAGAACATTTTTTAAATATTATATTACTACAAAGTATTATAAAAATAATATTTGTTTTGGAGGTGGTAGCAATTATATTCAAAATGTTATACGACGAAAAGGACTCCTCAGCTAAGTGCATAAAAAATAATACAAATCCCAAGGGATCAACTTGTCTTGGCTCTGTGACAGATGGAAATTCCGCTGAGGACTTCTAGACAATGTGAATAGACAAAATAAGGTGGGTAATAAATATAAATTACAAGTGGAAGAGCAGAAATCTGTCATAAATCACATTAATGGCAGATTTTCATCAGGCAGGTTGGCGCAACCAGGAAGTGGATTGTATGCCAATCTCTTGACAAAGAAACCGAACAGCACGTGCTAACAGGGGTGAACTGCCTCCCCATTTATCCACTTTTTCCCAACCCCATAACCGTTCTGCTCGGCGAGCACGTGAGCACTCACGCGTTCGATTTGACAACGTGTTTATGTCGCAGCTCAATTCCGCATTGACAGCCTCATCGACATCATCATCATCATCATCGTCATCAATGGGACAACAAAATAGAAAAACAGGGAAAAGAGTGTGCGACTAGGATATACCTTGTTAAAAGCCTAATGGAAAATAAGTGGCCTAAAAAGGATGTATTTGGATTTTGTTTTAATTTTTATAGGGATTTATTATAGCAATTTTAGAAGATGATAGGTATTTATTTGTCAAATATTAGTCAACAAATGGATCCTTTTCATTTATTTTTACCAGTATTTTTCCGAATACCGTACTGCCTACAAAAAAAGCCAAACGAACACTTTAAGCGGCTCCTGGCTCCTGTGTCATCATCATCCCCATCAGCATCCGCATCCCCATCCCCCATCACCATCAGCATTGATGTTGTCATTATACTCATCGACATCCTCCTTGTCATTACGCGACGCATGCGAAAAAAGAGGAGGAACATATGCAACATGAAAACACTTGTCATTAACACAAACAGACAGAAACACTCGCCCTCACACAAACACGCGAAAAACTCGCACTTTTATACACATAGACACAGACTTTGGGGCTGAGGAGTGGCGCCTGCATCCAAAGTCTCCAAAGGAAGATAGTAACACCTTTTTGCGCTGGAATTTGGTTATACCCTGACGGAAAAGGGAGCACTAAGATCTTAACGAAAGATATATGGTAGCTGTGGGGATATAACCGATCAAAAATTATGAAAACTGTTTTTAATAATTTACAATATATCTTTTTTTTTTGTATTATTTATTTTAGAAATTTATATTTAAGGATACGCATAGAAAATTAATCTTAAGGTACATAAATGAAGAGAAAGATATTTTAGCTGATTAAAGCGTAATTTGTAATCCTTTATGAAAGGTGTCATAGTTAAATTATTGACTACAATAACACGGAATCTGCTCTAATACATAAATCATTATAGTATGAGCACAAGAGGAGTGTGTGCATCGGAGAATTTAAAGATTTATGGGAATATTTTGCATTAATTTAGGTCATATTAATTTGTTCATAAATCCTTAAATTGATATTTATAATACTTATGTTTTACTATTATAATATTTTATTATTCATTGCTTTTTATATGAATAGGCATCTAGTAAAGTTTTAGAGGAGGGTGTTCCTAGCAACCGCCACTCAAAATATTTGAATCCCAAAGAGTATTTCGGTGTCGCTTAACTAAACGAAACTTAGGATAACTTTTTTTAACTCTCTTATTTGCCCTCCGTCGCCATCAAGTGTTGCTCATTTTGTTTTACTTTATCATGTTTGTTGCCCGTTGCTTGTTAGCCGTCTTTTGTTGGTGCCTCCTGCCAGCTCTCGTTCGTCCTTAATCCTCCTTCTGTTTCTGCCCAATTCCATTTCAGGCTGTCTCCAGTAAATTGTGCATTTCAACTTTGCCTTAACAGTCCCACTCCTCCGATTTTCCCCTTAGCCCATTGAGCGACGTGTCGATTGTTAATATGAATGCCTTTTAAGCAGTTTGCTCCTCGAGTGCCAGGCAAAAGTTAAGTCTGACTTTTTTTCGGTTAGTGCTCGGCAGGCAACTCTAAGTAAATTGTGCCTGCCACTCAAACAGATTTTCCAGGCCATTTAAAGCAGCAAACACCGAGACCCGCAAGCACATAAATATGTATTTTTCTAAATGTCCTGGCTAAAGGCTTCAATGCAGTCCCCAGCTCTTCTGTCTGATCCTGTCACTGCCATTGTGTTGGGTAAAAAAATGTTGGGTGAAAGGTATGTAGCTGTGGTAAGCCGAAATGTAGGTACCCTTTCAATTATTGCTAAATCAAAAAAAATCAAAAGTATTTTTCAACAAATGTTTTTTATAACGGATCCTTATAATTATAAAACAAGAGAGAACGCCATATTCGGGTTGGTGTCCCGACTATCTAATACCCGTCACTCAGCTAAAGGGTTGGTGTCCCGACTATCTAATAGACGTAACTCAGCTAAAGGGAGTGCTAGGGAGATGGAGATAAAACTTTGATCAGGCATAAGTTTTAAACGAATGGTCCGATTTAAAAAATTTCTTCTACATTTCGATATGTATTGATAAACACAACAAAACTGCATTCCTACTTTTCCGATATATTAAAATTTTTCAAATCGTATATAAGTTATTGTGGGCGCTAGAGGGGGCGTGGCACTTTTTTGAAATAAACTTGCGCTGCGTAGAAACTCCTAGAATCTGCATGCAAAATGCCAATCTTCTAGCTTTTATAGTTTATGGGGTCGGAAAAGCTTCCTTCTAGCTGTTACATACTTTTGCACGAATACAATATACCCTTTTACTCTACGAGTAACGGGTATAATTAAAGAGCTCGATTAACTAAAATGCGGGTAGATCTATAACACGTATGTTACTTAAATGTCTGCTGATAAAAAAGTACCCTCTACAAGGGTATAATTCCATTTTATAAACCGCATTCAAGTCAAAAATCAATAAGGCTTTGTGGGTGCTCCTGTTGTGGGTGTTCTTGTTGTTTTTGTTGACCGTCGGCATTTGGCGGGGGCAATTGTTGCATGTCAATGTGAATGTGTGTGCGTTTGTGACCGGTTAACTGTAAACGAGAAAATACCTCAGGCGGCGGCTGGAAAACCCAACAATATAAAAGGGGAAAAATCGGAAAAAGGGGAACGCTGATATTTTTTAAAGGGAAATCAAATATTTTGCTTTTCCGGCAACCAAGCGAGTGAGAAAAAAATTCAAACCACAAAATAAAGAAGCGTTAGTGTGTACATTATATATTTTCTGGTAAAACAATCAAACATCAAGGATATTTAATAAAATGCAAATATTTGTTATACAACCCTTAGCTTACAGACTTATTAAAAATCGTTTTAAAATTATTTTATGGAACATTTTGGGAAATATTTTATACGGTTTAATAAGGATGCATTTCCTTCGGCGGGAGCACCATAAATGTAAGATGTAATACCCACTGAAATTCTAGATCTTCGTTCGGATGGCATTCTTTTATTCTTTCATGGATTCTTTGATGCCATCCTTTCTATTTTGTCGACAAATTCACCCAAAAATTTTCCCCGCGGCTGTCAGGAACTGGGTGAGGACAATAAATCAAGCTTTGATTGCTTTTATCGACAGAATAGCAACACAAACTCAGACACAGGCGAATAGAAATAGTAAATCACTTTACTCTATGGTCAGAGCAACAAATAATACTTTCGACCGGCACGAGTACTTTCTCACACACAGAGATACACACATGCAGCGGCATTGAAATATTGTTGAAAATTCGGTTGAATTGAGAAAGGAAATTGTCAAGGCGTGTTTGGGGTTTCGACTAAAATGTTGTTACATCCATTACGAATACGCAGCGTGGACAGAAGCGCCAGAGAATCAAAAGGGGCGAGCCGAGAGGCGAAATCAAATATCAAATAATTGCTGGCCATTTTGAATGGCTGCCAAAAGTGCTGCGCTAGCCATTTGTTTGAACACAGACAAAGGCAATGAAAAAATGTCGTCTAGGAATTAAACTGCAAACACTATTAATGAATTCAACTCTCCGGTTCTGGCCATGAAATGCAATCTCTGAACCATTTGTTTTAATTTCGCCAGTTTAGTAGCAACCCTTGTCATTGTTCTTTCCATTAATCACAAGCTTATTCGGAGATCAAACCCGAAAAAGGGTTAAAATTGGCATGTACTTTCTAGCCATGATTGATGCAACAATGCCATTCACGGATTGTTGGCTGCCTTCAATCGGCCATTGAAAACGGCTTTCGCTTGGACACGTTTCGCCAAGAACTGGCCAGACAGCCAAAGTCCCGAATGTCTCTCTTGGGAGTATTAAAATTTTCTACACCATTTGCCCGAACTGCTGAGCTGTCAGAACGCCGAGGATGTGGAGTTGAGGCAGGGTCCTTAACAGCGGCCAATAACCCTAACAGTTCGATGGTCCTAGTTTTAACAGACCTCGATAACAGTAAAAGAGAACTGAGGGTGAGTTGCAGCTTAAGAGAAGTTAACAGAAACTAGGAAGGACATCCTTTTGATAATACAAAGATATTTTACATTGCATTTTTAAACCAGTTTTTCAGATTACATTGAATTATTTCCTTGGGCTTGAATTTATTAAATTTAAACTTCCAACAAATATGGGGTTTAGAAAACGTTAAATGAAATTTACCGAAATGAACTATATCAAATTAAAAGAATCCACCTACGACAGCTTATTTTTGGAAAAAGCCTACCCTTGACAAACAAATATATAAAATAATCCACCTAATTATAGCACTGCTTAAAATAGCTTAAAATAATTAAAATTAAAAATAGACTTTATCACCCATCAACACGTTAACTTCTCATGTTGTAACTACATTTACCAACTACTAAAAATAAAGCAGACATCGTTTAATCTTCCGTCTGTCTTCTTTCTATAAGTGCGATAAGTGTGTCTAATATTCCACAGACATAACATTATCTGCTAGCTTAAGAGACAAAAAAAACATAATAAAATAAGTAAAACCAAAGAGAGGGGATTAACAAAAAAGAGAGTCACGGATGATTTTCTCTTGAAATCATTTTTAATCGTTGTCTTCTCTTAGATTATTTCTAGCATTACAGATAAGCTTTAGCAGCTTAGACTAATTAGTTGGTTTAAAGAAATCCCAAATCGGAAATGTGGAAATTTTCTTAAAAATTCACTTCACATTTTGTTAGGAATTAAAATATATTTAATAAATCCATCTTAATAACATTGATAGGAAATGAAAATCGAAACACTTTCAAGCGAAACTCAAAACAAAATTGGCCCGACCCTAAAGTCACAAAGTATTTGAGATTCCAGAGGGGGAAATCAAGTAACTGAAACAGCCAGCGCCAAGGCCAATTTTTCACAATGCGGCGAAATAAAAAGACAAGACCCAACAAATTGTGCATGAAATGCTTCCCAGGCGGAGACCCAAGAACTGGACGCTGCCTTACAATCTATATACATACACACTATGTATATCCTCGAGTCATTTGAAATTTGCACAAATGAAAATTGTGGCAGTAAATTGAATTACCCAAAACAGCAGCAGCAGCAGCAACAACACTGACTACCGCAGTGAAAACAGAACAATAAAAGCGACGGAAAAAGAATAAAAGTTGAAAGGCCGAAACCGGCCTCCTGACTCCCTTCCCATTCTTTTTCCCCATATTTTGCCACCCTGCTCCCAGCCACTCCTTTCTAAAACAAATAACTTGTCCCCATCGTCGTCAGCCTAAGGAAAAACAACAAAACAGTTGAGGAAAAGCAGAAGAAGGATTTGGTGGTGTTTTTCGACTTTAAGATACCTGGTATTAAGAATAAAGACTTAAAAAGATTTATATCGTATATAATATATACTGGTCCAGAATTTCAAGGAAGTTTTGCTTTTAAGCCGTATTTGTACATTACCATAAGTTTTTTTTATTATTTTTAAATATCAAATCTTACATAGATTAAATATATTTCTCAAAGCCCAATTTGTTAAAATTTTAGGAAATATAAATTATAAATTTTAAAAAAAATTGTTATTTATTGTTGAATGTAAAATAAAATTCCTGTTTCCGTTTTAAATTTAATTTTAAATACCTTTTAGGCTCTTTCGTATAGAAGAGAATAGCATTTCCTTCAATAACAAGTAGACAGGACTTTTTTTTGTGAAGATTTTTTGTTTATTCTTTTCTAGAATACACTAGATACCCTTGTCCGTGATGAATACCGGGTAAGAAATGGAAAAATGGTGGCCACTGACTGCAAAGTCAAATGAAAATCCCCGCGGGGCTGTCTACCCCCCATCCGCACGTTGTTGTCACATTAGCCACGCCACGCTGTGCGCCCTTAATGAGCATCGCAGACATATGCCATGGGGCACGGGCCAGGAGCCTTGAGCCCTGAGACCGGGCCAGGGGGCGTGGCCAGAGGGGCGGCGGTCAGAGGTCGCGGGCCATGTCCCGGATGCTTTTATCGCCGTCCAAATCTCTATACTCCCGACCTACGTAAATTGGTATGTTTAGGTTGCCCTTGAATTGCCGCCTGCCGGAGTGGGAGGGATTGGGGGTTGTATTCAGGGGGTTGGGCTCCAGGTCTTATGTCTAAGCAGACACCCCTCGCCATATGTAAATGTCTTTATTGTTGTTCATCCGACACTGACACTGACAGTTGCCTTCAGGAGGGGTTGGTCTGCAACGGAAGAAATGAGGACCATATGGTGAGGATTTCGAAGGACCTTTCATTGGGAGGTCTAGATAGAATAGAGCATGAACTTAAGAAAACGTGATTTTTATAATTATTTATTTAAAATTTCTATTTCACCATTTCTTTGACTATATATTTTAAAGTCTTAATTAAATCATTTATCCAAACAAAAAACAAAAAGGTTAATTTAAAATTAAATTATCAAATTACTAAAACATAAATATAGATAAAAGCTAAGTGTTAGTAAATCACTGTAAACAGATAAGAATATATACTTCTATACATGTTTGTGCCATCGATCCATACGTGAGTTTTAACCAAACAGAGTTAGCCGCAATCCCCACCACTTAGTACAGTAATCACCGCCATGATTATCATTGCCATCATCATCGTTTCAAACATATTGCGGCTCTCGAAGGCCCTGCATTGAAAATCATGTCGAAATGGGTTCGACCAAAAAATTTGTTGTTGGCACTCTTCCCATTCGCAGCAAGCACACAATTTCCAACCGTCTCCGCCGCCCATAAAGACCCACAAATCTACGCGAATTTTCCTCAACACTTGTTGATGTTAATGCACATTACGTATACGCACGCTGGACGTTTTTACTTCTCTCTTTTCGTGCTGCATTTTGCATTTTGCATTTTGCGGTCTGCAGTTTGCCGTCTGCCGCATAATTCTTATTTTAATGCTGCACTTTAGGCACATGCCAAAAATGATATGGTTTTTGGGCGAGGAGGTTTTCGGGAGAAAGAGGAAAAAGACCGAAACCTCCAGACGAAATTGAAAAGAACTTTGCTTGGCCCATTTTTCAGTGTGCCGACTGCTCGCAACGCTGATTTTGTGGTTTCTCGTTTCAGTTGCGAGTCCCAAGACAAGAAGTTGTCTAAACAACTGCAGATGCATGTCGACATTGTGTTTTGGTGTTTTGGGCGAGATTTCCACAAATGCTGCTGACGTCAACCGCGCCTGCCACACGAGCCGTGTGGGAACAATTCGGAGGGGGGAAGCAAAGGCAACATCAATCTAGCCAACTGCAAATGGAAACTCTCATGGTTTTCTCAAAATTAGATCAGAACTTTAATACTGATAAATTCGACAAGACCTTATTACTGAGTGCCAAAATTGGGATTACAAATTAGTCTGTGGCGGATCCATAATTTGGATGCGAGGAGTTTTTCAAACAAATTAGTTGTTGCATACTTTTTGAATACTTCGGTATTTTCTTTTATTTTTGATCCAATGTGGATATAAAATCAGAAGATACATTATTATTGAACATAGTCAAATAGTCATACTCATTATACCCATTAAAACTTATTCAAGGTGTTTCAGAAGTCTTTAAAATTTTGTGAAAGGTTTTTCTTAAGCATACTTATTCTTATATACAAAATATGTCAAACATGGATTAGCCTAATCCTAAAAAAAAGGGCTCCCTTTGTTCCCATCTCTTTAGCTAATCAATCTAAATCTAAATCACGAGGAACTTGTAATTTTTATTCTATTCTTAAAAGGTATTTATTCCTTTTTGATACAAGGTAATATTGCAAATATTATATTTTCCTATAAACTAACGCAGCATAATCAAAAGCTTTTGCTCCACATATTCTTCTTTTATTCTGCTGTACCCCGATATTTTCAAGTTTTTAAAATAACACGCCTGTCCTGCTGAAAATTGTGTGCAATGTTCGGTCCGCTTCTCCCGAGCGCATCTGTTTGCTGTAGTTTTGCTCGATTTGCGGCAAATTAAGTTGGCCTGGCCAGCAGACCATGCTCTCCCATCGGAGCACGCCCACCCACCTCCCACCGTCCGCCTTATGGACGGCCTCCACCCCGCTTTGGGTGGTGCATTGTTCACGACGTCGTCTGGTTTCAGATTCGGATTCGGAAGGGGGTCCGGGGGTCTGGGGTCTGGCTGCTGCCCAAAAATGCAATAAAATTAAATGTTTTTGTGTAAAAACTTTATGACTTTGTGTTTATGTTCGCAACACGCTCGACTCTCGCAGCACTCTGCGTCCAAGTTTTCTGCGTTGTTTTTGGACTTTTGGTTGGACGCTTGGCCTGCTTTAGTTTCTGTTGCTGATTGGCAATTGTTTTTGCTGTGGCTGCTCCTCTTCTCGACGATGTTGGTGGTGGTGCTTTTGCTGGAGCTGCCGCCTCGCATGTGTTGACAGTAATTAATTTAACTGGCATAAATGAAATTTATATGAGTAACACATTTTGCGATACTTTGAGAGACAGGCGCATGTCTGCCGGGCACTGCTAACGAATTCTTTTTATTTTTTTACGCATTTTTGGGAAATTTGAAACAGATTCTCGAAATAAAAGTATCTTGATAAATCTTACCTTCACGGATTTACTTGTTTCTAAGTTCTATTAGCTCAGAAATATCATTTTTTGGGTTACTGATGGATGTAAAATTCTCCTATGCATACACACAAAGAAAAAACTTGGTAAAATTAACTTTTATAATTGTCAAACAGTCCACAATTACAAAAAATATTCAATTCTACTAAGTAAATAGTTACTTTCACAACAACAAATACACACAATTAGCAAAGACACACACCTATATCCTTGATCCTATCTTTTTGACAATTTTTTTTTGTGTGTATAACATAAGAATTCCATTATATATTATAAAAAACCTTAATTAAGATCCCTATCAATGTATTTATTATTTTTACATTTTTTACCAATCACAAAGATAACTCTTCCCACCAATATCTTTCTGCAATGCTTTTGGTAAAACGGATTCCTCAAGATTTAGCCCTGCCTCCCCGACTTATCTTATCATCAAATTAGCGCGTTCGATCTTAATAAGAGCCCTCAGCCATAACTCAAGTAATTCCAGACTCCTCACCAATTACGGTTTCACTTTTCCCATCGCCGAGGTTTTCTCTTCTCCGGCTGCCGCAGTTCTCTTCGTCGTGCTCTTTCACTGAAGGCTGGTGAAATCATCGAGTGGCAGGCACGTTCGCCCCCGTAATTGAGGGGCGTGCGAAATGCATCATAAAAATCAAATATGAAATATACTTTTTAACAGCTCACGCTTTTTGACAACATCATTGGCGAGCGCCTCGAGGTGTGTCCAACTAAATGCTTATTAATTATGAGTCTGCAGGCCGGCATTCCATAAACACCCGTCCGAGTTCCGCACTTCGACGTCAAAGTAATTAACTTAATAACGCTGTAAAAAGAAAACTTTTTTGCCCAACTGTCGTAAAATAAAGGGATCCTCCGGAGGAGTGGAAAACCGAAGAACAGCAGTCGTAAACAAATGATGCTGCAAACTGCAATAATGTTGAACATTTTATCTGGCAGAGCAACCCGAAACGGTTGTAATTATAATCGGTGGGTTGTATCCACTATACACATACATATCCTTTCTAGCTCTATTAACCGCAGCAATGCACAACACATCAGGTTAAATATTCAAATCCAGTTTGACCTCCTGGGCCAGAGAATGTATATCTCGGCCATTGTCATGTGGAAAAACTATTTAAACTGCGGTTCCCCGGGGGAGGAGGATCCCCGACTGCCGCGATTGATTCGCACAGCGAACTTCCGCAGCCAACGAGCAAACAAAAAGTTTACGCTTCATAGCACAAATTGAATAAATCATTTGACGTTGTCGAGCAGTCAAGTTGAGGGGGCGGCTGTGGGAGGGTGGAAAAGCGGGGCTAAAGTTCGTGGGCTCACATAATTGTTGCGCAAAATTGACCAAAAATGAGAGCTTCTCCATAAGCGCGAAAATTCCGCAGCAGGAGCAGCAGGCGATGAGACTGAACAGATTTTAATTGAAAATAAATAAATTATGCTGCTTAATGCCCCTAAAAGTAGAGCATCCATGCTTGAAAGCAAACACTTTGCCGCCATGAAAGCTAAGGAGATTTTAAAAGGTTGTGAAAATAAGGTCATTTTGATATTGGATAGGGAAACTTTACTTTACTGGCTACTACAATTAAGTTTAATATTATAATTATAATATTAAATAATTATTCATAGAGGACTCACAGGTTACATTATTATTTAGGTATCTATTATTGAGTACTTTTTCTAGCTATTTAAACTTTTACGAGGTGTAGTTTCTAATGACTGGAACTCAATGATGTGTAGTAGAAAGTTAAAGGACATTCTATTACCAGTAAAATTAGTCTTCGATGGTCAAAATCGGCTTATCAGCACTTCAGTTAACAAAAAAAGGAAAAATGTTTTTTTACACTTTTTTAATACTTTACCTTAAAAATGTACTTTACTTTAAATGTAAAATATTTTGAAAACTGATGTAATTATAGCAATCATACGGTGCTATTCATAATGTTTGTTTTAACTTCGAAAAAGAGATTTTTCAGACTTTATTAATTTAAATTTATAGAAATATTTCGTTTACCCTCTCCACATCTCAACCGAAAACTGAATGGTACCACTTGGACTTCTTATTGCAGCAGGGCCACTGTGGGATTTTGCAGCGGGTGGCTGGACAGGCACAGCAACTGGACCACACCTCGGCCAGTTGCATCAGGAGCAGCAGCATTACTAGCCAAAGGAAGGCAGGACGCAGCGATGGAATCATTCCGTCGACTAAAATAATTATTTACAACTCGAGGCTCGAGACCAAGACGCGTTGGAACCTTGTCGAATCAGTGAACCAAATGGCGATGACATAATCGCATCAGCAGCAGCAGCAACCGATGCAGATGTAAATCGCTGGAACAGAAATTGCACGGACCCAGTTAATATATCGACAGACAACGGGCGAGTGTAATTGCGAATGTCCGTGCCCCGTTTCCGATTCCGCTGCACGTTTCCGTGATGGAATATGTACATTGTACATGTGAAAAGAATCAAAAACAACAATATCGTTGAGGCGTCGCACCGTCATTCGTTATGCAATTCCCCCGGAAAATAACAATACTGCACAAAAGTCAAATGAATTGAACAAATAAAACCAAAACTTTGGTCGAATGCAGCACGTAAACTTTGTCAGCAGCGGGAAACCAAGTAGTCGCTTTAAAGACCGCAACGAATTCATTAGCCTGCCCATGTTGATAAGCCAAAGACCCTTATTTACCCTAATTTTGAGACCGTACCAAATGATGGAAAATAAAGTAATTACTTTGAACGAAGCACTATACCAATGCGGTTGATCTATTTAGGCTTAGTACTGACTGCTCTACTCTCGGTAGTGGGAAATTCCAATGGACGTAACATTAGTAAGGCTTTTCATACGAAAACGGAGAAGCCCTTGATAACTTCATTCGAGGTTAATAAGTGCCCCAAAGTTAAGACCTTGAAGAATGTAGACAAGAAAAGAGTAAGTTTAAAAAATAAATTGTACCCTAAATTTAAGAAAATCGCCATTATTATTTATTTTTTCTAAATACAAGAAAGTGTTTTCTAAAACTAAGGAAATTTTTCTAAAATCAAAAAATAAATCATGATTGAATATGTTTTTTTTAAATTTTGTATTTTTAGTAAAATTCTAAGCATTTATTATAAATTATAAAATCAAGAAAAATCATGGTTCAACATGTTTTGTTATACCCTTGCAGAGGGTATTATGATTTCAGTCAGAAGTTTGCAACGCAGTGAAGGAGACGTTTCCGACCCCATAAAGTATATATATTCTTGATCAGCATCACTAGACGAGTCGATCTAGCCATGTCCGTCTGTCCGTCTGTCCGTCTGTCCGTCCGTCTGTCCGTCTGTCCGTCCGTTTCTACGCAAACTAGTCTCTCAGTTTTTAAGCTATCGGGATGAAACTTTCCCAAAAGTCTTCTTTCTATTGCAGGTAGTATATAAGTCGGAACCGGCCGGATCGGACAACTATATCCTATAGCTCCCATAGGAATAATCGGGAAAAAAAATGTAAAAAAAATTATATCTTGGGTGTTTTTGAACCTATAACCTCCTACTTTTGGAAATGACATTTTTTATCTAATTCTGAATTTCGAATAAAATTTTTTCAAAATCGGACGACTATATCATATAGCTGCCATAGGAACGATCGGAAAATTAGTGATTAATAGCAATTATCTGCAAGGGTATATAAGCTTCGGCTGGCCGAAGCTAGCTTCCTTTCTTGTTTTTAAATTCCTTTTTATACCCTTGCAGAGGGTATTATGATTTCAGTCAGAAGTTTGCAACGCAGTGAAGGAGACGTTTCCGACCCTATAAAGTATATATTCTTGATCAGCATGACTAGACGAGTCGATCTAGCCATGTCCGTCTGTCCGTCTGTCCGTCTGTCCGCCCGTCTGTCCGTCTGTCCGTCTGTCCGTCCGTCTGTCCGTCTGTTTCTACGCAAACTAGTCTCTCAGTTTTAAAGCTATCGGGCTAAAACTTTCCCAAAAGTCTTATATCTATTGCAGGTAGTATATAAGTCGGAACGAGCCGGATCGGACAACTATATCATATAGCTCCCATAGGAATAATCGGGGAACAAAATGTAAAAAAAATTATATCTTGGGTGTTTTTGAACCTATAACCTCCTTCTTTTGGAAATGCCATTTTTTATCTAATTCTGAATTTCGAATGATTTTTTTTCAAAATCGGACGACTATATCATATAGCTGCCATAGGAACGATCGGAAAATTAATGGGAATATAATAGGAAATAAATTATTGCTTCGTTGAATTTTATTGTATTCTCTTCTACTCTGGCATATGACTTTTTATACCCTTGCAGAGGGTATTATGATTTCAGTCAGAAGTTTGCAACGCAGTGAAGGAGACGTTTTCGACCCCATAAAGTATATATATTCTTGATCAGCATAACTAGACGAGTCGATCTAGCCATGTCCGTCTGTCCGTCTGTCTGTCTGTTTCTACGCAAACTAGTCTCTCAGTTTTAAAGCTATCGGGCTAAAACTTTACCAAAAGTCTTCTTTCTGTTGCAGGTAGTATATAAGTCGGAACGAGCCGGATCGGACAACTATATCATATAGCTCCCATAGGAATAATCGGAAAACAAGAAAGGAAGCTAGCTTCGGCCAGCCGAAGCTTATATACCCTTGCAGATCATTCCTATTAATCACTAATTTTCCGATCGTTCCTATGGCAGCTATATGATATAGTCGTCCGATTTTGAAAAAATTTTATTCGAAATTCAGAATTAGATAAAAAATGGCATTTCCAAAAGTAGGAGGTTCTAGGTTCAAAAACACCCAAGATATAATTTTTTTACATTTTTTTTCCCGATTATTCCTATGGGAGCTATATGATATAGTTGTCCGATCCGGCTCGTTCCGACTTATATACTACCTGCAATAGATATAAGACTTTTGGGAAAGTTTTAGCCCGATAGCTTCCAAACTGAGAGACTAGTTTGCGTAGAAACGGACGGACAGACGGACAGACGGACGGACAGACGGACAGACGGACATGGCTAGATCGACTCGTCTAGTCATGCTGATCAAGAATATATATACTTTATGGGGTCGGAAACGTCTCCTTCACTGCGTTGCAAACTTCTGACTGAAATCATAATACCCTCTGCAAGGGTATAAAAAATGAACAAAAAATGAAAAAAAAGTATATCTTGGGTGTTTTTATACCCGTTACTCGTAGAGTAAAAGGGTATATTGTATTCGTGCAAAAGTATGTAACAGCTAGAAGGAAGCATTTCCGACCCTATAAAGTATATATATTCTTGATCAGGATCACTAGCCGAGTCGATCTAGCCATGTCTGTCTGTCCGTCTGTCTGTCCGTCCGTATGAACGCTGAGATCTCGGAAACTATAAAAGCTAGAGGATTGGCATTTTGCATGAAGATTTTTGGAGTTCCTACGCAGCGCAAGTTTATTTCAAAAAGGTGCCACGCCCCCTCTAACGCCCACAATAGCTAATATACGATTTTAAAAATTTTAAATATTTAGGAAAAGTAAAAATGCAGTTTTGTTGTGTTTATCAATACCTATCAAAATGTAGAAGAAATTTTTTAAATCGGACCATTCGTTAAAAAGTTATTGCTGATCAAAGTTTATATCTCCATCTCCCTTGCAATCCCTTTAGCCGAGTGACGGGTACTAGATAGTCGGGACACCAACCCGACTATAGCGTTCTCTCTTGTTGAACCTAGAACCTCCTACTTTTGGAAATGCCATTTTTTATCTAATCCTGAATTTCGAATAAATTTTTTTCAAAATAGGAACGATCGGAAAATTAATGGAAATATAACAGGAAATAAATTATTGCTTCGTTGAATTTTATTGTATTCTCTTCTACTCTGGGATATGAGTCTTTTTAA
The DNA here is from genome assembly GCA_037075205.1 of Drosophila prostipennis. Lineage (NCBI taxonomy): Eukaryota > Metazoa > Arthropoda > Insecta > Diptera > Drosophilidae > Drosophila > Drosophila prostipennis. The sequence continues at coordinate 906,267 of JBAMCJ010004908.1, read as the reverse complement.
ATGTTTTCGAATTTCGATTTTAATTTTATCAATATCGAACTACTATATCATATAGCTGCCATAGGAACGATCGGAAAATTAGTCATTAATAGGAATTATCTGCAAGGGTATATAAGCTTCGGCTGGCCGAAGCTAGCTTCCTTTCTTGTTTTTAGTAAAATTCTCTACACTTAAAAAATGATTACCCTAAAATTTAAAAAAATTACCTCAAAAATATAGGATAATTTTACCTAAAATTTATGGCGAGCTTATTTTGAAGACAAAAAAAAGGCGATATCCTTAACTTTAGGGTTAATTTTATTTTGAGTGTAAAGACCTGAGGGTTATTGCTAAAACTATATTGTTTTGAACTAGCTATTGGGAGTTTGGTTTGCCTATGCTACAACACCGCTGGACTTGCCCGTTTATCAGCGTCGTTGCGCCTCATACAATGTACAAAATAGTCGTGAGTCCTGCGAATCGGTTTATGTCCCTTGTTTGTTTCATATTTTTTAAAATATTCCCTAAGCATATTTCAAAACCAATATCTTGTTTACGGACTACAAGAACATCACTGTTACCTATGCCTGCAAATACAATGATCTGACCATGCACTATGATAGTGAGTAAAATAGGTACTGAAATACTTTCAACACTTAAGTGTTTTTGCTACAACATTTTCAGTTAAGCTGCGCATTTTAACACGCACGCGGACTCCATTGGTTGAGAACCTAAACAAGGCCATATATTTCCTCGAGTCAATCAAATTCCCAACCGAAAAACTCGAGCACCTCAAGACGGAAGCTTTTTGCTTCGAGTGGTACATATTGAACTACCACGTTAAACCAAGACCCGGGCGATATAATTCCCCAAACAGATACGTTTGGGATCATTGATGATGTTGACGATGACAGCATGAATTAATTGCATAACTATCGCTAATTATTAGAACATAATCAAATACCGGAGGAGCTGCGCTGCGGAGATGGAGAGGAAGTCATATAACTTAATTAGTTCGGGCTGGGCCAACCGAAATCAATTACCAACGACAGTTTCACTCGACTGATTGGGCCGGGGCCTTCAAGGAACCCAATTGTGCTGATTCCCGTGTCCTTGTTCCCGAAACCCACTTATATACATATACCGACACAGAAAGAAAAAAGGTGATCGGAAAAATTGAAAAATACTAAATGTGTTCGGCTTAACTATTTTTATAACATTATATATCCTGAAACACTCTTTACTAAAAATATAGGGTTTTTTTTAATAAGAAATTCGAACTTAATAAATCGATTTAAAGTTGAGTGTAAAATATTTTCATACATCACTTTTAAAAAAATGTTTATTTAGAGCCATTTTTCTCTCAGAGTTCGCAGAGAGACACATATGGTGAGCAGACAGCCTCCTGATATTGAATTGATGCCTTGCCCATTCCGGCGACGTTTCAATTCAATTTACCGAAGGGGATTCCCCCTCAAAAAAAAGAAAACTTGGAAATTTCTATGGGCATCCGAAAATGTGTGTCTCTGCCCATTTTCATTTTCACATTTTTTTCCGTTCGCCTGTTTGGCTTCCCTCTGCCAAATTGCTCGGGCCAGGCTCAAATTGGCTTTGGCTCTGGGGTCCAGGCGGTGGGCAATAAAATCAAACCCATACTGGGACCCACTTGGCGTATGCGTAACTCACAATTATCCCTCATTGTGTGGGCGTGTCCCCACGAGCATTTCGCAGGGGGCTGGGATAATAGTCACTGGCCTCGGATAATTGTCATTGTCATGCGAATTTCGGGTCCGCAGGACATGAGAATTTCGCTTCCGGCAACAACAGTTGGCCTCCGGACCGAACCAGCAAAGTCCGGACAATCCAATTTTCGAATTTGAATTTGCATTTGCATCTTGCCATTTGGCCATATTTTGCTGCTAATTTGTTTTGGCTCTAAGCGGCTTCCTCAACTGAGTTAACCCACAGTGACATTTCGTTTGTTTGAAATTGAAAGCGAAATTGAATTGCTGTGAGGCTTTCCAGTTAATTTAGTTGGTCCTTGCAAATAATTCAAGAGAATTTTGTACAAAAATCAGAAGATTATTTCCATGGCAATCCAACTGAGTTTGCAAATTCGAACTGCACGTTTTCGAGATAGGCATCTTGTTTGACAATGTTGTCGGATTTGTCTTGGCCAAGAATCTCCCTCGGTTTTGTGAGTCAGAATGAAGGCTGACATAAGCTCGTTATCTGATCGCCACATAAAACATGTCTTCTAATTACATTTCACACTTGAGCAGGTGAGTAATGTGGTGTGCAAAGGCCTCTTCATTTCATTTTCATTCAACTTAGTATTTACATGCACGAGGTGGCCATTAATTCTTTAATTCATAAGAGATTGTATACGAATTTGCATAAACATAACACTTTTGCATTTATCTAGATAAAACTACATAGAAGAACGTCAGGAAAATTTTATGATATTATATAAAGCTTGAAAAATAATTAGATTGTAGCCTAAAAGCCAAATTTGTTAATTTTAAAGTATGGAAAAAAAGTCGAGAACTTAAGAACTAATTGAATGTATAGAAAAGTATAATCGTAAACCAATTTTAAGTGTCTAAAAATGTATAAACAAATTAAAACAGGCTTTAAAAGTCATACTAACAAGAGTTACATTAGCCACATCTGCAACACAAGTAATCAGCAACACTAAAAGCCACAGGCAGCAACATCAGGACCTCCGGCCACTGGAGAGACAATATCACAGAACCAAATAGCAATATTCGCAGCGGCAAAAAGCCACAGCAGCCATAAGAATATCAGCAAAAACAGCAGCAGCAACATCTGTTACGACAGCAGCAATTGTCGTTTAACAGAGGGCAGCGGCAACAGCAACAGCAACAGCAATTGCAGTGACAGCAGCAACATCGTCAAGAACACGAATGTTATACTATATACTCCATGGAGAGAGGTATATACATATGTACATGGTTATAAGCCTAATTGATGCGCTCTTTTCGACTTTGCCTGCTTTTGTTGATCTTCTTGCTATATAGTTGACTGCTGATGCTGTTGCTGTTGTTGTTGTTGTTGTTCTGTCTGAAAGCTAAAGCAGTTATTCAATTTGATCTACTGGCAAACTGCGCTGTTGTTGGCGTTGTTTTAGCCATTGCCTGTCCGTTGTCATTGTAACAATTTTATGGCTAGTACGTTTTTATTTCCACAGATTTCAGTGATTTTCTCTAGTCTCTTTTTTTTAACAAGCGCCGTTTTTTGTGTTTCTGTTTCTGTTGCCGTGTATTTGTTTCAATTGCATGACGCATTTAGCGATTTCAAGTTCAAATCACTTTTTATGGGTCTTTATGTAATCACGTAAGCGTCATTTGTGGAATACATTTGCGAGTAGCAATCTTCAAGTCGAGATGGGGCGACTGTGACTTCATGCACAAAGACTCTCCTAATAGAGTTGCATTTAAATTAATGGCCCGAGATCTTGGATTTCGAGAACAAAATCAACGAATACGAATACAAGTTAGCTGGCGCTAACCAAGACTCTTAATTAGTCGAAGAAGAAGTTCTTTTGGTTTGGTCAGTTCAGTGGGTTTGGTTTTATGTCGTTTTCTCATCTGCTGTCCGACTGGTTCCACCAGTTTCCGTTTCATTTCGATTTCGATTTCGGTTTCGTTTTCGCTTCTTTCACGCCAAAGAACAAGAACAACAAGAGGTAGAAGACGAGATGCTGAAGACGCCGCCGAAAAAAAGAGCAGCGGCAAAGCGACTGCGACAAAATAAAATTATAAGAAATAAAAAACGAAAACCATTTATTGATGTGATAATCTAAAGATCAAGGTCTTCCTTTTGCCATTTCAATAAATTTTGTTTTTGAGCTGCGTACATTTCGTGGACCCCCGAAACGCTCAATCTTTGATTCCGTCGAAGCAGCAACGAAACTAGAATGCCGATCCGAAAGATCTAGTGGAGATTAGCGATAGGACAAACAGGAAGTCCCGAGCTACACTGACAAACACATTATATTTACAACAATTAATGGGTTCATAAACACAAATGCATCGATATAATATTTAGAAATGCAGAAATGAATTTAATTTCATAAGTAAATGGAAAAAATAAGATATTTTAATATGGCAAAAAATATTTTATCAATTTATATTTGAAAAATATTTATATTATAATTATGATATATTTTAGATAAAATTTTATTTTTGATACTAGACTAGAATTATAGTCTCCTGTGTAAAAAAGCACGCAGAAAAAATAATGAAAATGAAAAAGAAAATACCGAAAAGTTCAGACAGCCAGAAGTGGAGCATAAGCCGAGGATTCAGTTCAGCTTTGGGGAACTGTCGTGGTCCCAGCCTCCGGTTCCGACTCTCAGTTATGTAAAACATATGCTAAACTAATGTGGGTAGTTGCTGCTTGACTGAAGGGGTCGTCGGGGAGGGGACTTGGGTTTGCAATTCAAATGCAGTTTGCAACTTGCTATTCATTGGGGGATTTTCTCGGATGCAGCAGCAGCAGCTGCGGAATCAGTGCAAGCAGCGATGAGTGATGATTTTGTCCCTCCATCCAGTATCTTCCACCCTTTTCCACTAAATGTGCAGCTGCCTCTGTCGTTTGTGCAGAGAGCCTACAAATGTGGGATAGAACTATAAAATAACCGAAGTTTACTTACTCTAGTCCTGGTATTAAATTTGTATAACTTCTTAAAATTATTTATTTATAATTTAAATTTTAAAGTGATAGATTGGACCCTTTTAAGTTCTAGAACCCTATTATTTAATTTGACAATTTCTTTGACATTTTATTTATTTAATGCAATTCATTCAACACTCTTAAATCTTGTTCATCATTTGCATAAAAGTCAGAAGGTTCCATTCTTGAGCCTACCTCATCGATCCCTCTGAATGATAAGCCTTAAGCATCCTCTTCCATAGGCAAGTTGCCATACCCTGAAAGGGAAAATAGAGGGCCAGACAACAAATCCGAGTCAAGCATTCAGGCAAACAAATGGTTACCCCCAAAAGGGAAAAAACGAAGAGTCAAATGCTCACACAAATATGTCACGCACAAACGGCAAAAACAACGGCACGACGTACAAAAAAATAGGAAAGAATTCGAACGAAAATGTTTAAAAAAATATATGTATGGAAAAAAGTAAAAGGGAACGAAACAAGGTTCATCGGGTTCAAATGAGCCTAGCCAGAGACACAAAAACCGAACGACCGGCCCAAAACTTTTTTCCTTCGCCTGTTTGCCTCTGTCAAAGAAGAAGCAACAGTTTCGATGATAACCAAAGCAGTACGAAAAACAAGAGCTCTGAAAGGGAAAACGAAACCGAATCGGAAACTTAGAAAAAATGAGACCGACTGAAAAAATATGTTCAAGAGGGCGTCAAAGTTGACGCTTATCTGCGCCTCATTTGCCAAAGGCAGCAACAAAAGCCTCATCAATTTCAAAGGCCTCGACCGTCGGAGCCAAAGATTGAACCACTGACAGCTGTCTGCGGGAGGGGAAAATAGGATGGAGACTACGACCGAAGAACTAGGGAGACCATAACCAAAATTGCAAAAAGGATTTGGTATAAATCCGACCATTAGATACTCTTTTCTATTAAACGTCTTCAGTGTAACAATAAAAATTGAGACCTTTTTATATTTAAAAGGTGAAAGCAAGTATTTAAATATCGGAAACTATTTTTCCCCCATATAACAAGGTACAATTAATTAAACTGGTCTTGAAAATTCCTTGTTAAAAATATTGCTTCTCCTCACAAATAATATTCCCGATTACCTCACAATACCATTTGAATTTTCGGATCATGACAAAAAGTTTCCTGAATGCTAAATACCTCTGTTCTGCTCTGCAAATAGCCAAATTAAGTGGGAGAACAGTGGACACTGTCGCGCCAAAGTTCACTCAACTTTCAACTCGTAATTTGTCATTGTGCCAGGCGCCGTGAGTAGCCGACTGAAAACGACTCCCGACAGCTGCCACCGCCTTCCACTTTCCACATTTTCCCATTATTTTCCCCCCTGATTTTCCTCAGAACGGGCGCAAAAGTGTCCACCACCGGACAACGTCATCGCTGGCCAAACAATAAATATGGAAATCGGTCGCAGCAGTGGAACATTTTCACCAACATTTCCGATCCCCGAAAAATCGTAGTAGCCGTCTGCTTGAGCTGATGCCACTGCAATGCTGCGTATACGCAATAAAATTTATGATAATGCAAAATACTTCAGACTGTCGCATTTTTGTGGAGAAAATGGCTAACGAATGCCAGAACGCCAGCACGAGTCTCGTGTGGGTGGTGATTAATTTGCGTATTGTTCTTTGAGATATATTTCTCTTTTCAATATATTCTTTATTCCTGCATTTTATGTACTTATATTATTTTCCCGTCGTCGCGACATTTCCCCAGATGGTTCGGCAGGCATGTGCATTGAACGCATTGTCTTCCCGGGATGTTGTGCTTAAGTGCGGTGGTTTTCCCCACTCTTTAGTGGGTAAGGGCATTAAATGAGTTCGGTTGAGTATTAAAATCAATTTCAGTACTTTCGTGCATGACTTTTGCAAGATTTTGAGCTACCTTTTTTGGTAAGTAAATGTCATTTAAATCATATTGGCATTAAATGACAGAAATAATTTACTGAAAAATACAAAATTACAACCAATAAAAAAAAGCAACAACTTTAAATTAAATTAAAAAAAATTATAATATTTTTTTAAAAATTCTTTTAAATAATTATATTAAAAAACCTTAAAAGCTAGAAAAGAGCAGCGCATGTAACCTTGAAAATTAAGTATTAATCAGTTTCAACAACTTTTTAATTTATATTATTTTAATTTTCACTAAAAACTGGTGGCTTATGGCAATGCGATACATTAAATTATATTATTTTTAGACATCCAGATGCTTTTGGTTTGGTTTAAACAAATCGCCTCGCTTTAATCCACTCTTTTATATTTATTAGAGCAATCTACGTCCGACCTTACGAATGCATATATTTCGCACTGCTATCCAACATTTTCACATTTCCGCACATTTCCCGCAACTTAAATCAATTTGCTTTTACTTTGACCGGGCTGGGTGAGGATTTTTTCTCTGACCGGCTACACATCGAAGTCTGCCATATAATTTTCAATGCATACAGGACTCGTGTCCTGAATCCCGTCGACAGCATACGTGGTGGAAATACATTGGAGGGAAAAAACGTAAATGTATACATACATATATTGGTTGAATTTCAACTTTGACAGACGATGACGAAGAGTTTCTTTTGTGCCGTTAATAATAATAATAACAGCGATGGCAGAGCGGAACCCCCTGTACTGAAATTTATTTCCTTCGAAGGAACAAAGCTTTAAATGCGCTCGAAAAGAATCTTAACTTCAAAAGCTTTTCATGTAATGAAAATTCCTCGAATAGCTAAGTGAATTGGCCTTGGAGTGGAATTAGAGGCGGCTTTTTCCACCACCCAATCATCATTATCGTCGTCATCGAGTCGAGTGTTAAATGTAATTTATAGATACTAAGAACTCTGGCCAACAGGTTGCCAACTGGTTTCCAATACGCTGCTTCAAAGCCCACAGAGAATTACAATAAAGAGGAAAAAAGCCCAAAGCGGAAGCGAATGCTACAAATTTCATTTACAAACAGTCCTTGAAGACCCCGCGCGGCGACCAAGACAGGTGCAACTGGACAGGTGAGTGCCAATTAGCACATTACATCGCAAGAAAATCTATCCGACGAGGGTGAGGAGTGACTTCGACTTCGACTTCGATATTGAAATGAAGAGGCGCTTCGCATAAATCGCATAAATATGTTAATTAGTCAAGTGCCGCACGACGCGAACGTAAACACTCTGCGCTGCTCGCTTGAATTTGTTTAGAATTAATTTCAGCTCCGTTTCATTTGCATAAATTGTGTGAATGTTTAATGGACTTGTTTGCCGTACGGCAACCGAAAGCAAATCAAAATAAAAGCGCGCGACGAAACGGCCGAAAGTAAAAGTTAATTATCGCATAAGACTAGAATCGTCAATTGGGTCTCGTCTAGAATTGGGTCAACGGGGAATCGGGAATCGGAATCGATGAATGAAAACGGAATTGCTTTCACAACCGCATGATAAGATTTCAAATGGCTTAGTAATTTGAGAAGCTAAAAATAATTTGGAAACACTTCTTGTGCGCCACAACTGACCTCTGGCCTTCGGGCCGTGATTAAGCATACGCAGCGTGTCTCAGTTCGTAGGAAGTGTCCCAAAGCACTCAAAAAGCGGGACAAAAGAGAGATAAGCCGGCTCTTCGGAAGATGGAAGAGGTCGTAAACAGGGAAAAACAAAACTAGTGCTCAACGCACGAAATACGAACCGATGGTTCAGAGAAATCAGAGGCCCACAGAAAAGCAGTGATAAGTCGACGCAGAAATTAATGCCGCCCAAGAATCGGATTTGGATTTCCACTCAGCAGAGACAACGGAAGATTTCCACTCAGCCAACTGATTAAATTTATTTATTATGTCACTCTCCGTCTGTGTCTGTCGTTAGATGGATGATGGCCGACGGCCCCTTCTTCCCCGCATCGACTTTATGGCCTGTTTCTAGCTCTTAAGTCCCATTATGACAGGGGAATCGTTGGCTAAAGTCTCCCTGCTGTTTCGCATCCCCCTGCTGCCGATTTCTTATCGATGGAGGGCAAATTGAATTCGGACTGCTGCTTATCAGCCTTTTGTTTAGCGATTGTCGCTTATCGGGTATCCCGAATCTGTGCAACCCGATATACGATACGGCGAGTCTTGTGCCAAATATTTGGCAGATAACAAAAGTGGAACCAAGGAGGAGCAGTCGTAGTGACACCCAACCCAAAATCCAAGTACGTGCCGAAGGGAAACTTTCGCCAGAGAAAAAACTGCAGTCGATTTCAGTTCTCGTCGGGGAGTTACGTGGGTTGTGGGGATTGTTCTCTGGGCTGTGGTCTCTGTGTGTGTCACAGGGCGATAAAAATTAACCCATTGAGCTCCGAAGTTCGGGGCTCTAATCCACGTCTCATGTTTACACGTGCCACCATTTCGCTGTCCATTTCTCGATGAGTTTTGCTTTTGCGTTATCAAACGAAACCTGAGCGAAGCTCTGTCGCCTTTTATTTTCGGTTTACGGCGCTCAGTTCAATTGGTTTTGGTTTTTGGTTTTGAAATGGTTCCACGCTCTTCGGACATGACTCAATGCGGACATTAATCATGCATCCAACAAAGTCTCAGTATTATATATGTATTTTCAACTAAGCGGGCGAACAAAGGGTGTTAGAATACTTTTTGTTTCAGCATCGCTGAGCAGAGATTTAAGAGGAGGGGTGGGGGAAAAAAGCAACCGCAAAACAACAATAAAGAAACCAAACGAAAATTACTTTTCTACTAATTGCAACTCTGGAACTGAACTGCTGAGGTCATCAGGTGGACTGCGAATGGAGGCGAGGGGCAGATCATTTGGCCAACAGTTCAAAACAATGCACAGGAAATTCGCATTTACTCAGTGCTGGAGAAAAGCCAACAATAAACCAACAAAAATGCCATGCAACATCAACGTTTTCCTTTGCCATTGTAGATGGGAATTTGCACAAAGCCTTGGATTGAGTAATGATGCCAGCGGGATCAGAGGGAAACGGATAAGGAATAGCTTATTTTTCAGATTGAAATTCTCTCTTCGGCGAATTTTGCTACGCTTGGGGATAAAGCAAGGGGAATACATACAAAGCTAACCCGGGCAACGAAGAAATTTCTATTTTATTAAAAACTACTCCCTCTCGCAAACTACGTTTCTAACATTTACAAATAAATTCGGTGTTGAATTGGAATCGTTAGCTTAATTCAGTTTGCACTGCTAAATAATTTTGATTTTCTTCTCGTCTAGCTTACTGGAAAATAATGTAGTAAAAGTTTTATACACAAAAAAAAACTTGGTAAAATTAACCAATATAATTGTCAAACAGTCCCCAACCACAAAAATTGTCAAATCTACCAATTAAAAACAAAAACAAAATACACGTAATAGTTAAAAAATAGTTACGTAACTATCCGTATAGGTATCTAATCTTCTTTCTTTTATGTTAAATTTATATAATCTAAACTAACATAATTGTTCCAATAAAAAAGGGGTCAGTGGTAAATTCGTACCAGAGCGGATTGACATAAAAATCTAGAAAAATCAACATAATTCTGAAATAATTAGAAATATAACTATAAGCTAAACATTTTAAAAGCAATTTTTTATGATAATTTTTTAAATTTCTAGCATATATACTTGTTTCCAAAAACCTTTTTCGCAATATTCGCAGTGCACCCACAAAAATGAAAGCCCTAATCACTGCCCCTCTCCCAAATTACTGAACATTAATTTGAACGCCGGGTTGCCAATTGACGTGGCTGCAACCTCTACTATTGCATAACACCTGACAAATGCAATTCAGGCAAAATGCATCGACGATGCTGATGATGGCCTCAAGTGAAAAACACTCACGCAAACACGCGACGCACTTTGGGCTCGGGATTGGGATTGGGTGGCTCCATTCCAATGGGTACTTTAATAAAGTGCAGTCCAAATTGTGGGCCATCGCAAGGCAGCCTTGCTTTTGTTGTTTTTGCCGGTGGTGGTGGTGGTGGTGGTGGTGGTGCTGGTGATGCGGTGGTGCTGCAGTTGCAGCCACCGTGGCGTCAATTATCGCCGCTGTACGCAAAGTGGGGCAGGCAAATAATAAAAACGCGCCCAAACGCAGTCGTCAGGCTCAAAGCACTTCATTGTCAAATGAGCTTAAACACCACGCCCCTCGGCCCCGATTCCGCCCCGTTAAGACCCCCTCCTCATCGCCGACCCCATCCCCATCCACATCCACATCTCCATCTCCATTCTCGTTTTCATTTGTGCAGCACTCTTTGGTGCGTTTTCGTTTTCATTTTATTTCAGCATCGCTCTCTTTCAATACCCTATCCGCATGGTAATTCCATTTTCACACCCCATTTAGGTCTTTTTATAAATCAAGTCTTTTTATTAAAATATTTGTATTTTATTTAAAGTTTTTAATTATATTACATTTACGATGCCTCTTAAATTTCTATACCCTTAAATCCTATAATTTAGATTTTTTTTAGCTATCTGTAAATTGTAAGTATGATTTTTGAATAATATACACTTATTTCTAAGGTTCTGAATATTATTTTAAAATTAAATATATTATTAGTTTGCAAAGGATAACACTATTTTAGGCCCATTTTTAGTGTTAGAATAAAAATATAATAATAATATAATGAACAAAATAATAAAATAAAATTGTTAGTAAATGTATAATTGAATTTACTTTCAACAAATAATAAGAAAATAAATAGTATCTACGTTTTAAAGGACTGTAATGATAATTTGGATCTTACTTTACCAAGTGGTCTGTATAATGCGAGGGTATTTAAAGTTATTTCTTAAAAAATCACCTCTTCCTGACTGTTTTTCTTTTTTCTGCAGTTTTGTTCGCCGTTTTCACGCCTCACTTGCCGCCTTGTTTGCCTCGTTCGCTGATTTGCTGATTGATAGCGACGTCTGCAATTGAGACTGAAACTGCGACCGCGACTGCAACTGGCACTGGGACTTCGGATCCGTCTCCGCGCAGGTGTCGCCGCCTAATTAAATGAAGGCAACGTTCACGCATGCGTAACCTGCAAACACTCCCAGGCCCACTTGCCCCGCCCCTCGAGCGCCCTTCGCAACGCATTGTTAAGAAAATGGGTCAATATGCAATTATTGCATTTTATTTTTCTTATTTTTTTTTGCACTCTGTGGGCTCAGCTTCGTTTGCGTCACTCGCGGAGAGTTGAGAAGCGAGTTCGCAATAATCATAATATGGCTACTTCACTTGGCAAAGCAATCAAGCCGAGGCCTCCGAGGTGTTGATTTTGTTAATATTTGCCAGAAGGCGGTTTCCATTCCCCCCCTCCCCAGACGATTCTCGGTGTCCACCGCTCCCAATTCGCGGAACTCGGGAAGGAGTCGAAGTCGATGCATCGTTGCATGTGCAACAGCTCCAAGTTCTATGGGTTAATGAAGCGACGCCAGAGTTTGTTTGGTGTGCTCCATTTTCGAGGGTGATGGAACAATTTTAAGGGGAATCTTGAAATTGATTTGCGGAAATACACAGAAAGTAATTTCAAGGGGAAAACTATTTAAGAAGCGCCCATTTACGAATTTAATAATAGTTTTGTGTGCTCTATGAACTCATTACCAAAATCTGCGAGTTCCAGGAAATTTAAATAATTTTATATTGCTAAACAATTTATCAGGCTTTACTTTCAGATTTATGTCTAAATTCTAAACAATGTATAACCCAAAATAGGTAGACCTCCAAAAAACAGTCTCTTTCGGCCCCAGACCTTTAAAATTAGCCCTTGTTTGGACAGCAACATGAGGGTCCTTCTAGGCGCCGAAAGTTTCCTGAATATTGTAAGTTCCTCGAACACCTTGACTCTTTGAAAAAAACCTAATAAAATTAGACAAATTAAAGTGCAAACAACGGATAAGATGGTACAGCAAGGGCAAGTCATATCTACCCCCAAAAGAACTCTACGACAAGGCAATGAAAGCCATCGAAGCTCGCCAACTAACGATTTCAGCACTCTTGAGACCTGGAAAAGAAAAAAAATCAGAAACAGCTGTTTTGGAAATATTTTGTCGGGCATTAGCGTCAGCAAATAAGTCTGGTGATGATGGAAAGTCTAAAGAGGTCTCTAGTTCCAAGGGTCAGAATTCTGCTGTTTCTAGCAGCCAGAAAGTGAAGAAAAATCTAAATTGTATTAACCTTATTGTGAACCAGGACTTCCAACCACAATCTAAAAGCCCTTCGGTTCAGCCTCAAACGAAATTGGAAACACCGCAAATTTTCAACTGCAAGAACTGTTACGAAAAAAGTTCTGTGAACACACAAGGTTTTCCAGAAATGTTGATTGTAAACTGCAAGGATTGCCATCGAGATGGAAAACTACAATCTTCAGAGTCAATCATGGGCACTGCGATACCAACACAACTGGGAAATCATGCAAAAGAACCAATTAGCGTTATTGAAGAGCTTTCAAAATCTCCTTTAAATCCAAAGGTTAGCGAAATTTTATCATCGAAACAAGATACAAAAGCAGCGGCTCCAGGTAAACCCCAAGAATCTCCAAGTCTTCCGCCTCTTGACGAAAGATTTACCATGCCACAAAAGTTGGCTTTTCCGGTGGGAAGAAATCCTTGTATCGACGGAAGTAGAGCTGAGAAATCTAAATGCCCCACACCTAAGCCCAAACCGTGCTCCTCGGCCCAAAAAGAACCCAAACCACCAGCTAAAGCCAGTTCCCCAGTTAAAACCGCACCGCAAGGGAACGCTTCGACTAAAACAAATACTCTACCTAAAACAAATGTGTTGGATAAGCAAAAGGCCCCTGTAAGTTCAACACCTCAAGCGAAGCCAAAGAATCCTGAATCAGAGAAGATACCATCAACTCCAAGTGTTGATTCAGCTTTCCCTTCGGGAAGGAACCCCTGTACAGACGGTAAAAAAGATAGTAAGAAACCCAAATGTGCAGCATCGAAACCTGAAACAAAAGAACCAAAGGTAGACAAGCCCATGAAAAAGGAAAAATCAAAAGCTTCGGTTAAAAACCAATGTAAGCAAGAAAAGAAAGAAGAAACTTGCACGGGAGTATCTCCTGTTAAAAAGGCGGTTACTGCTTCAAGTAGTTCTCCAAAACCTAATCCTGAATCGCCAGCAAAACCTCTAAAGGAAAAATCATCGAGAAAGGATTTTAAACAACCGCAGGTTAGGTCCACCAATTCTCCGGTTAAGGCTAATGCTCCTCCAAAACCAACTCCCAAGCAAAAACCGCAATTTACAGATGGACAACTACCACCGTTGCCATCTTCCAGTTTTTCTATGCCGCTCTTGTCAGCCTTTCCGATGGGAAGAAATCCTTGCCGAGATGGTCCACGAGGAGGATCCGCCAATGGGTGTTCTAAACCTAAAGACAATCCCTGCTCCAACCCAAAAGTGAAACCCTGCAAGTCCGAAACAGATTCTTGCGCTTCGAAGAAGAAAAGTTCTGGTGCTGCCGGTTGCCCCACTAAAACTTCTCTGGATAAGAAGGCTTCAGCTGCTATTGCCTCAGCTCCCCAAAAAGATGCTAAACCTCCGGATTCCAAAAAATCTGGTGCATCTTTACCAGCGCCAAAGGCTTCACCTCCTCCAGCAGCTAAAGAAATAAAAGAGTCTACCAGAGTTACAGCTGCAAAGGCTCCCCTGCCACCACCACCTGCTAAAGAAATTAAAGAATCTATGGGTCCTGCACAACCACCATCTAAAAAAGAAATAAAAAGCTCTACGGGTGTTCCAGCGAAAAAAGAAAAATCATGCCGGCGACCTTTATCAAAACCCCAATCTACAAAAGAATCCGAAAGATGCAAAGTTAAATGCGGCTCCGAAAAAGTTTCAAGTAAATGCTCCGAATCAGATAAAAGTCCGAAAGTCAGTGAGTCTAGCAATCCGAATACAAAACCGGAACTAAAAAGGTTTCCGGCTCTTCCATTGAAACAAAGCCTCGCCAGTTATATAAGCAGTATTGAACCACTTCTCACCGAGAAGGAACTCAAGGAGGAACAGAAGATCACCAAGCAGTTTCGGGAGAACGAGGGCGCGGATCTCCAGGAGCTGCTGGAGGAGGAGGCCGAAAAGTGCAGCAACTGGCTGACCCCGAGGTGGACACGATCCGCCTATTTGAGCTATCAGGCTCCACTGACCGTCTTCTCCAGTCCGGGTCTCTCCTTTCCAGTTCAAGAATTCCCGGAGCCTCTGGATTTTCTTAACTTCACTGCCAAAGCGATTTACGCTATTTGCGAATTCAAGAAGCTAGTGTACCAAAACCAAATTCCGGTGGTCAAGATGGGCAAAAATTTGCTGGACAACAGCCAGTTCTGCAAAATCTTTGGCACGATTCGGAAACCAGGAAGATTTTGCGATACCATCGAACAGTTCAGTGATTCGGATTACGTTGTGGTGGTCTACAATAACAACGTAAGTTTTGATCAGTGATAAGTGTTTAGAAATATCAAAGACTTCCTGCTGGAGTTTAATGATCTTAACTAAATTCCTCTTATCCTTTCTAGTATTACAAGTTGCCCGTTTATTTGGAAAGTGGAAAACTATTGCATGTTCACAGCCTGAGAGATACACTGGAGAAGATTATCGGCTGTCCCGTAGAAAAGGGCGAACCTTTTGGCCTGCTGACCCACGACAATAGAAGCAACTGGGCAGAGGCATACACTGCACTTTGTTGTCCCCATGGAAACGCCGATACTGTAGAGACTATCGAACAATCCCTGTTCTTGGTCTGCCTGGACCAGTGTGTGCCCGTTACCAAGGGAAAGGAGAGGATTGTGCAGGCCCACCAGCTCCTCCACGGCGGTGGACTGCGCCAGAATAGCGCCAATCGTTGGATGGACAAGACCATCCAGCTGATCGTGAACCCAAACGGATTGGCTGGCTTTTGCTATGAACATTCCCCCGCCGACTGCCAGCCGTTGGCCATGCTGATGGACTTTGTGCAGCAGAAGGTGTAAGTAAATCAGCAAAAAATATTTCGAAATAAATCAAATTATATTTATTATATATTTAAGGAACGAGGAGAACTATGGTTGCAATGACTGCAAGTCGGACAAGGAAATCTCCTTTAAGTTGCTGAAATTTCAGCCTGTGAACGAGTGCATCAATTTGTGGTTGTGTCAGGCCAGGCGCAACATCCAAAGGATATCCAGTCAGCTGCTGATGAACGTGTTCCAGTTCGAGTGCCACGGCAAGTGCTTCATCAAGGCGCAGGGCCTCAATCCGGACAGCTACATCCAGATGGCCCTGAGTCTGGCCTACTACTCCCTGCACAGGAAAATACCCGCCCAGTACGAGTCGGCGCACTTGAGGATTTTCTGCGAGGGACGCACCGAAACCATAAGATCCACCTCCAACGAATCAAAGTCCTTTGTCCTGGCCATGCAATCGAAGGGGGCTTCGAGCCATGAGAAGCTGGCAGCCCTGCAAAGGGCGGTGGATGCCCACGAGAAACTGATCAAAGAGGCCATCAATGGGCAGGGCATCGATCGCCACCTGTTTGGATTGCAGCAGATGGCCCTGGAGAATGGACTGCCACTGCCGGAATTCTTTAGGTCAACGGGTTTCGTAAGATCGGTGACCTTTCAACTCTTCACCTCTCAGGTGGCCACTTCCCACGAGGGCTTCATGGCCTACGGACCTCTTATAACCGACGGCTATGGGGTCTGCTACAATCCGCAGGAGGAGAAGATAATCTTCGCCATCTCCGCCTGGAAGACTTGTCCGGAAATAAGTCCCTCTAAGTATGGTAAGGCCATCAAAAGCTCCCTGAATGCCATGAGAAGACTTATCCTGGAAACAGGAGGCGATTGTGTGGGCCAAAATCCGTGCAAGTGCGAGAAAATTCGGTTCTAGAAGAGGGAACTCTCGGTTTTTGTTGTTTTGTCACATAACAAGGCAGAAATACACACACTCGATTTATTTTCAGATGCATTAACTTGGTTCGGATTCGGGTTCAGGGTCGTCGCATTACTCACGCCGAAACCATGCTCACCTTTGACAAGAAATAAGCCGGAGACTCGTGAAATTCTCTTCGAAAATATATTGGCCTGAGTCAGAGTGAAAAAGTGTGCAGCCAACTCAGATCATCCGAGATCGCCCACGGGGTTTAAGGAGAGCTCACTCACTCGCCGGCCAGTTTGCTAATTAATAAAGCGGCCTTAAGGGGAAGAGTAAGTGGTTAGGTGATTCAGTTAATTACTTTTATTGGATCATAAAATATTTAAGGAGGAAAATATGTAGGAAAGAAAGACACACTCTTGGAGGTGTGGTATTTATTTGGAAACTGATTTCATGAGTTCTAAGTACCCACGGCTCTCCTTCCATTCGATGCACTACTAACCCATTTTCCCTATAAATGCGACGGCAAAGAGTGAATCTCATATTTTCCCCGCCAGTTCAGTTCTTATGCAACATTTGAAGATGCAATTCTTTCAGTTCTCTCTCGGTTTCTCGATTCTCTGCTCTTTTCTGGCTGCAATTTTACTGCTAAATTAAGTAATTGGTCCAAGAAGCCGCCTTTGACTGCCCTGCATTCGCTTTGGATTCTGCAATCCAAACGTTCTGCTGTCTTTGCCTTTGTGGGGGTAAACGTATCTGTATCTGTATCTGCATCTGAGCATCTGCATCTGGGCATCGCGAAGTGAGAGGCGTGCTCTGTGCTCTCCTCCTCTTTTCGATTCTTTGGTATTTCTATGCGAATGTGAATTGCAGATGCGGATTCCAATTCAGTACGCGAATAGTCCGAAAAAGAGGCGAGCAGCAGGCCACAGATGATCAGACTAATGCAGCTGTATCTGCATCTGCAAATGCAAATCTGTCTAGTTCTCTGCTCTGCAGCAGAACAATCATTCCAGGGAATTGCGACTTACTTTCAAGCGAATCTCTTGCTGTCATTAGCCAAATTGCAGGCATTCTAATTGGCACACTCCACTTTGTTTTAATCCACAGCGTTAAAATTCAATGTTCCCGATCGCTAATAAATCCTAATATATGTCACAAATTCTGCTAATTAAATATAAGGAAAGACTTAGATCCTTGGTAATTTACTTTTCTTAAATTCTGAGGAATATTTTATTTTATGGTTCTACCAATTTTGATATGTTTTGATATTTAAAATATTTTTCCCAGTGTTGAGGACCTAATGGAGTTCACTTTGCAAAACTCTGCGTGTGATTCACACGCCTTTCGGAGCAGATCAGCCCTCCTCTCACGTGCTGCTCGTCATCGCCGGCCACAATCTGATCTCATTTTAATCACAGCTAATGAATGTCAACACTAATTGCCACTTGAGTGCCACCACTCAGCGGGAGGGGGATGGAGGGGCGAGGGCCGAAGGGGTGGACCCCAAAAATGATCTCAAACAAAACAAAGTTAACAAGCAGTAAACAGAAAAAAGAGTCAAACAAAAGGCAAACCAAACTGCGAAAGCCTAATTACGGGTTGTTATAACTACTAAATATGGGGCACAAACCTCTCTTTTTTTGGGGGGGGAGAGGAAAAAGAGTTGAAGGGCGGCGGTCGGAGTGCGTCACTTAAACGACTTAATATTTACAAAAATTTACACAAATTAATTAACCAATTAAGTGAACGTAGAGCAGACAAGTGCAGTCATTAATCATGGAGTCTTTCTATGACGAACCACGAAGTCCCCTCGAGCTAATGATGTGGTAAAAACTCAATTCGGTGACTATTTAATGGGTTTATTCAAGAGTGATAGATGGATTAATCGATCGTTGGAATTGTCAAAGCCCAAAGCAATCGTATTAAGCGATCGCCACTAAAATGGAATTTTAATGAAATAACCGTGTTTCCATTGACACTTTTTGTTATATTTAAATAAATAAATAAAGCGTGACTAAATGAAAATATTAGAGTAATATTTAAAAAATTTTTTATTGCCACTTGAAGAATATTAAATATCTTTTTTTCTATCTTTAAAATACAAGGAGATGGAATCAAGTTGTTTCAAGCCCCAAAATATAATGCAATTGCCACTAAAATGGAATTTTAATGATAAACCGTGTTCCCATTATTTAATTTAAATAAAGCATGATTAAATGATAATATTAGAGTAATATTTAAAATATTTTTTATGGCCCCTTGAAGGATTTTAAATATCTTTTTTTTTATCTTTCAAATGCAGGCAGATGGAATCATGTTGTTTCAAACCCCATTATTATGCGATTACCACTAAAATGGAATTTTAATGCTATACCTTTTAGATATATTTAAATAAATAAATAAATGTGATAAAATTAAAATATTTAAGAATTATCTATAACATTTTCTATGCCCAGTTTAAGGATAATAGATATTCTTAGTGCTCTGAATTTGTTCTATCTTTCCAAATGCAGGCAGATGGAATCAAGCTGTTTCGCCGGCCACATGGCGTATGAATAATCGACGCAAAGCCTTTGCCATTTATGGCTACCCTGCAGCATCGATCGAATTGGCTCTAAAAACCGCGTCTTGGACAACGAATTCGATTCAACAACTCAACGATTGTTTGGTTGTTTGTTCGCTTGGCGTGGCTCTCAGATTTCGAGCTCGTTCTGCGGCCATTTGGTATTTGGTGCCTTGTCATGCTCCATGCTGCAGTTTGCCGGCTTTTGAGGATAGCCTGCGACCAAGTTGGGGTCGCAATTCTTTATTTGTATTCCGAGTAATTGTCGTCGCCGGCGGCGGTGATGTCATCCGGCAGGTAGATATACATAGGTGCCAAAAGGTGACTTTTTGCAGCAGTCATCGTCGCGAGCTGCTTGTCGTTGATGGATTCGTCGAGGCGAATCTCGGATTGGATTGGATTGGATTGAATTGGTGGATGCTCTTGTCTTGGCTGCTGACTGCTGGCTGCTTGCTGCGCATTTTGACCAATTTTAGCCAAACTCAATTAGTCTTAACTGATGTTTCGTTTGTGCTTTTTATAGAACTCGCACAGGGTGCGGGAGCTTATGGCTTTCTGATATCATTGGGGTCAAGGCTAGTGTTTTCTGTTCGGCACAGCACAGCACCCCGATTCCAGAACGAATCTCGAGATCTTGGCTGCTGCGCAATTCAAAGAAAGCCGTGCACATAAATTCAGTTGGCTAAATGTGCACAAGCATCGGTATATACAGCTTTCTGAGCTGGCTTCGAATCGGCGTCTTTAATTAGCACTGAAATTAAACTTTTTTCTCGTCGTCGTCGGTGCTTTTTCCTTTCATTTGTCGCATTACCTGCGACCACTCCATTTAGCCAACTCTCTCAACGCAACTCAGTGAACTCGAGTTCGGCGCGACTCCCGAAATTCTAGTTCCAGTTCCCAAGCGATCGGCCGACTAATTCTTCTTTAAACAAACCGAGGAGAACCGAGAAATGAGCATCACAAGCAGCACCAGCAAAAAGTAAATTCAGAAATCTTCATAAACATGCTAACAAAAAGTTCTTTTGCCAGCGACCTTGGAATTTCAGTTCATCTGCTTTGCGTGCTTCATTTTATGGCCTCGCCCCCTTGCGCCCGGATTTTGTTATTTATTAATTCGTAATGCCATTTTACGTCTGGCCATTTGGCAGCCATAAAAAGTTTCGGTTCAGTTTCAGTTTTCTTTGAATTTGAATTTGGATCTGGCTTTGGGAGGGAGTCTATATATGCACGGGTATAATGCCCCTAAAGATTCTTCAGAATGCAAGTAGCAGAAGCGAGACCCATTGCTCTGTAGAAGTATCTGCAAAATTGCGCAACCCACACTCTCGCATGCTGAGTGCTTGCTTTGGCCTGGCCCCCTTTGACTTCGTTTTCTTTTTGTATATTTGCATTATTTTGGTTTCTGCCGCGGCTTTGCCCGCATTCAGTATGCGCCCCGTGGCCCCAGCTCCTCCAATTGCATCTGCAAAACACATTCGCAATGGAAAGCAGAAGTGGAAGACCAAAGAAGAGCACAGAGCACGCTTCTCATTGTGTGCCGCCTCGCGATTCCGATGCCCAGATGCAGATACGAGGCCGCCAGCGGTCTAATAGATGCAGATACTCAGGCACAGATACAGATACAGATACATTTACCCGCACAAAGAACATTTGGATTGCAGAATCCAAAGCGAATGCAGGCCAGTCAAAGGGAGGGGATGATGCGAAGGCGGCTTCTTGGACCAATTACTTAATTTAGCAATAAAATTGCAGCCAGCAAAGAACGCAGACCCGAGAAACCGAGAGCGAACCGAAGGAATTGCATCTTCAAATGTTGCATAAGAACTGAACTGGCGGGGCAAATATGAGATGATAATGGAGGAATATTGGGAGGGGGTGGCGGCCAAGAGGGGCTGACTCTTTGCCCCCAAGAGAAGAAGGCGCCGCATTCATGAGGGAAGTGGGTCAGTGGTGCATCGAATAGAGGGAAGACTATGGTTACGACTTGGAACTCTTCGCTATTCGTTTCCAATTGGGCGCAGTGCCTATTTATAGACATTCAGCCATTAAAGCTATACTAAATAATAATTAAATTCAGGCAATTCGAGGCGTCATATTTTAACTACATTATTCTACAAACTTTTCCAAAGAAAAAGATTAGATCGATTTTTTAATGGAATTATACTGTAATCTTAACGACTTAATGACCGAATTCTCTATTAATATAAAATTTAAATTAATATTAGTTGGTTCTTTGCTGCCTGGGAATGCAACCCAGTTAACTGCATCACCTGACTGAAAAACACCCCAATGTCCGATCTTCTTCCAGCTATATATAGTATGATTTAGTGCCGACTTGGCTGAGTTATTAATTAGCGAGCTGAGTGAATGCGCTCCCCGCTTTTCCCCGTGGGCGTTCTCGGATGAGCTGAGCTGGCTGCACTTGGCTGATCGGCCGCCCCGTTTTCTGAGTCAGGCTAATATTCGCGATTGTTTTGGGGCCTTGTCAAAGGTGAGTAATAGGCGGGAGATCGTATATGGCCCGCTCGATGTTTCCACAGAAACTCGCCAAGTTTCGAGGCAAGTGCTCACCTTGAACTTGGCCATACAGAGAGATAGAGCTAACTATTTGAATTTGAATTTTCCTCTATCTATCTATTGGCCTCTCTTCGTTTTTTTTGCAGTTGCATTGCGCTGCCCAGCGAAGCTGAAAATATTTAAATGCTAAGCAACGTTTTTTCTGCTAAACAAATATGAATGCGAAATTTTTGTTTGCTGGGACTCACCCACGAACTGGTCATGACAATGCCGATGACGATGTTGTTGGCCTGGCCAAAAAGCAGAACCACAAGCGACAAAGTAATTACGTCGAAGAGGGAGAGAGAGGAGGGATACAGCAGGTTATGCAAGTTCAAGGCCAAAAACTCTGCATTAATTATAATTATTTTTGCATTTGTTAAACGCAGAGGGGCAACAACAAGCAGCGGCGAGCTGCCTGGTAATTGTCTGGGCGAATGCAAAAGAGGAAAAACAGGTAAATGCAGAATTTGTTTTGCTCGAATGTGGTAATTAATTGTGGCCAGCAATCGATGGCAGAATCCCCCAGCCAGGGGGTTAATGCCATTCGCAAGAATTGAAACTCCCTCGAGATTGAATTTATATGTAAGAGGGGAAATTTTTAATAAAGAACGGAAAAACCCAAAAGAATCAATCGAATATTACAAACTAACCACGATTGCAGTTTTTCGCCGAGGAAAAGTACTCTAAAGACACGTACTTCTACTTTTTAACACTCCTCCTTGGCTTCACTTTTCTTATCTCTAAAGTATTTGGCACAAGAGCCGCTATATCTTATATCATTTGCCGAGATTTGGGATACCCGATAAGAGGGCAAACAAAAGGCTGATAAGCAGCAGTCCAAATTCAATTTGCCCTCCATCGATAAGGAAAAAGGGGGACTTAAGCCAACGATTGCTCTGCCATTATGGGTCTTAAGAGCTAGAACAGACCATAAAGTGAGCCCCTGGGGGAGGGGAAATCAGCCATCCAGTGAGACACAGACAGAGAGTGACATAATAAATAAATTTAATCAGTTGGCTGCGTAAAAAGCTCTGCTGATGCTGCTGGATTGGTAGGAGTGGAAACCCAATCCGAATCCGATTCTGAGGCAGCTTTAACTTTTACTTTAAGACTGCCGTTCATATTTCGAGTGTTTAGTGTTCATTTCTTTCAATTCCGCCCTTTTTATGACCTCCACCTTCTGCCCGACTGGCTGGCTTATCTCATTGCGACCCCGATTCCCATCCCCCTTCCGTTCTTGTGTCTGCCTTAGGAAATCGTGGCTTTGGCCACGTTGCGTATGCGTAATCGAGGCCTAAATCCAACTCTAAGGGCAATTGTTTTGTGACACTGGGCGATTTTTCATAGCCGGCAGCTAACATACATTCCAAATTATTTTACGTTCATCTTTCCACCCTCCGTTTTTAATGTCTTCATTAACACAATCCATTCACCGCGACTCGTGTGAGTTTTCCATTATTTTCTCCCCTCTGGAAATTTACATCCTTTCGGCTGTTTGTCTGTTTACTTACTTCTGGGGATTAAATCCCCAATTAAACTCATGATTATATGAATTTAAAGTGCTGGCAAAAAAGGGGGGATTTTATGAGCGAAATCATTTAAATTTAATTGAAATTTAAAAACAGAAAGCTGCTGTTCGTCCTGTGGCAAAAACTCAGCACAATTTTGCGGCTTACATTATTTACACCTCCAATTCGCTTCTCGCTTTTGTTATTGCGACTGGGCAAATAATTAGCAAAAGCAATCATTTAAATTTAAGTCAAAATTTAAACGTGAAATGTTTAATTATACGAATACTGTCGTACATACATTCGTGTGTGGCAAGGGAATTTGCATAGTAATTGCATTGCAATTGAAATAATTGATTGTTCCATTCGATGTTTGTTTTTGATTGATTTGTCGGGACCGAGATTACGTTTCAATATGGGCAATTAAAATTGGATTCATTTGTTTTAGAAATAAATGTTCCCGTTTATTTATAGTCTGTTTAAGACACAAATTTAAGCACAACGTAAAATTATAATCGATTTATGCGAATAGTTTACCTATATATTGTGTAACACATTCCAGCTGATTAGCACTGAACAAAATCGTATTCATGAAGCGGAAATCGCTTTAATTTCCCTCGATAGCCTTCCATTTGTTATATGGAGTTATGTATAACTGGTTAACGCTTTGGCTGAAGACTGAACTTCGGAAATTAACACAGAACGTTGGTTCCACCATCAAATCGCATAAATATGCTAATTTATGTTTTCATCATCATAGTATTCTAAGCTCAAAATTGGATTTTTTTTTTTTATTTATTATTCATCTTATTAGCATAAGCTGTTCGATTAAAGACATTTGGAGTGGAGCGCTATTTTTAATAGAAAGTAAAAGTTGTATTTTCTAAGTGATGACACAAGTTTAACTGAATAGGAAATGGGTCAAGGTTTTTTGTTCAACGATTCAAGTATTTCTAGTAGATTTACTCACCAATATTCTTCAGACCCTTTTACTTCTTTTACTTTAGTAATAATATAAGTAAAACCAAAATTTAAAGCTAGATCAATTTATTTATTTAACTTTAAGAGATATATTTTTTGTTATTTAATAAGATTTGTTAGAAACTTTCAAACCAAACAATGGTTTTGTTACAAGTTTTTTCTGGTGACAGCAATTTAACCTAAGTTTATGAATTGGAATCCGCGGGCATCCTCATTCGAATCATCTCTATCTCCATCTCGATCGGCATCGAATCCAGATGTTCGAACGGCGTCGTTTCCCCAAGTGTTTCTGTCATTGCCATCGTTATCCAATGATTCCAGTAGCTTCAGAGTCCTATCGACATCAGAGTTGTGAAAACTATCGCTCCAATCATCGTTGCTACCTGTCGATCTGGTTCCTCCTCCTCCGACGCCACCTATGTTTATACTCTGAAATATACCCGATGCACCGATCGCGGTATAGATTAATCCAAACAGCAGCAGAAGGCGGAGAATGGTTTGCATTTTGTTTCGATTAGCGCTGGCTGCAGTTGACTGAATGTCAGTCGACTTCCGAGCCTCGCTTTTATAGCCTTGCCCTGGGTTATCTGCAGTTCGAAATGTGATTGGTACTTTATACACAGAGGTTATACTTGTTCTGATTGAGGTGAGTGCGGGAAATTCCAGCTTTCGTTAAGAGCGCACTTTGCTTGCTTACCACAAAATAAATTGATATCTTAAGCGACGTTCTGACTGCCAGTAAAGCTGCAGAGAAAATACATTTGTAATATTTTTATACCCTTGCAGAGGGTATTATAATTTTGGTCAGAAGTTTGTAACGCAGTGAAGGAGACGTTTCCGACCCCATAAAGTATATATATTATTGATCAGGATCAATAGGGGAGTCGATATAGCCATGTCCGTCTGTCCGTCTGTCCGTCTGTCCGTCCGTCCGTCTGTCCGTCTGTCCGTCTGTCCGTCTGTCCGTCTGTATGTCTGTTTCAATACCGTTTGCGAGCTCAGTTTAAAAGCTAGCGACTTAAAACTTTTACAGTCGTCCTAAAACATGTGTACGCAGATCAAGTTTGAAAACCGACCCGATCGGACGTCTATATCCTATAGCTCCCATAGGAACAATCGGATATAGCTTTCAAAAAATGAAGATATTTCGCTCAGTGTAAGAGCTATTGACAAGAATCTTTCCAAATCGTATTTTTTTGTGCGTACCTTGATCAGGGTAAAAGCGCGTGCCGATCGGACGTCTATATCCTATAGCTCCCATAGGAACAATAGGGTGAAATCGGTCAAGATTTGACGTTTTTCAGGATATTTCGCGCAGAATATAGGCTATTGACATGAAACTTTCCATATCGTATTCTTTTATGCATACCTTGATTAGGGTAAAAGCGCGTTCCGATCGGACGTCGATATCCTATAGCTCCCATAGGAACAATAGGGTGAAAAATTTTAAAATTATATTTGTTTTCAAATATAAAATATTTTGTTGTTTTGTTAGATCATGTTGCTTTTCTAGTCATGTTTTCATTCGTGAAATCTGCAAGGGTATTAAAACTTCGGCTTGCCGAAGTTAGCTTCCGTCCTCGTTCTTCTATAATTTTAAACAAGAATTATTGTCAATGCTGGGAAATATTTACCTAGATACTAATAATTATAATTATAAAAAATTCAAATACCATTTTCTAGAACTGTTGTTTTAAAATAAAAGGGAAAGATTTTTTGAGGTAAATAGTGTTTCTTTTAATTTTAAATCAAAATCACAGTCTATGTTAATTTTACATAATTTTTTATAGTTTTTGACTATTAGATATTACAACATTTTAGTTTTTAATTATTTACAAACAATAGGAAGAAATAAATTATTATTATATGCAATCAATAAATTATACAAAAAATGTTTTATTTACAATTATGCTGCCGGCAAAGTAACGAAATCGATCGAATCCAAGGTTGTTTTATCGTAATCAAGACTCAAGTGGTCGGTTGAGTTTTCTTGAGCTTCGTCGTTTTCCCTCCATCGTCTAATTAGTTCGTCCATTGCGTTCATAAACTCTTCGGCGCTATTGTATCCACTGCCAGATTCCTCCAAGACATCATAGTTGGGATCGTCCGTAGTCCCGATAAGGTCGTGTGGATGGGCAGCAATCAGCACTACACAAATGATTCCAAGTAGGAGCAAAAGCGGAATAGTGTGGCTCTTCATGCTGTTCAATAATCGGCGGAATACTGCATTTCTAGTTGTAATTTCTTTCGTTTTTATACGGATCGGATCGGTCAGTGATAGTTCAGTTGAGTTCTGGAAAATCCAGTCTGGGTTAAGCCCAAGCTGCAAGCTGCTTGAGTTTCCTCATTCATATTTATGCGTTGCGCGGTGCAATAATCCACTCTGAATCTGAGTCATAGCAGCCCAGGCCAAACAAGCATAGCGCATACGACACGTAGCCACTTGCGGTTCAACAGTCATGCAAATAAGTCTGCGATTAATTTCTTATAATTGATATATCTGTACAGTTAATTGTCGGTCTTTGAATCATCAATCACTTGTTAGGCAAGTTAGTTTGAAAAGGCATTTAGTTTAAGCCTGTAATTTATTTTAAGTACATTAAAACCAATTTAACTACAAATATTTTGCATGTACTTTAAAAGAATGCTTCAGTAAAAGAAAACAAATATATTTAAATAAGCAAATAAAACTATTTTCAATAAATGGAATACAGTTAATATTAGACAAAATTGTTTAATGATTTTTAATTGTTTTGAAATTTATTATTAATTTTATTATTTTTAGCGATATGATAAATATTTCTCATTTTTGTAAGATTGCAGTCTTCCCAAAGCGACTGTAACTGCAACGCCCTAGTAGGCCGTTGTTGGATGCTGCCGGCAACCCTTAAATGACTTGGCTACGAACATCGAGCACCCCACTCCGCTTCGTTGCTTCAATCCCCCTTTGGCTCCTCGGGCACTTTATTCAATTTTCCAAAGCGCGAGCAACCAGCTTCTCTTAGCGCCCAACCCCCATTTCCCTACATGCCGTACCTCCCACTCATTCACGAAAACCCCTGGTAAAAACATGCAATCTACTCACGAGGCTAATGCCCTTTTATGGCTTTGGAGTGTGCCGCATCAGCAAAACGGTGCTGAATCGCTGCTGAAGTTGCAGCATCCAGCCTCCCAGCCACCATGCGAACAGGACCATTAGATGGGCCACCAGACTCGATTCCCCACGCTGCAGCTCATTATCCTCCGTAGAAGCACCCACCCATCCACTGAATTGAACGCGGACTTGTCTGCAAATATGTCGCACATTTGCATCATCATCATTGGAGTCTGAGACGGCTCCATTGAAATCAACGTTAGCTCTTACACAGATCGTTTTCACTGATTTTCAAACCGTTTTCGACACTTTCCCTTTCTTTTTACTGAATTCTATTTCATTATTTAATCGATCAAAGAGATTGGTAAAAGAAGATAGAATGTAGAGATTTAATATTATTATTTTCTTTAAATCTTTGCAATTGAAATATATTTTTTATTTAAAGCCAAAGTTTATTTATTTAATGTTTGTTTAGCATACATAGTAAGTATTTTCTTAATTGTTTATTATATAATTTTTATTATTTTATTTTGAATAGGTAGGCTCTATTCCAAATATTTTAAACAATTTAAAGAATTCATTTGCCCGGTAATGACATCTTATTGAAATACATATTTTTTCTGCATCTGCGTTAGCCATGTAAAAATCTTTGCATTTCTACGGAATAAAACTGGATTTTGAGTTTTGGAGAGTGGTTCTTAGGCCATCATAAATACCGACTCGCATGTGTGCTTCTAAGTAGGCAGTACCTTAGCAAGTGTCATAAAAAAATACAACTGAAATGGCCCAGGCACTCCGCCATATAAGTATGACAGGCTTCAAATTAACATTTCAGTCACACAGTGACCTTCACCTAGAAGCCATCAAAGCGTACCCAACCGTCGGCCCAGCCCTAGCCCCTAGCCCCAAATCCCAAACCCCAAGCTCCACCAGAGACCAAAGCCAAAACCAAATCCACTGCCAAAGCCAAAACCAAAACCAACTTCAACGCAACGCGACCAAATAATATAAAAAAATCAAAGTCAATCAAAAAAAAACCGGGAAACCAGTCAACTCTTGTAAGATCATTCTCTAAATACTCTTTCAGAAAATGGAATATTATTTAAAATTGAATTTCTGCAATTTATACCTCCTAATAAAATTATAAGTATATATCTGCCGTCATTAATTAAATTATCTTATGAAAATTATTATTCGGGCAACTCTTATTATAAAAATGTAAAAGACCTGACAAAGCTAAAAATAGTATTTTTAAAATACATTTCTTCGATTTGGAAAATCTTTATATTTCCTGACTAAAAAAATAATCCACTTAGAAAAGTGCTAAACAAAAAACAAGAATACCAAGGAGTTCCAAATTTATTTTTAAAAATAAATGGTAAAAATGATTTTTTTAGTTTTATTATAAAATTATTAATAAGTAAAAGAAATCAAAATCATAAAACTCAAAATGAAACTCAATTCGGGAATTGAAATATTGTTTAAGTTGGTTCTTGTTTGTTTGGCCATGTAGATTAAATACATATAATATAATTTAAAGTTTAAATTAAAGATCAAAATTCACTTTCCTGAATTGTAGACTTAAGTTAATACCGGAAAAATAGCTCTTCAGTAATGTCATTTTATTTTTCTGTGTAACAAACATGATACGAAAATTATAGAACCCCCAGCAAGGGCATTAGAAATATATGAAAAACGAGACAAGCCGAAGCTGCCTTTTGCTCATTCGGTCGCGTAATTTTGTTTTCGGAGCCACTTGATTAGCACGCTCTGAGCCATGTTTAAACGTGGGCTGTTTAACCAAACGGCAGCCAATACAACCGACCTGGCCAGAAGACCGTCCCATAACAGCAATGGCAGCAACAAGAGCACCGATATTGGCCACGACTGCGAACACAATTCAGCTAAAGACCGCACTAAAGACTTTGACGCAAAAAACGTGCGAGTACGTGCCGCTGATTAGTAAAACAAACAAATTAAATTGGTTTCTGCTTTTTGCCTGATTTTCTTCTTTTTTGGCTTACGGCTTTGGACTAAGAGCTAGACAAAAGAGCTGTGTTAACTCAAAGAGACTTGCAAACTTTGAAAAGAGAAGTGTGATGGATTTTAGCCGAGAGAAGTCAATACAAGTTGTAATCTACTTATCGAACAGATGCCAGCGATGTTAAATTCATTTTATGAAAAAACTATTTAAGTGTACCAAAAAACATTTTAAACAAAGTACATATGTATTCGGTCACAAGACTTCTAAGGTTTATTCTTCTAAGGTTTATTCTAAGGATTAAACTTAATTTCGACTCTTTTAGCCTTCGCATTTTATAAATTAGTTTTTGTTAAACCTGATGTATATTTAATATAACAGTAATTAACACTTCAACATTTCTTGAAAAATTATTTGAAATGAGAAATTTGGTAATATTAATGTACTGTAATTACTGTTCTAATTTATATAATTAATAAGATTAATAAGAATATAATTTCATTCCTCAATAGATCGTTACTTATAAAAATTAAAAGATTAACTCTTTTGACCATCAAGGTCCACAACAAATCGATTTGATCTTTGCAACTACTGGTCTTGGCTTATAAGTAGGCACCTGTGGCCAGTAGATCTATGGAATAAAATGAATATTTATATAAGAATGGATTGCATTGTCATGAGTAGGCAAACGTCTCGCGCATTCTTGGCTTTATGGCTTGGCCCGTGGAGAAGGAGAGTCAGGTTTGTTAATCCATGCCGAATCAATATGCAGGTCGCGGCTTTGACTCAATTCTTATTTTGCCCGAGACGTCATTATAAACCGCAGCGTTTTCGGTTGGCAAGGGGGGGTTTACTTGGGCTAAGCCCATTACTGGACACCAGTTGGTTAGGTGCTGTGGATCCGCTGCTTCTACACTCAAAAATGAGGGGACCCAAAACTGCAAGAAAATTTTCATTAAATAAGTGGAATAACACGAGTGCAACAATTGGTTTCCTTAAATATTTAATGAGATGTGAGTATTTCAATATACCTATATACCTAATATACCAAAATACCTATATCCCCTGATGATAGGGGAAGGATCTATTGGGTTTTTCAAAAAGTTCCCTACCCATGGATTCTGAGAAAATTAAAAGATAAATGATTAAATGAAATTGTTTCATTTTAAACAGAGCTATAAACGAAAAGAAGAACATGCTTTTTAAATACTTTTTATATTTTTTATAACCTTTAAAAATAAAATAAGGACCATAAAGATTTCTTAAAAAAAGTACTCCGGAGAAACTGGATATGTAGCAAAGAAACACGATGTCTAATGTTCTCTTTCCCCTTCTAACACTCTCTAGTTTTATTTTCAGTGTACTGCTCCCACTGCTGCTACTGCTGCATTGTTCTCGGTGGCGTTCTTAACGAGCGCAGCATGCAAAACAAGGCGCAAGACGCCATTTGGCCAACACACAGAGGGAATCGCAGAATCGTTTTTATTGCCGATGCGCCCCCTGCATGATAATCGAGCCGGTCCCAACTGGGTGAATCTCTGACTTTGCCCTGTCCTGCCCAGTGCTTGGCTGTCCAGTCCAGTCCCTCTGTGAATTTGCGAATCTGCTGTCTGATTGTGCGCACGCGCTCATAATCAAAGAATCGTCCCCATCTCCTCCCAAACCCCCCGAATTCTCCGCTGAGCTGGCATTTTATGATGGATGGAGCGTTGGCGACCGATTCGCCTTGACGTTGATGCGCCATCAAGGAAAATTATTGCGTGCGCGCAATTAAAACTAAAATAAAGTTGCAAAAATATGAATCCAAATTTGCATGTCGCCATATACATATATACCAGAAATTATATCTTGACAATGCAGCCACTTCACTTGAAAGGTATGAGTCAGTAGGCTTTGAGCGACTTCCAGTTGTCTGCCAAAACGACTCACACGAATTTAACTTCAAGAAAGATTCTGATATTGCCACACTTTTTCATGTTCAAAAAAACATACTTAAAAAAGGTTAGAATTGTCAATTTCCAGATAAGGAATAAATCTTTTAATATATTTAATCAATAAATGCTGTTAACCGAAGTAACTAGAATTTTCGTCCCTGAAATATTTGAACCCAAGTGTGAAAACCATTTGAAATTAAGCTATCTTAACTTATGGCTGAATACAAATTTACTTTATCATGTCAGAGAAATCCCACCAAAACCGTTTTGAATTTTTACTAATGTACGATTTGATTCCAATTAAATTTTACTTAAAAACTTTATTGTCAATA
Organism: Drosophila prostipennis; assembly: GCA_037075205.1. NCBI lineage: Eukaryota > Metazoa > Arthropoda > Insecta > Diptera > Drosophilidae > Drosophila > Drosophila prostipennis. The sequence goes on along the minus strand of JBAMCJ010004908.1, from coordinate 874,818 downwards.
CATAATTTAAAGTACAATTTCAAATCAATCTAATTTATTAGAACTTTCACAAAACACAACTTATGCGTTTTTTTACATAAATTAAAAATCTCTTGCAGAAATCTGCAATCACACAATTTCATTTAACCTTAACATTCACAACTTAAGCCAATTTGACTTATTTTGCATTTAAAGCCCGTTTAACTGTTTACTTTGAGGGCTTTAATCTCGACTCGTTTCAGTTGGACGGACAACTTTAAATATTTTATATTGTGCATGTTGTGCAATCGGTTTATGCTGTATCTTTTAAGCACTGCTGATTCAATTTGGTGTATCTGTTGGTACCTTTTTGTAAAATAGTTGGGCAATCAAGCGTACAGCTTCGGCTGCCTTTTTGTTTTCGTTTTCAAATTTATAAAGGTTTTGCGTACATTTATTGTATTTTTAATGTGACGCATGGGGAAAATGTTTCCCTTACTGTGGAGCGGAAGCTCGTGTTGCTCGGTGACAGAAGTGGCGGCATGGGGCAGCCCAAAATCATCGGACTCTGGCGCTTAACAGCGACATTGTTGACATATCTGGACACTTGAATCGCGTCGCATCGGGACGATATGTTGCCAGTCCCATTCTATATATACGTAGCCCTCTTTGTGTGTGAATTTGTGTTTATTTGCCAGATTCGCTTTTGAATTTATGGTCGGGAGTGGAGTAAAGCTGTAGGAGAACAGACAAACAAGCCCGAAAAGTTGTCAGCGATACTTTATGTATAGAGGCAGCGTTCCCAAACATAAAATATTCAGGGAAATGCGTCTATTAGTTAGGGTAAGGGAAGTAATAATTTATTTTTAGGACAGCGATTGAAAGATATTTTTAGAAGAAGTGTCGGCATCAGGAATTATACATTTATTTGTAGGATTGTCTAGTAAAAATATTGTTAAAATGTATTAAAAACAAGAAAGGAAGTTAGCTTCGGCAAGCAGAAGTTTATACACCCTTGCAGTTAAGATAAATACCTATAGTTTAATGCTAACTCGATCGGTGCTGTTCCAGGGTCTCCAGATATATTATTGAATATTTAAAATTACTGAAAATATTATACCCTTCGCAAGGGTATAAAAACAATGCAGGAGAAGGCAAACTGTCCAAATTTTTAAAAGTTAAATTTTTAAAGGTGTTTAGTATACAGTTCTTATCTAAGAAAAATCCAAAAATTAAGGCTTAAGTCAATTAATCATCCTGTTGCGTCTGAAGGATTTTGCTTTAAATTTCCATCACCATTTGAAATCCTTTCAATTATTAATTCTTAAATTGAATTCAATCTCAGATATCCCTTTCCCAACAATCGCTGGCTTGTGCGTCACAATATCCAATGGAAAATGTACATGCCAACATATCTACCGGCAATCAAATTATAGAGCAATTTGAGACAAGTCAAGACCACTTTTGGCTGTCAATATTTCATATTATTATCGATTTTGTAAGCAAGTACACACAGAAAACAGAAAAGCAGTGGCAAGAGCATAACAAATTCTGGCCTGGACCACTAAAGATGGATATCTGACAAAACATATTGCCGCAGTAACAATATTTTGGTTTCCAGGCCAAGCTTCAATGACTGACTGCCCAAATGCCTGAGTGACTGACTGACTGACTAACTGGCTGACATCAAAAACTGAGGGAATACATTGAGCCTGTTTATCGCAGACATCAGAGAGCTGCCTTAGTTTCAGCATCAACAACGGCCAAAAGCCGCAGGCAGAGCACGCGTTCTCCAAATATTTATGAGCCGCAAAACAGAAGGAGGACGACCAAATCGGGGTGTGGACGGAGGGCAGTGGAGGTACGGTGGCCAGGGGGATTTCGGGCAAGTGATTTACCGACTGAGCTTCAAGTAGCCGAAGCAGCTGTCAATCAGGGTGCAATCAGCCTCCACTTTAAGCCTATAAAAACGTCTGCAGTTAGCGGTAAAGCAAAGCCAAGACCCGCCAAAAAAATCAAAACCCCGATAAATATATACATATAAGTCGGAAAGCAAAAAAGTAAAAGTGGCTTACGGTAAAACCATTCGACAAAAAGAATTTCATACATATTATATGTATAGCGCCGCACCCAAGATCTCCATGAAATGGAGACGCGTCCGAAGTGTACAAAGACAATTAGTGACCTCAAAAACGTTTTGCAGTTAAAGATTTTTTCTCTGCACTTGATCTTTTATGAGCGATATGGCAGGGAGCCCTCATAATATTGTCGGCTGCATTTAGTTAATGAGATCTTACACATTGACGGGCTGGATTTTCACTTCCCTTATAGCAAACAAGACGTGATCGAAAGCCTAAAATGATGATTGGGACAGGCGAAATATTTACCACACAGTCGCCGTTGAAGAAATTTCAAGGCGTGGTTAATCAATTCCAATGATTTATATATTTGCTTAATAAAAATACTAGCAAGAACATTCAATAAACTATAAATCATTTTTTTCTCGATAGTTAACTATATTATCGTAGAATTCTGGATACAAACGACTTAAAAATATTAATTAAAATATGTTCTGAAAAACAACTAACATTTCTGAAACCAGAATTATATTTTGAAATGTATTCTTTAAGCCAATTCACAAATATTTATAAATAGACCTCGGATTTTGCATATTTGCATATTTTTATAGGATAAAGATAGATCAATTCCGAAAACACCAAAGTTCATTTCAATAAAAATATAGTTTAAAATTAGTGGCATATTTTTTTTGTTTTGGCATATTTGCATAAAATGCATATGCATAGAATATGCAAAATATAAAATAAACTTAACTATTTAAGATTGACCATTTCATAGCCAACCTAATTTAACCGAAGAAAATTGTTTGTTCCTTTTCGTCATTTCTGAGATATCTAATTTTTTCCCAAATTTAAGGAAACCATATTTATATTTCCAACGAGTAGGCGAGAAGGGGGCCAAATCAGTAAAAGGGGCAGAATAGTTTTTGGCCCTATCGGCCAAACTGCTTGTTTAAATTGCTCGCCGTGTTTACTGAAGGTTCCTTAGAATTCCAGAGGACTACATTAAAAATTTGAGCCTCCAGTTGTTCGCACATATTTTGCATATTTTGCATATATTTTGCATATTTTATGCATATATTTTGCATATTTCCGATATGCATCTTAATTTATTACCTTTGAAAAATATGACACCTACCTAGAAATTTTGGTAAAAATCGGACCAAAAATGGAGAAGTATGCAAAATCCGAGGTCTATTTATAAATACCGATATATCTTAGCAGATATATTATAAAATTTTTCTTTGGATCTAATACTCTGGTTGGAGCTGTATTTTAAAGGGTGTGGTTGGGCTGTTGGTTCCCCGAAGAATGGTCATCCAATTTGTGTATTGGTCACGCTGGCAATTTCTACCTGGCCAAAAAATATTTATTTGTATATCTTTTTCTGCTTTTTTATGCAGACCTTCAGTGCGGCCTAACGCAAATAAAATCCCCAAGCAAATTAATGTTGTATCTCTTTTTTTTTGTTTTATTTTATTTTCTCATTGGCCAACACGAAACGAAACTGTCAATTGATGTCTTCGGCGCCGGACGAGGCGGCTTTTGGTATTTCCTTGGAATTATCTTAATGTGAAATCTTGAACTATGTTTGGGGCATGGTCACAAGGGCCGGCCGGCGAAAATACCTAAGACAATTTTTAATGGATTTCGGTCTTGACATGACATGTCCGAAACGTCCTAAGGCGCATTTAATTGCAAAGTTTTGTAACATCAACAAGATGTCACAGAAACTTGGCCTAGGGCGAGAGCAAGCCGAAAAAAAGCAAAAATCTAACTAATAAGCTGCGGCCTAATCTTTGCCTAAATATCTACCGCAGAACTTAAAGCAATTTCGGGTTCTTATCTTCCCTGACAATGCCGGCAAGCCAAATTATGCTCACTTTAGTGAGCCACAAAACCCTTTTCGCATCCCGGCGATTACACATAATTTTCATGTTAATGGCGGCTGGCAAATGCCAAGGTACGATAACAGGGAAACCCTACCGAACAAACAAAAAAGGCGCAATAAAATGGTAAGAATATCTGAACATATGCGCCCTGACGTGTGCAGCTAAGCGGAAATCTAACCGACATTCCAAACCGAAAAACACACACTGAAAAGGAACTTAATGGAAGATGTTTTGCCTTTATTAGGGACTCTCAAGACTTTGAAATGCTCTACGGCTAAAAAGTTGAGTTTATATCTAATATTTTAAATATAAAAAATCCGATTGAAACCTAAAGAAGAACCTTTTAACTTTGCTCGTATAACATTTTTTTAAACTGAGTACCCACTAACTATTTAAAAGAACTTATTTAAGATACGTAATCACGGCACAATTACTATGTTTATACGATGAGATTCACGCTTTCTTGAAAGCGCGATCTAGAAATAACCCCTGTTTATACGACAACCGAGAATTCATGCTTTTGTTCACTCTCAGCTGATAGGGATGCCGGACCGGTAAAAAAGGTAACCTTCAATACCTCTGAGTAGAGAAATAGCCTATGAAGGGCTTTCAATTTCTAGCGATCTGGCAACGTTGATAGTTTTTAACAGAGTTACCAGAGCTGGGCACCACCAATTCACGCTTTGAGGCCGAAATCATAGTCAACTTTCGTGTGTTGCCGAATTCACGAAATGGCGTTTATACAGACACGAATCGGAAGAAAGCGTGAAATGATAGCGTGAATTCGGCATCGTATAAACACACTAAATCTAACCTCCACTTACTTAGTAAAATTTCTAATAAGAGTTAGGTGCACCCATAACATCCGGCGAGTCGTGACCTAATTTCCAATTGAAATAACTTCCAACTATATAGCTTTTATATATCCGCTCCATTTTATTAGTTTACACCCGGCCATAAGGAAGTAATATCGCAGATTACGTCACTCAGCACGCCTGCTCGCAGGACAACAAAGTTGAGGCTTTAAACCAGGGGAGATTATGTGACCAGACGAAACGAAACGCAGACTAAGCTGCACGACAAAACCCATAATATCCTGCAGTGGGCCATAAAAAGCAGGGAAGAGCAAATAAAATGGCCCAGGACCCCGGGTGTCTGGCCCAGAGACTTGCGACTCAGGTGTGTGAGAGCAGCGGCCTATGGGCCAAAACCAGAGACTGACATTTGTTTTTTCCCTGAGTCCTGCGGTCGTTTTTTTGTGCTTTTTTTTAACAACGCTCGGAAGCGGATGCGGATGCGGATGTCTGCCATAAACGAGCTCATTAGTAGGCACAATGTACCGTTGCTAATGTGCTTCAATAGATACTCCGCTGGCATTCCTCGAGCGTTTCGGTTAAAGTTGAGCTCTTATTTCGACCACAGGCAAATCGGCGGGTAGCAGCATTAAAACGAACTTTTACAACAGCTTTAAAGTCGTAAACACCCAATGAAATTTTAATGATACCGGGCAGGTTGTGGCCACGCCCCCAACTCACTCACATACTAAAATAAAAAACAAGGAGTGAAAAAGTAAAAAAAAATCCAGAACCTCGCATCCTGTTTTAAAGTTGAAAAATCCAGGGCTTATTGATTTTTTGTTTCAGTCACTGGCGGTCGTTTCGTTTGATTTTGGACAGTTTAATGCTCCATTGAATGTTCCCGGAGTCTGGAGGAGATGGAAGAGATGCCCATGCCCATGCCCCCATGGGATGTCCATGTTTATGCCTGGATGCTTCTCAACCGGGAGGTCCTGTTTTTTTATCCCCCTTTCCTCCTGACATCCAGAGGAACATCCTTTGCCCTTTCGTACATTCGATTGGCAACTTTGTTTGGCCAAATTGTCTCCTCGCTGTCTCTCCTCCAGCCTGCACTTTTCACCCACTTTCCCGGCTTTCCCTCGGCCGCTGCTTGAAATGTCAATTGCGCTTATTAAGGGAAAAGTTCACTGCGCTCTAAGCGAAATCAGATCCTAGAGATGGGCAAACGGAAAGTGGCCGAAAATATTAAAGGTGGGATAGCAATTCTTTCAACAGGCAGCCTTTTTTCAAAAAACATTTAAGTTTTTAAGAATACCCACTCACTAATTTCTGATGTGACCAATATAATAATTTAAAAGACCTAATCTTTACGCACTATCCCAATAGTGAAAATAAATAATTTAATATATAATTTTAAAAACAAATAAATAAATGAATATTAAATGTTGAAATTTGTATGCAATAATATGTGTTTTGATTTTGGCGTAGATGATACGGCAGTACTCACGAAACCATCCCGAACAAAAAGGGATAGATAAGTACCCTGAAGCACACTGAAGCTTTCGCCAGGTTGAATGACAAAAGTGGAAAACATTCCGGCACTTGACGGAGGTGTTTTCGAAAGTTGTTCAAGTGTGTGGCATAGGCCGCTCAAGAATCCATGGCAGTTGGAGCAACCTAAGCTCCGTTCAATAGACCAAAATCCCGATGCTGATGACACTGCAGCTGTGACCAAACTAACTAAGATGTTTGCCTTGCCGACTAATGACAGCTTCTAGCATATTGTTGTGTTCGTCGTACGATTAATTCCCAGCGGGCAAAAGCATTTAGGCAATCAAATTAGTCTAAGACGAAAGCTTAAAGCCAACTAAAGGACAAGCACACAGACAGCTGGCTAAAATTCGCATCAATTTCGGCCAGCTCTTTGGCCAGAATTGCGTATACGACAGAGGGTTCTTTTTTTGGCAGCCTTCAGCGAGATTTATTTGCTCACAAAATGTCTGTACAGGCTGTTATTTTACGGCTGGAAGTCCAGTGAATCAGGTAAAATATGTCGCTCGATTTATTTGAAAATGCAAATTACTTCAAAAGTTAGGTGCCACCCCACCTTCTTGGAGTAAACTAATTAGGAGCAGCTATAGATAGAAAATGTAATTTAGTTTAGTATAATATATATTTAGGTAAAAATAAACGCAAATAAGTTAATAACCTTAAAATGTTATTTATTTATAAACTTCAGTCTGTTTTCCATTTAAAAATTGTATTTCAATCAGCTGCTTCTATTCGATTTATTTACTTGCTTTTGCAAATTTGTTTTTGTTTTATCAATAATGTCGCAGTTTTTGTTTAGCAATTTTCATAAATATGCAAAAGGCAATTTCACGTTGTATTTTTAACCAAAAATGTTGCTGCGCATCTCTTTTTGAATGGCACCCAAAATACGTGTTGAATATTGCATTTTAGCGGTTGAATAATTTGTATTTAAATCGTTTGGGTTCAATGCCCTCGAATAGCAAAACAAGTTGACTTTGCTATTGGGCTTAAACGTTTTCGTTGTTCGCCCGATAAATGTCAGAGGGGATTAGATGCAAAACAAATACATTTTGTGGAGTAAACATGCATCCCGTACACACATTCGCTCCTCTTTCAGATCTCAGCGCTCAACACGGCGTATGATTAATCAGCAAGCGACTAATGCACTTACTGAGCAGGGCTATGACATTAAAACTTAAGTGTGGCCCGCACTTAATTTAAAATGCATGTTAAAACGCCATTAACTTGGAGCAGGAAGTGCTGGTGGCGATATAATGCGACTACTACTGTTCTTGACGATGATCTAACCCGGGACAGGGACTTCGGGTCCAGGGGCACTCCGTCCGTAAGCGTTTATTGAACTCAACCGAGAGGGAGGGACAAAGCAATTGGCTCCTCATCATATCATGTCGCAATGCAGCCAAGCGTTGCATATAAATTGCCAAAAACTATGAAAATCCGTTGCCTTAACAGGTAGCTCTAATTACAGGGTTCACAGCCCATATGACTAATTAGGTTTTTTTGGCGTTTCGCTGGCTTTTTTGTCTGCGACTGCATTTGTCAGCCAGCTGGATCGGAGCTCTTGAACCCCGACCACCTCGTAAACAAGTCGAAACAATTAAAAACAGCCTTAAAATACAGAGCAACTTGCAAGCCGCTTGCGATTTGTACGATAAAAGGGGGCGAGCGCAGAAATTCGTTTCTTGTTCCCCGAAAACACGAAAATTACCTGTTGGCGACTGTCAGTTTGAATTATTAAAGCTTTGCGATAAAGTCAATCTTTCCGAACTGGACTTTCGCAAAGCCAAAGATTCTGTTATTCACAGATTGAAATTGGTTGATATAAGATATGCAAGCGACGTTTTCGAAATGTCCTAGCACCGCCATCCAGCGACTAATTTATTATTTGATTTATAACTTTATACTTTATAAGATCGAAAGCGATTCCTTTTCCCTGTTATATCTTTTCCGACGAATCCAATATACTCTTTTACTAGTAACGGAGTAACGGATGCAAAGATTATAATACCAAGCTATAAAACGATATGATATGCTTAATGGCCAGAAGACACATTTTTTCAATTTAAAGGTACTGATCTAATAAAATTGTTCTAGTTTATACCAAAATCCATTAGTATATTTTGATATTGTGATTCACGATAAAGAAGTTTGACTGTAGCTGTGTCGCATTGAAACAGTCGCATCGAACATGTTCGATCGCAGCCACATGGAGCAGCAGCAGGCCACTTGGAAGCAGGAGGCAGGCGAAAACCGGTTTCTTGCTTTTTTCCCACCAACGTGCAATTATCTGCTTTTTGCAGCGCTTAACTTTGGAGCCGCCCGTGGGGCACTCACGCAATGCGGTGGGCGTGGCACGGCACGTTAAGCTAAATAGGTTTTTTTGGCGGTCAACAGGTTGGTGCGTGTAGGGGCTTTGGGGGCGTGGCCGCAAAAAAAAAATAGTAAATAAGACGTGCGGCTCAGAAAAAGGGAGCTCTAAAGTCGGACAAAATATATGTTCTCTCGGTATTTATATAGCCCACAATCTTTAAGATATATTTATTTCTTTCTTTAATTAAAAAAAAAGTAATTTGAAAAAATAAAATATAATTATTATTTAAGATAAAAACCATTTTGAAAATGAGCGATCAACAGGAGCGTTTTAGAGATCGATTTTGCCACATAAAATATACCTAAATTGTGAAACTAAACTAAACTAACTAAACTAATTGTTACTTTTTTTTACAAATTTGATTATTTAAGCCAGAGAAATATCTATTAATAAATCAAAATTAAATTGATCTGTGTTCGTATAAAATCAAACAACTCGGTAACGAGATAAAAACCATGTTAAAAGAATTTTGAATTTTGTGAATTAAAGTTATGATTTCGGGGCTGTGCTGATGGTCCCCTGGGACACCAAAATCCACGGAAGTGTATTTTTGATTACCATTACTCGCAAAAATAGTTCAGCGCGTGTATTAACAATGTCACCAAAAATTCATATCTATTTGATAGAAAACGTTTCATTGAAAACGCTCTCAGCTCCGCTCTGGGTTAATTTAAGTTAAAAATCTGTACAAAGCACAGTCTGCCGAAGATATTTAAACGGATCGGTTTATTTTTCAAATGAGTGTTTGGTTCCAATTTTGGTTCCAATTTTGCAAGGACTATTTTTTGAAAAGTTTCAATTAATTCTCTTAATGAATACGTCGGTTTGTGCTGAGGCCTTCGTAAACTCGTAAGAATTTCATTAGAAAAATCTTCTTTTAATTTTAAAAACCTTCATCTTGAAATATTTAAAAACACCTGACAATTTCTTTTTTATTATTGTTAGGCCAAAAATCATCAGTAAAGATGGCAATCTCATTTTTGAATCCGGAACCGATCGCAACATCAGTATCCGGTTAAACGGAAATTCACGACTCTCGATGTGGAGCTTCTGGAGGCTCCGATAAGAATAATTTGAACTCAGCTGGCAATTTCAAGGACTTAAAAGAATTGGCAGATCAGTTGGCAAATTTCAAAAGTCGGGCTTTTGGTCCACACGGAATACAATCTCATCTGCCGATAGGGTAAGCTTTAATTGCTTAAAGTCGAAATAAAGTTTGGAAAAGATTCCAATACGTCCCAATTGACAATGTATATTTTAATACATATATAATTATTTTAAAAATTTAAATTACATAAGGTGCGTTACCATATTGTAATCAGTTTCGGCTTACTAAAACAATACATTTGTTTAATTTTTTTACTACACAAAAGGAAGCTTTTTTTGATCATTTTTGACAATAAACTATTATTCTAAACTATTATAACAATTGTTCTCACTAACATAGTATTTTTTTATATTTTAATAATCAGTCTTCTTCTGGTGAATGGATTCGCCAAGGATGCAGCTAATTGGTTGGAGTGTGCCAGGAGTCGGTCATTGTAGCGACTTGAGTGCATGTTTATTTGCTCTCTCACTGAGGGAATGTGCAGATCACTGGCTAGGACATCATTTCTCACGTATCACGGTGCATTCGCTATGGTGCGTAGGGCCTTGTTTTGTAGTCTTTGAATACGCATGATGTTAGAATCCGAACCAGTGCCCCATATTTGGATGCAGTATGTTAGCGAAGGAACTACAATAGACCTGTACAGCAAAACCTTGTTGCTAAGGCTAAGTGCACTTCTTCCTCTAATCATCCAGTTCAGCTTTCGAAGTTTGGCACGACAAAAGGCTGCGACTTTCGTTATGTGCTGCCTCCACGTAAGACGCTTGTCCAAAATGAATCCCAAGTACTGCGCCTGAGGGGATTGCGGGATATCTGAGTCCTGGACATGCGCGGATCCACGGGGGGTGATATGGGTGATATATCACCCCCCACTCGAGTGAAAATTAAAGAAAATTTGGTTTTCAAAAAGTATGCAACAAAAAAATTGTTCTGATATCACCCCCTACAACAAAATCCTAGATCCGCCACTGGTCCTGGAATTCAACTTTTGGAAGGATTTTACTTCTAAGCGTGAAGTTGCAGTGCTGGGACTTGCTTCCTTTTATACCGATATTCCATCTGGTCGTCCATTCGCTATACAGATCTAGGAAGTTTTGTGCATTCGGGACGCTTCGATGCGACATGCTGAGTTGGAGATAAAGGTTGTGTCGTCCGCATATGTCGCCAAGAGAGTACCCGGTTCTCAGCGGTGTAGAGGGTATACAGGACGGGTCCAAGTACACTACCCTGAGGTATTCTAGCTCGGATGCTTCTGATTGTCGACCTTTCGCCTCTGACTTCAACCATGAAGTTTCGTTCCTTGAGGTACGAGTTTAACAGCAGATATTGGCCAGTTGGCAAGAGAGTTTTAAGCTTAAAAAGCAAGCCATTGGGCCATACTCGATCAAATGCTTCCTTGACGTCAAGAAAGATTGCCGAACTGTACTGCCTGTTTTCGAAAGCTTCTATGATGTGCTGGGTTACTCGATGAGCTTGTTCGGGGGTACCGTGGTGCCTTCAAAAGCCAAACTGGTGGTCTGGAATGGCATCCTGTTCGCTTCTTACTGCCATCATTCTGCTAAGAAATATTCTCTCGAATATTTTAGAAAATGTGGGCAGCAGACTTATTCGTCTATAGGACGCAACAAGGTTCTCCGGTTTACCTGGCTTTGGTATCATTAATATCACAGCACACTTCCATTGAGTGGGGAAGTAGTGGATACGTAGCATGGAGTTAAAGAGGAAAACTATGAAAAGGATGCCTTTCTTGGGTAACGCCTTTGCAATCCTGCTGTCAATTCCGTCGAATCCTGGAGCTTTATTTCAAGACAAACCTCTTCCGGGCTGACATGACGAAAGGTAAGTTAAGTATATTAATAATTGTTCAGTTACAAGCACAAAAAATTCACTAATAGTTTTTATATATTTGCAAAATATTACTTTATAACAGTAACTGATCCTAACTTTTTCGGTTTTTTTAGGACACCAGCTGGTGAATCATGAGATTGACAGCGAAGTATTCTTCCACGGAGACCAATCCTTAGATTACGCTACTGACCACGATTACTGCGGAACCGTAAAGCCAGATACTTATTATGCCAACAATGGCGAGTTGAACCTGAGGTACTGGTCAAACGGATTTAGTCCGGGCTCCGGATTCCAAGTGCACATTTCGTTATCCCCCAGCTGCGAACGCCATTACGGAGGATTGCAGGGACGAGTGGGTCTATCGGCTACAAACGACTGCAATATCATGATCCGAGCACCGGCAAATCACACACTGAGTTTGTATTTCAACAAGCTTTTCTACAGCGGTCTAAATTACGAGTACTGTTCGGACATCTTGGAAGTCTTCGACAGAAACAATCGATCGTTACATCGTTTTTGCGAGAATGCGGCTATAGATCATAGCCTATTCAACTATACGGATGAACTGCGACTGCAGCTAGACATTACCTACCTGGCCCCTCCTGTGGAAAAGGAATCCGGATGTGGCGGCCAGTTCTACAACACCGCTGGCATCTTTACCAATCCCTTCTTTCCGGAGGCTGCTCGGAAAAACACCGACTGCCGGTGGATCGTCCGTGTGCCCAGCAACAATAAAGTTCTAATCGAACTTCGTTGTAAGTTGAAAGAGGCTAAGAACTTGTTTCCTGCTATCGAATATCCCTTTTTTCCCTTCTCCTTCAGATATCTATTTGGGATCTAGGAGCACCTATCAGACGAACTACCTGCAGATCCTGGAACAAGACGAGTCAGGTGTGGAGAGCTAGTGGGTATGTAAAGGTCGAGCCACTGGGAAATGGCTTTCCTTATTTGATTTTATAACGATTGCGACTGCTTTGAAAGGGTTTTGGAAGTTTAAGTCCCTCGCTATTGATTTTAATGCCTGGTCGTTCAGAATTGTAACTGGATAGCCATGGTTCCTCAAACGACTTCCTACTGGGTCGCCTTTCTACTTTCCTATCGCTGTGCAATTCTGCATTCAAAATGAAAATTCAATTTTTATTAAGCACCCCTTTTTGTTATTATACCCGTTACTCGAGTAAAAGGGTATATTGTATTCGTGCAAAAGTATGTACCATGTTCGTCTGTCCGTGTGTATGAATGCTGAGATATCGGAAACTACAAAATCTAGAACGTTGGGATTAACACACATATTCTTGGGCCCACTCATACGCCCACAGTCGCCTTTAAGGACTTTTAAAAAAGTCTGGCACCCACATCTTTACAAATTTTGTAAAAGTTTAAATGCCATTTTGTTGTGTGTTTTTAATACCTATCAAAATGTAGAAGAATTTTAAAATCGGGCAATCCATTAAAAAGTTATGAGCAAAAAATGAAATGGCCACTAGATGGCGCTAACGACTGCGTATCTCTATCTCCCTCGCACTCCCTTTAGCTGAAATACTCGACTATAGCATTCTCACTTGTTATACCCTTGCAGAGGGTATTATAATTTTGGTCAGAAGTTTGTAACGCAGTGAAGGAGACGTTTCCGACCCCATAAAGTATATACACCCAGAAAACAAAATGGACTAAAAAGGGGCCTAATTACCTAAAATTTTAGGAAACATGGCCAGAAAAATTCGCCAAGTCCATCATTACCTAAAATGTTGGTCATATGGACTATATTTTGTACGCAGTCTTGGATTTATTTTTGGTAATCGTTACCTAAAAAAATGGCTAGTGGACTAGATTTTTAGGTCAGAATTACCTAAATATTAGGTATTTTTAAAAAAGTTAAAATTTTTACTATTGATACTAACATATTTGTTTATTTTAATGGCTTATATTGTTATTTTCGGATAAGTAAATATTTTACATTTCTGAAAAAACAAACATTTTTTTTTGTCCTCGGTGGGAATCGATCCCCGGCCTTCTGCGCGAGAGTCCAATAGGCTAGCCTCTGGCCTACGGAACTATTTAAGAGCCCTGCGGCAAAACCAAAGGCTGCTTCTAGGGGCATAAGCGAATTCTATTTTTAGAATAGTTCACTATTACCTTAAAAGTAGGAAAATAGTCCACGTTGGTATTGATTTATTATATTGAAAGTTTTCCATCACTAGCATTAAGCTAATTCTAATAATATTTTTAAATATTAAACTTAAAAATCGAATAATTTGTTTATTAATATTAAGGACCTTTATTTGTATTAAATTATGAGTAAAAATCAATTGCAAGCTATTCCTAAATTTTAGGTCTTATGGACCAATTTTAAGGTTACGATGGCCTATAAAAATCTTTGTAGCCTTACCTAAAAAGTAGGAACATAGTCCACATGCCAATATTTTCAGGTAACCCATTACCTAAATCTGAAAATGTAGTCTATTAAAAATTTTTAGGTCATGTATTACCTAAAAATTAGTCCCGCATTTCTCTGGGTGTATATTCTTGATCAGGATCAATAGGGGAGTCGATAAAGCCATGTCTGTCCGTCTGCCCGTCTGTCCGTCTGTCCGTCTGTCCGTCCGTCCGTCTGTCCGTCTGTCCGTCTGTCCGTCTGTATGTCTGTTTCAATACCGTTTGCGAGCTCAGTTTAAAAGCTAGCGACTCAAAACTTTCACAGTCGTCTTAAAACATGTGTACGCAGATCAAGTTTGAAAACCGACCCGATCGGACGTCTATATCCTATAGCTCCCATAAGAACAATCTGATATAGCTTTCAAAAAATGAAGATATTTCGCTCAGTGTAAGAGCTATTGACAAGAATCTTTCCAAATCGTATTTTTTTGTGTGTACCTTGATCAGGGTAAAAGCGCGTGCCAATCGGACGTCTATATCCTATAGCTCCCATAGGAACAATAGGGTGAAATCGGTCAAGATTTGACGTTTTTTAGGATATTTCGCGCAGAATATAAGCTATTGACATGAAACTTTCCAAATCGTATTCTTTTATGCATACCTTGATTTGGGTAAAAGCGCGTGCCGATTGGACATCTATATCCTATAGCTCCCATAGGAACAATAGGGTGAAAAATTTTAAAATTATATTTTTTTTCAATTATAAAATATTTTGTTAATTCATGTTGCTTTTCTAGTCAAGTTTTCATTCGTGAAATCTGCAAGGGTATTAAAACTTCGGCTTCCCGAAGTTAGCTTCCGTCCTCGTTTTTTGATAGTTTTGATAGTTTTCATCACTGTATTGGCTAACAATCTACCAAAATTTGAAGTATAGGAAAATTAAATTGGATGGGAAAAAAGAAAGTCTTTTAAAAATTGATAAAACGCAACATATTAAAATATATAAAAACCAAACAATATTTTATTGCGCCTAACTGAAATTAAAATCTTTTGTATGTTTCCATGTAGCCCAGCGTGCAATTGTTTTTCCCGCTTACCCTTCATTAAGCCGCTCTTTTGTTGTTATTGCTTCGTGCTTGTCACCGATTTCTTGCGCTTTGCCCATTAATTTGCAGTACAAAGAGCCTCCGAGAGCCGTTAACCGGTTTTGAAGAGCTTCACATCTAATACCAAGTTCAAGGTCGAGTCCGAGACTGAGACCGCAGTGCATCGCAAAGGTGTGACTATGTCTACATACATCGGGACTATCCAACCAGCAAGTAACGTCCAAACCAACAAGCTTTCGACCAAGTTCTAACCACCAGCACTGAGCGGAAAATAGTGAATTAAAATTATGAATGCCTAAAAAGTAGTTATTCCCTAGCTTGGAAAATATTAGGTAAAAATATATATAATTACCCCATTTTGGCTCTGAAATAGTACGATTAGAATGATGCTAAATTGATTTAATGGGTATTTCTTCACTGAGAATATGTTTTGCTTTCAGTGCATCAAGAGTTTTTCAGTTTTTTATGGTGGGCGGTGGCAGGCGCGACTCTCGTAGCTCATTCTCATTCCCCACTCATTCAAATCTTGCTTAATTATACAGTGGGTAAGTCTAAACAGCTTTTTGTTCTGGGGGCAATTGCAATTGAAAGATTTTTCCCACGAATTGCGAATTTCCATTAAGCCATTGGCTTTGAAACGTCAAGTGCTTGGCCACGAGAACCGAATACGGCACGTTTTCCAATTGAGCAGCGTCGAAGAATGCTCTCCACCTGAAGGGTACTTCCCAATATAAATATTTATTCTACAGTTAATTTTGGTTTTGCACTGAAGACAAAAGAACTGCTTACGGAAAAGAGGCATTCTGCTGGAAAAAATTATATTATTTAAATAATGCATTAAATAATCTCGTTACAGTCCTTTATGGAGAATGGTTAAAGAATTACTGTGCTATATTTACTCTAAATCTGTATAATTATGCACACTTTTAATAGGATTTACATAAATATTAGCGTTACTTCTGCTTCTAAGTTTTCAGAGATTGTATCACATTTCAGTTGAGTACAGACCAATTTATAAGAAAATTTCCCTAAGTATTATACCAGTATATTACAAAAAAAGCTAATTTAAATCATTGTACTAAAAATTATGCGAATCAATCTGCTCGGATTAATTCAGACCTACATCATGGCATTTTACTCCTGAAATTTGCCAAAATTTTCAAACGAAAATAATTCAAATCCAATCGCATATGCTGTCGAATCGAATCTCTCAGCGGATTGCACACAAATCACATTAAATGCCAGTCCAAACTGGGAAAAAACTGATCAAGTGGGGGAGTGGGAGTTTAAATATTGATAAATGACCCGATTTAGCTAGAGGAGTGAACTTTTTGAGTGGCCACATGTGCGGTTTGATTTATGAACGCAACGGCAAAGAGTTGAGGTTCATTAAGACCTTTTTGATAAATGCGATAGATGTCTAATTTGCATGGAGCTGGCGAAATGTTCCGGCACACATCGAAGCTTCTAAAGCACACCCTTTTGAACCCATCTGAGCCAGCCACTTTGTAATTATAATGCCGGAGAGCGACCCAGAATCTCACCAGCATTGCAATAGATGTTTTTCCACCCAAAAAACAACAGTAAAATCCCTAAAAGCCGGAAAAAAGGATAGATATACAGAGAAAGGCGAGGAGGGAGAAAATGCTGTATAAACGGAAATCCTAAATGTCTGCCCGGATGGGCGAAGCTCCGCACTTTTGGCCTGACAGTCATTTCCGTTTCGAAGTTTTTCATTGCTTCCCATGGAGATTTAACGGGCAAACGGGGTGGTGAGGCACTGATGAGAACCTGTTGCTCGGAGACAGATTTATGCCATCGTAAAATATGCTATTTGAATCTGGGAATTTAATTTTAATGTCGCAAAGGCTGTGGCAAAAGGATTCGAATGGAGTGGCTTCAGGTTAGGCATTTACGGATGGAGATGCTAAATAGTTGTGAGTGTTTTTAACATCGCCAAAAATCATACAACTTAATATTTTTTAATTTCTATTAAATTTGTCCAATACTTTGCAATGATTATACAAAATTGTGAGAAGTTGATTTTTTAATTGGTTTATATAAGGATTTTTAATAAAATGTACTTAAAATCATTACAATTTCAAGAAATCTATATTTTAAAATAATAGTTTTTGGAGTTACCCGTGTCACGCAGAAGATCATCACTGGATTCCACCACAGAATCCGTTGGAGCAAACACACCACTCCCGAAATCCACCCACCTCCGCACATACACTAAAACACACAAGCACACACTTCCCCGTCGGCCATTAGTGTGAGTGTTCGGCCATTTTCTCTTCTAGCGGAAGTTGTCTGTGTTAATGGAATTACATGAATTCCAACTCTGAACCGCAGAGTAAAAGCGAGAATACACTGGCAGGCGACATTTCCGCAAATGCATGGCCCATAAACTTTGACGGAGGGGTAAAGGAGAAGGGTAAAAGTTTTTGCAAAAACAAAGGAGCGACAGAGAGGTCTGAACAGGGAAAGAAAGAGACAGGGAGCTAGAACTGACGACCGACTTTTTATCGCATTAAAGTCGCTGCACCATAAACATAATCCACTTTTCGATTTCCGCTGGCAAAACGAAATCGAAACAAATGTGTCGAATAAATGAGTTCTTTTCCCCATTTCAATTTTGTTTTAATGCAATTTCAGCGGGCTACAAACGAGCTTACAATCAGTGTTTATTTAAATGTACAAATATATATGTAATACATACATATTATGTATGATTCCGACAGCAGTAGCTTTTATACTTTATAAATTCCGTTACTCGTAGTTTTAGTCGTTTAATTTAATGTATCGTATCTTTGGCACTTTTCTTAACTCTACTTACATTTTTTATTTTAATTTTTTTATTATTTTTAAAATGTGGTATTCATACAGAATATCGAGACCTAAAGGACTTATTCTAAATATTTCATGTGAGTCTTTTCCGGAAAAGGGAATGCGTTAAACTTCCAACACTACAAGTTCACCGAACCAGTTTGATTTTACCACTAGGTGGCAACACCCCCTCGTGGAGAAAAATTGACGCTTGAATATTCCTTCTATCCATTTCTAGTCATAACTTGCTTTTTATATTGTCAAAATAAATCTAAACCATTTTTTTGTCATTTTATAGAGAAGAACTGTTGAAGATGGGTGAGAATTTAGTTTATCCTTACAATCTACATTTAGGATATATTACCTGCATTTCGTAACTTTTTGTCCTTAGCGAACAAGGAAAATAAGCAGAAATCCTGTAAACGCAGTTCGCAGCGGACGAATCACATTCCCCTAATCATTCCCAACGACTCGGTGGTCACGACCAATGCCATAGGTAGCTTTAGCTCGGAACCCGTTCCGACGAGGATTGCGATTAAGGAACTGATAGGAAGTGGGGCCTTTGGACGGGTTTACAAAGCCCAATTGGATGACTCCGAGCAGTTGGTGGCCGTCAAGCAAACCCTTTACAATCCAAAGTTCTGCCAGCGAGAAGCAGAGATAATGGGGCAGTTGATAGACCACAGCAACATCATCCGGCTCATCATGCACTCCGTCGTGACCTTGGGGGTTCCTCCAATCAGTTACATTATGCTGATTATGGAGTACATGCCGATGACCCTGCTGGACTATATAAACCATCACCTAAAGCAGTTAGAGACCGCCGCGGCACATGTCTATGTGCGCATCCTGTCGTATCAGATCTTCAGGGGACTAGGCTATCTCCACTCCTTGGGCATCTGCCACAGAGACGTCAAGCCCGAGAATCTTCTGATGGACAACCAGAAGATGGTGCTCAAGCTTAGTGACTTTGGCAGCGCCAAACTCCTGGTTCCCCCGCAGCCCAGCCTGAGTTACATTTGCTCCAGGTTATATCGTGCTCCCGAGCTCTTCGCCAAATATGAGCTCTATGGCTGCGCCGTTGACATCTGGAGTGCTGGCTGCGTTCTGGCGGAGCTGCTCAAGGGATCTCCGCTCTTTGCGAGCCACAAACACGATCGGAAACAGCTAAGGTTCATCGTTAGCCTGCTGGGCAGCGAGGGCTTGGAACGGGCTCCCGAAATCCGCTCGAAGTGTGGGGATTCCCTGCGTGCTAGAAGCAGCCGCCTCAGCTGGGATTTACTACTCAATGTGCCCGTGCCTCAAGACCTGTCGGATCTACTGAATTCCTGCTTGGTCTACGAGTCCTCTGCCAGAATATTGCCCATGGTGGCGTGTGGCCACTGCTCCTACGATGAACTGCGCATCATGGACGCACTGGGGCTGCGCATGCCCAATGGCTATCCGCTGCCGCCTCTATTCAACTTTACCAGTCAGGAATTGGGTGCAGATCCAAAGCTTTGGGTGATGCTGTTACCCCTCCATTTAGCTCAGGCGGAGAAAGAGTTGCCTGACTTACTAGTCCTTGAAGACGTTTAGAAAATATCATCTCTTTTAGAGAAATTTAATAAACTTTGGCATACCCCTAATATATAGCGACTTCTTCAACTGTTTAACAGTGTTACTATTGGTCAATTTTACCAATCGATTTTTTTTATGGGTACTTACTGAAAATAAAACAAGAGAGAACGCTATAGTCGGGTGCCCCGACTATCAGATACCCGTTACTCAGCTAAAGAGAGTGCGAGGGAGATGGAGATATAAAACTTTGATCAGGCATAACTTTTTAACGAATGGTCCGATTTAAAAAATTTCTTCTACATTTCGATAGGTATTGATAAACACAATAAAACTGCATTTTTACTTTTCGAAATATTTAAATTGTTAAATCGTATATTAATAATTAAATTATTAATGTTTTGCTTGTTTATTAAATTAACAAGAAAGAACGCTATAGTCGGGTGCCCCGATCGGGCACAACTTTTTAACGAATGGTCCGATTTGAAAAATTTCTTTTACATTTCGATAGGTATAACTAAACCCAACAAAATTGCATTTATACTTATCCCAAATCTTTAAAAATGTGGGCGCCAGACACATTTTAGTTTGCGCTGCGTAGGAAGCCCAAGAATATGTATTGGTATTCCCAACATTCTAGCTTTTGTAGTTTCCGAGATCACAGCGTTCATACACCCAGAGAAATGCGGGACTAATTTTTAGGTAATACATGACCTAACAATTTTTAATAGACTACATTTTCAGATTTAGGTAATGGGTTACCTGAAAATATTGGCATGTGGACTATGTTCCTACTTTTTAGGTAAAGCTACAAAGATTTTTAAAGGCCATCGTAACCTTAAAATTGGTCCATAAGACCTAAAATTTAGGAATAGCTTGCAATTGATTTTTACTCATAATTTAATACAAATAAAGGTCCTTAATATTAATAAACAAATTATTCGATTTTTAAGTTTAATATTTAAAAATATTATTAGAATTATCTTAATGCTAGTGATGGAAAACTTTCAATATATTAAATCAATACCAACGTGGACTATTTTCCTACTTTTAAGGTAATAGTGAACTATTCTAAAAATAGAATTCGCTTATGCCCCTAGAAGCAGCCTTTGGTTTGCCGCAGGGCTCTTAAATAGTTCCGTAGGCCAGAGGCTAGCCTATTGGACTCTCGCGCAGAAGGCCGGGGATCGATTCCCACCGAGGACAAAATAAAATGTTTGTTTTTTCAGAACGGTTAAATATTTACTTATCCGAAAATAACAATATAAGCCATTAAAATAAACAAATATGTTACTATCAATAGTAAAAATTTTAACTTTTTTAAAAATACCTAATATTTAGGTAATTCTGACCTAAAAATCTAGTCCACTAGCCATTTTTTTAGGTAACGATTACCAAAAATAAATCCAAGACTGCGTACAAAATATAGTCCATATGACCAACATTTTAGGTAATGATGGACTTGGCGCATTTTTCTGGCCATGTTTCCTAAAATTTTAGGTAATTAGGCCCATTTTTAGTCCATTTTGTTTTCTGGGTGTACAGACAGACAGACGGACAGACCTCGACTCGGCTAGTGATCCTGATCAAGAATATATATACTTTATAGGGTCGGAAAAGCTTCCTTCTACCTGTTACATACTTTTGCACGAATACAATATACCCTTTTACTGTACGAGTAACGGGTATAAAAAAAAATTGTTCCCTGCAAAGATAGCATTTAACTTTTGAATTTTTAAAAATTAGATTTTTAAGTTCTTTTCCAGTGAGATTAGCTATTCATTTATTATGACAAATAGTATTAAAATCAGGGCTGTAACAACTTTGGAACTGAACAAATTTAATGGTTCCCTATTAACTTCTTAGACGATATGAACTGAATTCTGAACCGGAGCCAGGATTTATATTGCTAAAGAACCAAAGCACAACCAAGGCTTTTTTAAATATGGCTCACATTAAAATGACAAATGTTTTTTTAAGTTATCTAAATACATACGAGTTGGGAAAAACGTATTTTTTTTAAGTATGCCTCGAAAAGTTTCAGAACATAATTCGAAGTAGCTCTCGATATTAAACAAATAAATATGCATGGAGCGAACGTCGAGCACATCGAAAACCAGTATTTCTCTAGTTTTTATACCCGTTACTCGTAGAGTAAAAGGGTATATTGTATTCGTGCAAAAGTATGTAACAGCTAGAAGGAAGCGTTTCCGACCCCATAAAGTATATATATTCTTGATCAGGATCACTAGCCGAGTCGATCTAGCCATGTCTGTCTGTCCGTCTGTCCGTCCGTATGAACGCTGAGATCTCGGAAACTATAAAAGCTAGAGGTATGGTATTTGGCATGAAGATTCTTGGAGTTCCTACGCAGCGCAAGTTTGTTTTAAGAAGGTGCCACGCCCCCTCTAACGCCCACAATACTTAATATACGATTTTAAAAATTTTAATATTTCGGAAAAGTAAAAATGCAGTTTTGTTGTGCTTATCAATACCTATCAAAATGTAGAAGAAATTTTTTAAATCGGACCATTCGTTAAAAAGTTATAGCTGATCAAAGTTTATATCTCCACCTCCCTCGCACTCCCTTTAGCCGAGTGACGGGTATTAGATAGTCGGGACACCAACCCGACTATAGCGTTCTCTCTTGTTATTTTTGACCTTCTGTCAAAAAAGTATTTAACATATCGAATCGACCTATAGATTATTTTTTTTCGAAATGAAATCAAACAAGGTTTTTTTTTAATATTTTTAAGCTAGGTTTAATTTAATAGGTTCCCCTTAAGAAAAAGTAAATATAATTTTTCAGACAAAGCGTAGTCCAAACTAAAATTCTCCAGCTCCGAATTAGTTGGGATTAAAGAAATTACAAGTTAAAATCTACTTCTTTAACATTTTCGACTCCAATTGGATCTTACTGTACACAAGTTCCACAAAAAAGTTCAAATTACAAGGGAACTCTTTTTTTGATTATTGGTTAGAACTTAGTAACCCTTGAAAAAAGTGAAAGATGTCAAACAGGACCTCCGAAAAATTGGCTTAGTCCTACGACAGCTCTCGCACGGGAGGTAAGTGAAGAGTTGTGTGAAAAAATCAAAGGAATATTTGGCTCCTCAACATTTTGCCAAGTCATGGAGTTGCCATCCATGGTGGAGCGTTCGGGGAATCGCCTGGTGGTGCGCAGCTTGGTTAATGGTGCTCCCTTGTATCAGACGTCATTGGAAGGCGAAGAGGGTCTGGGTCTACCGATGGCTCGAGGTTTACAGACTCTTATGGGTGCGGATACTCTGGAGCGTCAACTGGAGCAGTGCAGGGTGAGCAGCTTGATGCTCCCTCTGGCATTGCCCGGTTCTCTTTCCGTTGGAGCTGCAGCTGCTGTCGGCTCGGCCAAGGACAGCATGGAAGGCGCTCTGCCAGAGGGTAATCCGTCCAACAACGAGGAGCTGCCCCAGTGCAAGATACGGCGAAACTACAGCTGCAACCAGTGCTCCTTTTTCACCCAAAATCCTCGCAATCACCTGTCCCACCTTCGCGACGTCCATGGCGAACGGATTGTGATCAACGAGTGCAAGCTCTGTTTGTACGCCTCGCGACACTTCCAGAAGCTGGTGCGGCACATGAAAATGGTGCACGGCTGCTCTGATGATGGTGGCGGAGTGCCTGGATCCGGAGGCCAGATGCGGGGCAAACGGAATCTCTCCAGGGAGGTGCGCAAGCGCCGTTTGGAGGAGAGCATTGAAATGCAGGCGACGACTGGATCACTTCTCAGTCCCAGCCTGATGCAGATGCTCCAGAATGGACCACCACTTGAGCAGCTTAAGATCGAGTTGCAGCAGCAGGAACAGCAGCTGCTGGCCAGTGTCCAGGCCTACAACCGGCAGCAGGAGATGCTGCAGCTGCAGCAGATTGTCGACAGCCACGACAACATCTTTTCCATGGCCTTCGAGTTCCAGGCCAAGTTGATGCCGCCCAAGCAGCCGGAGTCCCTGAAAATGGACCAGAACAATAGCAGCTCCGATTCCGAGGAGGCCTCGAAGAGTCCCTCGCCGGATAATTTCGAACTGCCGCCGGGCGTGCAGCAGTTCCAGTGCCAGAAGTGCTCGTATAGCACCCCAATCCGGTCCAGATTTAAGAAGCACGTCAAGTACCATTCGATGCCGCTGATAAAGTGCAGCTCGTGTGACTTTCACACTCCCTACAAGTGGAATTTGGACCGGCACACCAAGAATCATGGTGCCAATGGACATTTCAAGTGCTCGGCCTGCGACTTCAGCACTGATATCAAGCAATCGCTGACCATACACGAGTTGAACCATCATGTGCCCACTGTGAGCACCAGACGCCGCGAGGAGGCACAGGATCAACAGCCAAGTGGCTCCAGGAAGCCAGAGACGGACAAGGTGGGTCCTCCCATTACAGCACCGGACTCTCCGCTTCCGGAGCTCCCTGGGATCGTTTGCTCCCACTGCCAAAAGCGGGTGGCTAATGCCATCGAGTTGATTAATCATCTGCAAGTGTGTGCCCCGGCTTTGCGGAACACCACCCATCTGCAGGCTGTTCTAAACGGCGAAATGGATCTTCAGGATGAGGACTTGCCCAGTGCTCCCACTGATCTCAGCTATTGCGGTGTGGAGACAGCTCCTGGCTATGGAGAGGTGAGTTTACCTAATTTGAAATTTCTGTTCTAAAAAATATTACCATTAATATGTTTTAAATTAAAAACAAAATCATAATAAAACTTACTCTATCTCCATTTTTTCAGGTCACTGAGGTCTTGCCAGAGGAATCCGACGATTCGGCGCCGTTGAAGAAGGTTTTCAAGTGCCCACATTGCACATTTTGGGCAGCTACTGCCTCGCGCTTCCATGTGCACATCGTGGGTCATCTGAATAGAAAACCCTTTGAGTGCTCTCTTTGCGCCTATCGCTCCAACTGGCGCTGGGACATCACCAAGCATATCCGCCTAAAGGCCATCCGGGATAGGTCCCATAACCAGGCCCAGGTGCTGATGAACGATGAGACTGGGAGGCGCAACTACGCCAAGTATAATCAGTATCTGACTTTAATGAAGGTGAATGCAGATCAGATGACCGATTCGAAGGGCATGCGCTCAGGTGAAATGATTGTGATGCCACCGGAGAAGCTGTCTGAGCATCAACCCATGGAGACGGAGGAGATTATGGAAGAAAGTCTGGTGCCCATTGAAATGGCTTACAGTTCCTCTTCAACATCGGCTCTTGATTTGAGCAAACGCAAAGAAGCTTCCCCGATGGTTAGTAGCAGCATAAAGACAGAGGAATCCACACGCGAATTCCGCAAGGAGAAGACCCCACAGCGAGCCGAAGATACACGTTATCTCATGAATTTAGAACAACTATCATTTAGAGCATCGAATCCATCCGACGCCATATCAAAACCCAAAGAGTCTCCTCTAGATTTGACCAAGTCAGATGGTGGTCAGTCGGACGAAATGACATCCAGTGATGACTTTCAGGAGTCCACTGACAGTGATTAGGTTAAACGGTGGAATTAAACATTGTTAGTATTATACTATTGTCGATTAAAATAAATAATTTACAATAATGTCTAATAAAACATGTAGCTACCGATTATACAGAATGTAATAAAAGAAGATTTAACATTTTAATAGTGAGATTATTGTGTATCTGTTTATTGTTAGGTAGGGGTAATTAGGGCAAGAGTCCATCTAAAAAAAAGTAACAATAAATATGTTGTTAATAGTGTTAAGCATACGGTTAATTTAGCGTGGCTAATGTAATGATGACACTACTATTGAAGATCAGATCAGCTAAGCTTTAGTCTCGGTTAGTGACGTATACTACGAATTTAGATCACGCGCTTTTCACAGCAAACATTCCTGTATGAAAAATAATACTATGCATATCAAGACGAAGAGCGGCACCAGAAAGCAGACTTCATCTACGCCGAAAGTGCCCAGGATCAGCCACAGATCGAGACAGAGAAACCGCGCCTGCAGGAGCCACAACCACAGGCACTAAGCTGTCTGGCACTGAACGCCCTCAAAGTGTGGCGACTGTCCCTCCTCCTCTTCCTGCTGGCGCGGCTGCGGCTTGTAGTCCATCATCTGCACTTCCTCGGCGTGTTTGGGGATCACTATCTGCTGCCTGGGTGGCAGTAGATCCTCCAGCATGGCCAGCTGCGGTGCCGTGGCAAAGTCGTTGTCCGGAAACTTAACCTTAAACTTCATGTAGAGATCGCCGCAGTCGGTGGCCTTGTTGAATACCGGCATTCCACTGCCCCGCACCATCTTGATTTGGTTGTGCTGCAGCACTTCGCCAGGGTGGGTGCGCAGGCAGACGTTTCGTCCATCCAGGTGCTTAAAGCAATGGGTGTAGCCGCACAACGCCTCCGTGATGTTTATCTCCAAATCCTGCATGTAAAGATTACCATGGCGCCGCTGAAAGCGCGAATGCTCTAACTGTGCGATGACTACAATCAGGTCCCCAAACTCGCCGCCTCGCATCTGATGGCCCTCGTTGGCGAAGGGAACCTTCAACATGTGCGGTGCTCCCCGCTCCACAACCAGATCCCGCTTCATCTTCTGCTCCACAAATCCACTGCCCTGACAAGGACTGCACTTCTTGTCGTCCTTGATGGTGAAGCCCCGGCCATCACAAGCCGGACAGGTCTGAAACAAAATACAATTATTATTTAAATTTGATGTTATATAAACAAGAGATGATTTCCAATAAAAGTTAGAAATCACTTTTAGACAAAGACCGTTTGAATTTGTATTGAAAACATCAAATACTAATAATTCTAAATCAAAGAATTTTAGGTTTATCTAAGATTTGAATGACAAAAAATTTTTTTGGTTCCCATTTAATTTTATTTATACTGTATAGACCACCAAGAATTTTATGGTTTTTTTTACCATTATAATTTTGGTCACAAGCTTGTAAAATAGAAACCCTAGTTAACTTTTTAATAAAATGTCAAATTTCAAAATTGTCTTGACATACCAACAGCTTTTGACAAATCAAATAAAATATAATGTACGCCTAGAATCTGTATGAAATATCACAACTTTTTAGAATACCTCCTATACTGTCCGACAAATACATTAAGGGCCGTTTTCTCGTCCGAATGTTAAATTTAAAGTACGGTTAAAACTCTGATTTCCCATACGATTTTAGGGTTTTAACCCTACATTAAATTTAACAAACGGACGAGAAAACGGCCCTAAACCCTTTTACTTTGCCAGTAACGGATATAAACAATTACTCTGTTTTCTTTTAAAAAACTTCTGAGAAGTATAAAAGCAGCTAGCATGAAACTTTACAAATAGTGAGGGGATTCCCTAAACTGTTGAATTTGCTGAATTGTTGAAAATTCTACAATTTGATTTTTTATAGTTAGTTACTGTTTAAAATTGTTAGCAAAGTAAGAATAACTATAAAAAAGCTGTCTAACTTGATTTTAAAGTAAATATGGCGTACTGGTGATACTATAGTGTGTCAGAGTTGCCATGACTTTTAACAAAAAAGGTAACAGCTCTGGTATTCAACGATTCAACAAAATTTTCAACAGCCTCGAGGTTGTTGAATTGCTGAAATTTCTGAAACTTGATTTTGTATGGAACAGCTGATTAACAGCTGACCGTAATTCAACAATTCAGCAATTCAACAGTTTAGGGAATCCCCTCATTGTGTT
Organism: Drosophila prostipennis; assembly: GCA_037075205.1. Classification (NCBI taxonomy): domain Eukaryota; kingdom Metazoa; phylum Arthropoda; class Insecta; order Diptera; family Drosophilidae; genus Drosophila; species Drosophila prostipennis. The sequence goes on along the minus strand of JBAMCJ010004908.1, from coordinate 847,649 downwards.
GCTACCCGTATTCATATTTAAAATTATAGTTTCATTGCATTCTACAAGCAACCACATTTTCGTTAACATTTTTTAATTGAAGTATGTACATAATTTTGTCAGTAACTACTGAAACACTTAAAAATCAGGGGATCAATTATAAGTTAATCAGAAATTATGATAAAAAGGAGCTTTTTTTTGTTTGGTCATTTTTCGGAATAAAATTTTAAATTTTTACTAATATGTTTATAAGGTTGTTATCAAACTATAATATTTACATTGTGCATTTCATTTTCAATGTGAGTTGAAATATATGTATGTACTTTGTAAACATTATATAAACGGAATATGATTTGTTCAATTGCTTAGAATGTATATTAAATCAACGTTTCTAGAAAACAACTCCCAACATATGTCCCGACTTCCAGGACCTTTACATACCGCATCGAAGGGGCTGAGACCCATGAAGGTAAAGGCGGCCGCCTTTCCCGCTCCGCCGCAGGTCTCGCAGCTTTCACGTGCCTCCTTAGGACCTCCGTCGCCGTTGCACTTGGAGCAGAGCTTCTGGCGCTTATACTCCAGTTTTTTCTTCATGCCGCCCACGTAGATCTCCTCCAGCGTCAGCTCCACCTTCACCACGACCTTGCCGTCGCGCCTGCCCCGTCCCCCGGGCGAGACTCGATCGAAGGGGAACCACTGGGCAAAGAACTCGGAGGCATCCGAGAATCCGTCGGCGCCCTCTTGCAGGCCTTTCAATCCGTAACGGTCATAGATGCGGCGCTTTTCGGCGTCTGACAGCACTTCGTAGGCGAAGGATATCTCCTTGAACTTGTCGCCCGCATCGGGATTCTTGTCTGGATGGAACTCTTTGGCCAATTTGCGGTAGTTCTATTGGAGCAGCCGAAACAATGCGAATACAAATTATTTACCAACAAATCGAATTGGAGCAGTTACCTTCTTTATGTCCTCGTCGCTTGCATCCGGAGCCACCCCGAGAACTTCGTATAAATTTAAGTTGTCCATTTTCTATTGCACCCTTTCCCCCCTACAAACTAAAATAGTTGTACATCGTAAGTGTACGAGTATTTATTTATTTAACAATGTATCTATGACAATATTTTCAAGTCATATTGGCAAGCGAGTGTGACCAAGTGCCGCCGTTGAACTCAATCAAGGGGTACCGAAAGAAATACCTTAACAGTGAGCACTGGCATTCGAAGAATTTTCTGCAAGTTCGAGTTGTAAACTGTAAAACTAATAAACTTTCTTAAATGTATTTGACAAGTAAAAACGTTTTTTAAAAATCCCAATTTCAGCAAATTTATTATAGTTTATTAAAATATCACAGTTCAATTTAAAGAATTTCCTACAACAACATTTAATTTGTATAATTCAATTTAAATATTCAATTTCACAATATGACAAAATTAGTTGATCTAGATTCTAGGTCTTTCCATTGGCAGTGCCCACTGTAGCACCACGTAATCTCAACCGGAAAACGCCGAAAAATACCAGAAATATACCGAAATGAGTCACGCTGGCTGCACTTTCCATACGAAAACGCGTTAGTCCATTCGACACGACGAATCAGGGTCCCACCCGAGTCCACTTCTACTAGCGCACATACACACACAGGCGCAGCTACGTGTGCCATCTTGCTTTTTTCATCGGAAAATTTTCCAGAAATTACGCTCGAAAATTACGAAAAAATTGCAACCAAATGGAGTGGAAATTTTTTTAAAATTTAAGTTTCGTGCGAATACGTGAAATAAAGTCGAGTTGGGTGAAAAATTCGCCGCCAAACGATCGCTGGAGAATTTTTTCAATCAAGCCAAATGGGTGCGAAGCTGACGACGTAAAAATTTTTGTGTGTACCAACGAAAGAGAGGAGAAAACGGACGAGGCGAGAGCGCAAAGCGGAGAGACCGAGGAAACACTCGCGCAAGAAGAAGCAGCAGCAGCGCAGCAACGGGAACGACGAGAGTTTTCTCTCTGTGAGTCTGTGTTGTGTGCGTGTGCGCGCGCGCGTGTATTCGGTGGAAAATGATGGAAAACTACGAGGAAATTCGCCTGGGCCACATTAAGGCCAAGGATCTGGGCGACCAGGTGGCAGACGCTCCGCAATTCTATCCGCCAGCCAAGTTTGATTTTGGCGCCGAAATTCTGGCCACAACGTCGACCGAGGCAGAATCGGCGTCAGAGGCAGCAGCAACAACAGCAACCAGCGAACTGGCTGGCAAAGCAAATGGTGAAATCAAAACAAAAACATTGGCTGCCAGGGAAGAACAAGAAAATGGCGCCAATTTGGAGCAAGAAACCAAAAATCCCCATCCCCCAAAGCCATCGAGTGTAAATGAAGAGGAGGACGAGGAGGAGGAAGAGGACGACGACGAGGAGGAGGACGATGAGGAGGAGGTCACCGGAACCAGCAACGAGGACGAGGACTCCAGCTCCGATTGCTCCTCTTCCGTGGGTCCCGACTGGAAGATGCGCTGGCTGCAGCGGGAGTTCTATACGGGCCGTGTGCCCCGCCAGGTGATTGCCAGCATCATGCCGCACTTTGCCACCGGACTGGCGGCCGACACCGATGACTCCGTGCTGTGGGACTACCTGGCCCACCTGTTGAACGAACCCAAGCGGCGCAACAAGCTGGCCTCGGTGAACACCTTCGACGATGTCATCAGTTTGGTCAAAAAATCGCAGAAGATCATTGTGCTAACGGGTGCCGGGGTATCCGTGTCCTGCGGAATCCCCGATTTCCGCTCCACCAACGGCATATACGCGCGATTGGCCCACGACTTTCCCGATCTACCCGATCCGCAGGCCATGTTCGATATCAACTATTTCAAGCGGGATCCGCGACCGTTCTACAAGTTCGCCCGCGAGATATACCCCGGTGAGTTCCAGCCCTCGCCCTGCCATCGGTTCATCAAGATGCTGGAGACCAAGGGCAAGCTGTTGCGCAACTACACCCAGAACATCGACACCCTGGAGCGGGTGGCGGGCATACAGCGGGTGATCGAGTGCCATGGCTCCTTCTCAACGGCCTCGTGCACCAAGTGCCGCTTCAAGTGCAACGCCGACGCTCTGCGGGCGGACATCTTTGCCCAGAGGATTCCGGTGTGCCCGCAGTGCCAGCCCAATAAGGAGCAGAGCGTAGACGCCTCTGTGGCCGTTACCGAGGAGGAACTGCGCCAGCTGGTCGAGAACGGCATCATGAAGCCGGACATTGTCTTCTTCGGCGAGGGTAGGTTTTGTTTAGATATGCTCTTTTTATATTTTACAACTAATCTTATTGGAATAAAGGCAAAATCTTCCAAGGCAACGATTCGAAAAAGTGTTTATTTTAGAACTAACAACATTTTATTCAAGATTTTAAACGAGATAAAGTATTTGAGTACACTGAATACCAAATCCCTAATTGGTGTACCCTGTGTTTGCTTTTCCTCTTGCCAACAGGTCTGCCGGATGAGTACCACACAGTCATGGCTACCGACAAGGACGTCTGCGATCTGCTGATCGTAATCGGCTCCTCGCTGAAGGTGCGACCCGTCGCCCACATTCCCAGCAGCATCCCGGCCACGGTGCCGCAGATCCTCATCAATCGCGAGCAGTTGCATCACTTGAAGTTCGACGTGGAGCTGCTGGGCGACTCCGACGTGATCATCAATCAGATTTGCCACAGGCTCTCGGGCAACGACGACTGCTGGCGGCAACTGTGCTGTGATGAGTCGGTGCTAACCGAGAGCAAGGAGCTAATGCCCCCAGAGCACTATCATCATCATCACCATCATCATGTCAGCCACCACCTTCATCACCACCACCGCCACTGCAGTTCGGAGAGCGAGCGGCAGTCGCAACTGGACACGGATACGCAATCCCTTAAGTCCAATAGTTCGGCGGACTACATCCTGGGCTCAGCTGGCACCTGCTCGGACAGTGGCTTTGAGTCCTCCACTTTCACTAGTGGAAAGCGTTCCACTGCCGCCGAAGCGGCAGCCATTGAACGCATTAAGACAGACATACTGGTGGAGCTGAATGAGACCACCGCCCTCAGCTGCGATCGCTTGGCTGTCGGCGGCCCGCCAACAACGGTTGAGACCTATCGCCATCTTTCCATTGATTCCTCTAAGGACAGCGGCATTGAGCAGTGCGACAACGAAGCCACTCCTAGCTATGTGCGTCCCAACAACCTGGTGCAAGAGACCAAGACAGTGGCGCCAAGCCTGACGCCTATTCCGCAACAGAGGGGAAAGCGACAGACAGCGGCAGAGCGCCTGCAACCTGGAACATTCTATTCCCACACCAACAACTATTCGTATGTGTTTCCCGGAGCTCAGGTTTTCTGGGACAACGATTACAGCGATGACGACGAAGAGGAGGAAGAAAGAGGCCACAATAAGCGCGGTGATCTCTTTGGCAATGTGGCATCTAACTATGAGGATGAAGATGAGGATGCCTGCGACTTGAATGCCGTTCCATTGTCACCATTGCTCCCGCCATCGCTGGAGGCTCACATAGTCACCGAGATAGTTAATGGAGCCGACGAACCTGTCTCCAATAGCAGTCCCGGCCAGAAGAGACCCGCCTGCATTCTAGAACAGCAGCCAACAGCCATCCCATCGCCCGCTATTGAGACGGAAACTCCGCCTCTGAAGAAGCGGCGACCTAGCGTGGAAAATGAGCAGCAGACCCAAATAGAAAGATCAGAGGAGAGTCCGCCTCCAGGACAGTTAGCAGCTGTGTAAACGTAATTTTATCCCTGCTAATAGTGTAGTATTTATTTTAAACGCAATTTAAACCAACTTGTAAACACAACAGAAACAATGTCCAGAGAAGCTGCGAAACCGATGCAGAGGGCCATGTTACCAATTTCATTCTCAAGAAGAGTAGTAGAATCGGAAATGATTTAACGTTTACTTTATATTTGTTTTAAAATTGAAAACTTTTCTATGCCGGTTTTACGAAATTACTGAAGGAACGAAACCGGAACAAGAACCACTAGTTTACTCAATTCGAGGCTTTAGACATCTGACCCTCGTTGCTTTACAACCACCTTACACCCCATCCCGTTTTGATATTTTTGGAAAAGTTCTTAGTTTATTTATTATCTCTCTTCAAAACGAAACGCTGTAAATGTTAGTATTTTATTATATTAAGTTGTTATTGAGGCCTTTTTAGATAAACGAGAAGAGAGAAGCGGAAAGATGAAAATCCTCTAGAAAGCAGGGTTTCTTTGTATTCAAAGCGAAGCAACGCCTCAACTTTAAATCTAGATTTAAGCATCAAATATTTATAACTATGCAACTACAACAAGAAAAAACAACACCTAGATTTAGTTTAAAACTAGACACAAACACTCTGTATATAAGCACTCGCCCTTAATTTGTATTGTACATGATCCTTTTTATACTTTTTGTGTTATCTTTTCCTATTTCTATCGGTTATGGCAACTATTTTCCAACATTAATACACTCTCGCCCACATCAGATTTGATCAGCGCATATATATGTCGTTATACAGATATGAATACAAGTTTGACATTTGGTGTGCGTGTTAAAATGTTTAATCAAAAACTAGCATAAATATATAGCCACCAAACACAGTGTAAACTTAGCAGTAAGAATTTAGTCTATATGTCATAAAAGTGTATTAATATCCAGAATATAAAACAATCTAAAAGAAACGAAAAATAGCATTTTAAATGTTTGCAAGCTTACGATCCCTGGTTTAAATTTGGGAGCTACTTTCGAAGCTGATGGGAAGAATGTATGGGTTTTGATAATTTTTTTTAATTTTGAGGATTTTGATCTTACGTTGATAATACGTTACTCATAAACGTCTGATTTTCGAGATCCGGAAAGGACCTACATACAACAAATGTAGAAAGTTTAACACCCACATAACTCAAACACCATAGAGAATAATACGAGTTATTTCAATACTTGCAATTTTGAATTCGGTTTTATTAAAGTATTTTGACATTAGCTGGTAGCTTAAGGTTATCTAGATACATATTCTATTATTAAGGTGCCTTCTTCAAAAGTATGCCTTATACCATTAATGCTCTCCTTGCAGAGACGTGTGATTCCGGATAGAAATAAAACGAAGGAGAGAGCGCGCTGGCTAATAATCGGGGGATCTTAGGGACTAGGAGCGACTTCCAATCGCTCGGCTTGCGACTGAACGTTTTATGCTAGTCTGGCTGCCTGGGTTGCTTGCAATCGCCTGGTTCTATATAAAATATGACATTCTTGGGTCCTATGGTCGGCGACGGAACTTATGTACAATTTACAAACCCATGCTATACAATCCCCATATATTAATAAGAATATATGTGTTGCATGCATTGTTTTTACTTTTACTTTTATAAAAATATGCGTGATTAAAAAAATGTAATTGTCCCCAATTCAATGATATCTATACAATTGTTGATATAGAACTCTGACTGATATAACATGAGCATACGGCTACGATCTACGGTTTACGATATAATCGGTATAAAATAACGCGCTGTGAGACTTGAGTTAGTTATACAATTGTATTATGAATGGTTGATCCATTCTAGGCAACGTTTGTGTTTCGATTTCCAGTGCTAACAAAATACTTCAATATGTATATATATATTTGTTATATATATCCTACATGCATAAGCACTAGTATACACGTATAAAAGTGTGTGTTTATCGGTGATAACTTTCGTTTCGCTTTGAAAAAATGTAAATCCGCGCACTATAAAAATGGAGATTTGTTGGTCTTGTGGGATCTGGCCCTGCCCGGATTGACCTTGCACTTAAGCTGGGCAATAAGGTCGGAGATTTTTAGCGCCGGACCCACTTTCATACCCAACAGTGGCATTATGTCGTCCTTGGTCAACTGCAATAGTCGCTTTCCATCGATCTTGTTCCGGCTGAAGGTGTCGCAGTGGGCTGTACAATCGTTGACCCGTAGGAACTGGGATACGTCATACACATTCCACGAGTCCGGCACCAGCTCCAAGTGCGCCTCACTCGCATCGATGTCGGCCAGACGCGGAATGTACTTATTATTCGACGCTGAGGAGTTCTACAGTAGGGCAAATAACAGACGCAATTAGTGAAAATGTCGTATGATTGATAATTATTTGGTAAAGGCTGGATGATGGGACGGTTGGATGTCAGGGGACTGTGGTTGTTGCAAGTACCAAAAATAACAGTGCGTAAATTAAATTATATACAAATTGACATTATTATGAACGATTTCGGTTATATACATTAATGCAATAGTGTTTCGTAGCCATGGCACAGTGGTCTATGTGGTTTAGGAAAATGTAGTTACTCTTAAAATTAAAACAACACAAGCTATACGTATCTGCGTATAACTTAACTCAGGACAATAGGAAATCTCTGATTTTTTAGATTGATATTGAAATGGATATTATTTCAAATGTTTAAATCAAAAGAACAGATTTTAAACAGAAAAAGAAATAGAAGCAATAAAAATTTTAAAACAGTAATGGGACGATCTATGTTTTGATTAACCATTTTAAAACCACTGTGCCTTATAGACTTCTCGTTTAAATGCATGAGCTGGACTTCAGGCGGGCAAGTTGGCGGGCAGGCGAGCAGGCGGACTGTCTGGCTAGATGGCTCTAGATGGATGACTCTACGCACTATTATTCCGCAAAGTACTCACCGCAATGTAGCTAGTGGCTTTGCGGCCCACAGTTGGTGGCGCAGGTGATTTAGTAGTGGAAGATTTCATTACCATTTTGTTGCTGCTCGTGGCGAGAGTTACCAGCGAGGCGGAGCCACTTCCACTCCCTGATCCTGCGATCTGATCACTGGAGGACTGTGTGGTCGACTGCTCGGAGATGTGGCTGGTGCTTCCGTCCCCATCGCCATCCGCATCAGGATCCTCCTCTTCGCCCTCTTCCTCGGGCTGATTGTTCTCGTAAAAGGCAGCATTGTGATGCTCCGGCTTCAGCTCCAGCTTAATGCTCAGTTTGGGCAAGTGCGGCGTGGTCTTTAGGGCAATTGTACGTGATTTTACTGGAATTTAAATAATAATTCAGTAATAATTATAAATAATTGCAGGCTAATTACCGCCGTCAATAAGATAGATAGATAGAAAACTCACCCGACTGCGTGTTGTTGTCATTGGGCGTCTTTATTCCGACTGCTCCTTTCTTGGGCTTCCGTTTCCGCTGAATCTTAGCTTTTGGTGCGGGTTTGAGTGCCTGCTGCTGCGCAACCCTCGGTGGTCCCTCTAGCTTGTGGTTAACCAATACACACCAACCTACTGGATATATATCCGCCGATTCGCAATCCAGCCACTGGTCGTACTCGTCCGTCCATCCGTCAAAGTGAACCTTAAGTAGTCGACCCACAACTCGCGCTACCGTGGCCACGCAGACGAGCCGGGGGTCCATCAGATCTGCACACTCCAGACTCATGCCCATCTCGAATCCATGGTCAGGCACTACCCGATGAAATAGGTGCTGGTTGGCGGCTACTGCACCCGTGTCCCGCAAGTAACCCTCCCATGTGAATGTTCGAGAGTCGTAACCATTGGGAGGAGTTACCGAAATGCTGTTGGCGGAGCAGAATCCAGCCGGAAAGATACACGGACTCTTTTCATGGTAACAGAACCTGAAAAGATGAGATTATTGTTAGTGTGCTGGGCTGGTCATTAAAAATAGCTTTAAAAGCTCACCAATCCGACCCTGAGGCATCCGGCTGGTAGGAATCAATGCGAATCATCATATATCCGAACTTGAGAACCGCCATCACTGTGGCCGGGCATATGGAGGACAGATTGAGTGGATCCACCGCTTCCAGCTTCATGCCCTCCACAAAGCTGTTGGTCTTGCCGTCACTGTAATACTCGTCGAAGGTGAAGTTCATTTTAAACAGCTCGATTGTGGCGTCGTCCTCATGAACCTCTATCATGGCTTCGCGACCGGCTGAAATGTAAAAGTCATAAAGGATAAGTAAAATATTGAGCTGGAAAGTTTATTAAACATATTTGAGACACATTGTTCTTAAATCTCGAAAGGACGCATTTAAAAAGGGTATTGAAGTTGACATTTAGCCAAACATAGCTTTCGTTCTCGCTTTTTTGCTGCTCCTATAAGCTTACTCACCCAACATGCGCTCCAAATAGTCCTGCGGAGCAGCCAGATTATGGCCTACTGTGGTTGCCCAGCCAACTGGATGGATGATGGGCGAATCCTCGTGACACCAGAAGCCATCGTCAGAATCGAAGTACCGCAGGAAGAGACGCTTTCCCACGATCTTGGTGACAGTGGCCAGGCGCACCTGTGAAATGCGATCCTTGTCCACACACTCGAGATTCAGGCCAAGGCGAAAGCGAGACTGGAGGCTGTCGTTGATTTTGTTGTAGAAGTTGGAGGGAAGGGTGCGAGCTCCGGATAATCGGCCGACCAGAAAGTCCTTCCAGTCCTTGTACTTGTGCTCGATGGTGCGGGGCGGGATGAGGGGCTTGCCCCGAGTGGCGCACCAGCCCACCGAGTGCACCTCGGCGTTGCAGAGATTCACCCAGAAGTCGTGCGAGTCCGTATCGAAGCCCTCGTAGCTCATCAAGGCCTTGTAGCCCTTGATCTCCAGGATGGTGGCCACCCAAAACGAGGTAGGAGTCTGGCCCGGCTGGATAACCTCGATGCTATCGCAATCGGTGTTCTCCACCTCCACTTTCATGCCCACGCCCAGATTGTCCCATACCTCGCACCCGGGCGCATGTGGAAAACAGGTGACTGGCGCCGCATTGAAGTTCTCCTTGCTGAGGCGGGGTAACCAATCGTAGGAGTGTGTGGGATCGTACATCCGCCGTCGTATACTGATGATCTTCTCCATTTGCGGACACGGTACTGGTAGACGCTCGTACTTGGGAATTTGCGGCAGGTCATCCTGAGGATACACGTCCTTAAAGAGTCGCAGCGCCTTGGGCGTCGGAGCTGCGTTCAGATAAGAATTGGGTGTGGCTGCTCCTTCCTCGGCGCCTCCCGGAGCCGTGGCATCGCCCACTGCTCCGCCGTTCAAGGCAGCAATCGTTTCATCGGCTGCCATTTGTACATTATTGGCAGCTGCATCGCCACCTAGGGACATGGGTTCGCCAAAGCTATTCAACTGGGTAATCTTCGATTGGTCCGTAATGCGAAAACGGTAATTGGCGTTCTTAATGTGCGCCGCCTGCAAATCCAGCTCAATATCCGACTGGGACTGGTGCTGTTCGTTGGCCAAGACCTCTTCGGCCGCCTCCGAGCCAGCTCCAGGAACTGGGGAGCTGGTGCTTGCCTGGCCTCCTTCCATCTTGCTATTTAGTACCAACGAATAAAGTTCGCCTCGGGCACAGGCCATGCTGCAAAAGCGCCGCGATTTCGTGTAGAATGTGTGCTTCACTCCAATGGCTCCGCAACGTTTACAGACAGCTGCGAAGAAAATAAAAGTGAATTGTAAATATATATTCAACAGTAATTGAGTTTCATTTTGCATTTAACCGTACTTCTAACCTGCTATACAAACCCAAATTCTTGCAACACAAACTCAAACCGAACATTACAGATATTGCAAACTTAAAATCGGAGTAAATCAAACTTAAAGAGCTCGGAAATGAATATGTTGTAGAGTGAGTCGATTGATCTAATTAAAAATGGCAGGGACGGTGTTTTATAAAAGCTAAATTCTAGATGGCTTCACTTACTGGTTTAATTATTCAAAAAATAACTATATATTCAAAACATTTGTTGATTATGTCAAATTTGACGGATAAAAACACCTTGAAACTTTTTAAAGTATGCATCTAAGGATTTTGGTACAATATACATATACAATTGAGTGATTGATAAAATGACTCTTTAAACTTTCCATTTTTTTAAACAAACCGATCCTTTTGAGTTACGTTACTAAAATTTATATCTCTATAATTTTAATTCAATTACTACCATCCGCCCCCACAATGGTCTCATAAGAATCGACCCACCCTAATGCAGAGCAACCTTACCCATGCCGTCTTTCTGAATGGGGATCACCGATGGGTCAATGTTGCCCTTGTAGGCGATGGGTGTCTTCAGCACCAGTCCCGGCCTGTTCACGGGCTCGATCTTGCGCGTCTTGCGTTGCGAACGCAATGCGGAGGAGGTGGAGGCACTGCAGCTGGCGGTGGTTGCGGTGGAATTGGCTGCCTTGGCCAGGCCGTACGTGCGCTGCATTTGCTTGCTGGAGCTCACACATGGTGCTTCCGAGCTGCCCATAATGGTTTCCATGTAATTTCCCATCGCAGGGGCCAAAGTTGTGCCCAGCAGCTTGTGATGCAGCAGGCCGTCAGCCATTGGGACCAGCAGATCATGCTCAACTCCAGAGACACCCAGGCCACCGGGCAACTGTGTCATGCAGGACGAGGAGGACTGCGATATGTCCTTGTCCGAGGAGGTCATAAAGTCGGTGCCATCGTACGAATTATTGTCCTCGTTCATCATCACAAAGTCGTCGATGTTGATGATCTCCTGTTTGGGCTCCAGCCCCGATCCGCCATCGTCGTAGCCATCGTCCATCTGGCCGTACACCTGGTCGTCATCGTCCACAACCGCCTCGCCCACACCCACGCCCATCAGAGTACCATCGTGCGCGGCCATGCCCACCATACCGGTGTCCACATCGCTATCCATAACCTCGGCATAGTTCTGGAAGACAGCCGCTGCCGCCGACTGCTGGAGCAGTTGCTGCTGCAGGCCGCCCATGTGGGCGAATCCGTATAGGTTGTTCGAGTTGGTGGCAATCAGGGTGCCCGGCTGAACACCCAGCGCAGCAGCCGCCGCCGCCGCCTGACCAGAGAAATCTCCACCCATCAGGCTCATCATTGGATTCATTTCCTTTTTTTTGAGCAGGTTGGGAGTTTGGAGGTTCAGGTTCAGGTTGAGGTTCAATCATTGGTTTTGTGTGTTTTTGTGTCGAGTTATAAATTGTAACCAATACATAAATCATAGAAAAGAAAGTAGAAGAAATAAGTAAACGAATTCCAATTTTTCAACTGAGACAGACAAAAAGATAGTTTGGAAATTTGGCCAATCCCCAAAGAGTACGTGTTGAAACCTAAGGAATTTGGGTTTGCTTGCGACTCCGAGGACTATCAAATATAATGGCGACGATCATTTAACAATAAATTATATTTATTAGTCTTCGAATTGAGAGATTGGCTTTTGGATCAAACCGTCTGCACTCACCAAAGTGGGCTGATGGGCGGAGAGGTCCTCCATGACAGAGAGTCCGACTGTGGGATGACCCAGAAGAGTGGCCGCATCCTCCAGTGTAATGCGCTCCGAGTTGTACTGACTACTCATCCACATCATGCGCAGCTCGGCCGGATTCATTCTATCGACTTGTCAGTATGGTAAGATCATTTATAAGACAAGTTCTGGATTTTTTTTCAAAAAAATTTGCGAGTCGCCTTGCTTGCCAACTCGCATTGGCTGAAATGGAAAAAAAACAAGAGAGAACGCTATAGTCGGGTTTGTGTCCCGACTATCTAATACCCGTCACTCGGCTAAAGGGAGTGCGAGGGATATATAAACTTTGATCAGCAATAACTTTTTAACGAATGGTCCGATTTAAAAAATTTCTTCTACATTTCGATAGGTATTGATAAACACAACAAAACTGCATTTTTACATTTCCGAAATATTAAAATTTTTAAAATCGTATATAAGCGATTGTGGGCGTTAGAGGGGGCGTGGCACCTTTTTGAAATAAACTTGCGCTGCGTAGGAACTCCAAGAATCTTCATGCCAAATGCCAATCCTCTAGCTTTTATAGTTTCCGAGATCTCAGCGTTCATACGGACAGACAGACGGACAGACGGACAGACGGACATGGCTATATCGACTCGGCTAGTGACCCTGACCAAGAATATATATACTTTATAGGGTCGGAAACGCTTCCTTCTCCCTGTTACATACTTTTGCACGAATACAATATACCCTTTTACTCTACGAGTAACGGGTATAAAAACATTGAACATTACAATCTTAATACCGAATACACAGGAATATTAGATCTCAATCATAAATTAGTGATTCGAAAACATTAAAAATATAAGGACCAAGGATAAATGTTCCGTTCAATAAGAACTTTATATTAATACTTTTAAGTTTGGATGGAGTCTATGTGATTTTAACAATTAGCCAGACCAATTAAACATTTAGGACTTTAGATCCAAATTATATTTTTTAAAGTACGAAGGAAGAACACCTATCCATATCAGAGGATAGGTGTATCATGATTCCATCATATTTTAAAATTATCTGACGTGATTCATGTGAGAATACGTAAAATGTAAAAACTTTGTGGTATTTGAACAATATTTTTAAAAACTGCAAAGAAACATAATATATAGAATGTGACAATTAGGAAAAATAGGTTTTAAGACCGTTAAGAGTAGAAATTTAAGATTTTTTAAGAACAATTTTGGTTAGGCAATTGTTGTTTTGTTTAGGAAACAGTCCTGGCCATATGGGCCGCAGTTCCTGACCGATTCCCAGTGTTCCTCGTTGTCCGTTTTGTTTGCCTCCTTCTCTCTTCTTTTTTGCCTTTTTTTGCACGCAGCTGCTGCGCAGAGAGGAAAGGGCACGGAAATGTGATTAAAGACTTCCGTCGCGGACCGAACCTTTGGGGCATCTTTCTGCGGCAGCCACAGCCACCATGGAAATTCCACTCGACTGGCCAATAAACATTATTCGAACATATCCGATTTATCCAAATTTTGGTAACATTTTCCGTGCGAAGCACATCATTCGCTCGAAAAGTCAATGAAGCGTTTGCGCAGACAGCGAACGCGAACACAAAAGAAAACGCACGATGTTGCTGCCCCAGGCTGCAAACTTACACTTTTTGCACGTTTAACGCGTTCGGCTTAAGTTTCGCTAGCTGCTAGCACTTGTGGGGTTCCATTGTACGGCTTTTAAATGGATTTACCGACGTTTTCAATAGTTTTTTATGAGCTAACTTCTTTTGCATTTGCGCCGAGCAGGGATGGCAATTAGTCCCAGGGTTGCACCAGTCGCGCATTCTTTTGCCCGCTAACCACCAGGGCTGCAAAAGCGGGCGCGTTCAACAGGAGTCACGAAAAGTGATTACCGATTCGTCCCTGTAGATCATTATTCTATCGATAAGTAACTGTTTACAAAAAAATAATTTTAAAGCATTACTTATATTCATTTAAAGCACAATTTAAATAATAATAATACAATTGTTAAGGTAATTAATACACTCTTCACAGCCAAGTAGGTATTAGATATTTTTAAAAATGTATTTCTAATTTGTAATTACCCATAATTTGTATACCTGAACCAACGGAATTTTTTAAATTAACTTTATTTTTAAATTTTCCTAACAATTTTTGAAAATATATTTATCAAATCACTGCTCTTTGAAATCACTAATCGGAGTTTTCCAACCCTGGTCGATTGGCTTGTTGTCGACTAAACAGTGACAAAAATGATTAGAAAATAGTAGATTAGTTAACTAATAGCCACAAAGAATGCCAGAAAATGCGGCCAGCTCCTTGCCCACAGAGGGTGGCTTCCGGAACTTGCGCAGCCAACTGGCGGGCAGCACCTTTGGCCAACGGCGCGAGGATATCTTTCGTCGAGTCCAGGAAAGTGCGCATCAGATCGCACTGAAGTACAGTGGAAAAGAACTGGCCACGGAGCGGGATGAGGCTGTGCAGGAACTGTGCGATTCCCTTGAGGAGCTGCTCTCCTACGGACTCAGGCAGTCGGCCAGTGGCTCCTCGTTTAGTGCCGCAAATTTCATCCAAAACATGCAGGAGATGGTGTCCGGAAGTGCGAGCGGGGGCAGCAACAACAATGACGCCACTTTCTGGGAGTTTTGTCAGTCACAATTGACGCCCCACGAACGCCAGCGGTACGTGGACCTCAAGCAGATCTGGACCAATGTGGGCAGAGGACGTGCCTTCATTCGCTCCACGCTTAACGAGAGGCGCCTGCATAGCCATGTGCTTACCTGGCTGAGCGACGAGGAGCAACTGCATCGCTTCTATACACCCTGGTCGCTGCTGCTGAACGATGAGGCGGCAAAGAAGCTGCCAGAGATCATAGACTCCCTCAATAATGTTTTGTTCGCCCTTAATGTGGACACGACTGAGCTAAATGCGCCCAGGCGGTCGACAACTGCTGTTCCAGTCAGAGAAGAGCCCATTATCTACGCTCCAAGTCCAGTGCCTGTCTTAGGTCGCCAAAAGAAACATCCTGGCAATGCAGTGGAACGACCCATCGAGAGCGCCAGTTCTATAGAGGATTTGCTGGGTGCACTGAAGCCCATTGAAGCTGTGGAGGTGCAGCAACTGGTCTCCAAGGATGCCATTGAACAGGAGTTGGCCAAGCCTGTTGATGAAGTCTTCGTGGGTCCTTTTGATCCCATTGGTCCTGAGTTGGAGTTTCTCAAGACGCCCCTGCCAGAGGTTGGTCCCCCGGCCGCCGCAGAGCCAGATTTCTACGAAGACCGCAGCGATACCTCGTCGCAATGGAGCAAGTCCTCCTCCTCTGCCAACTGTGTGGTAACCAATCAACAACAGACAGCGCTGGAGGAGCAGGTGAACCAGCTAAACGAAAGATGCGCTCTTCTGGAAACCCGCGTGGCGGAGCTGAATTTACAGAACCGCCTGCTCATCCGAAGGCTCACCAAACAGTTCGAGGAGACGGGCATTGATCCCAGCTCATCGCTCTGCTCCAACTTCCTGATTACCATTCCACAAGTGAAGCTGGCCAAGACGGTACGAACCGGGTCCCACTACACCTATGAGGTTCACATCACGATGAGGCAGCGTTTGGAGCACTGGACGTTTTTCAGGCGCTACAGCGAGTTTAACAAGCTGCACAAGTCCCTGCTGAAGACACATCCGGTGGTTAGCGCCGTGGAGTTTCCGCCGAAGAAACATTTCGGCAACATGAACCTGGTCTTTGTGGAGGAACGGCGCCAGCAGCTGCAGATATATCTGCTTAATCTCGTCGAGATCCTGCCTCAGGTCGAGGTCTGCAAGTCCAAGGCGGAGCTGCAGAAGGTCTTCCCCTTCTTTAGGGATAGGTAGCCATCTTAAAGAAATATAACTTAACAACAAAACCCAACCAAGAAAGCTCGAACAAGTATTTCCCCTTATATTATTTCTATTTTGTTGTAGACATCTTTACTTATATGTGTAAAAACGGAGTTGGTCCAAGTGCTGTAATAATTGATATTAAATAAAGTTAAGACTTTTTCATCTAAAAAGAGTGTTTGAATAGAAAATTTGTTTTAAACGGAATTCAATTTTTCGCGCTCTAGAATTTAAATCTGCTGTTTGGCCAAAAATATGGTCTGTTTAAACAGCCAACGAGCGGTCACACTGTCGAACAGCTGTGTTTGTTGTTATCAGTAAATTCTAATTGCGTGTACTTTCGTCGGCATAATTGATTTGTGCACCATGATCGAGTGATCCGCGAGGGCTCCACGGATTCCCAATTTCCCGACTTACTCAGCACTCTCAAAACGCGTGACTCCGGATCATTTTCCGGGGACAGGGCACCTGCTAATTCAATTAGTGCCGTGGGAAGGCGCCTTTTCAAGGTCGACCATGTCGGGTGTAGCTATTGCCATTAATGCAGCCATTTCGGGCGCTGCCTACTGCATGACGGTGCGGATGATTCCCCGCTTCCGGGAGATGTTCGTCAAGGCCAATCTCTTTGGCAACGATCTCTGCAAGAAGGACAAGCCACAGGTGTATGTATTGGCTTCGTTCTTGGAGAGATAAGGATATTCTAATTTGAACACTCTTTATCTCTAGACCCGAATCCTTTGGCGTGCTGATTGGCTGTGTGTTCCTGGTCTCCTTGTTTCTGTTCATACCCATTCCCTTCGCCTTCGATGAGGCAGCTGCCACGGATGCAATTACTGGAGGCAAACCCGACACCTTTCCACACGATAAGGTAAATATTTAATTGAAAAATGTCACAGTCCGCAACCTAATCGACTTATCGACCTTATCGCCCGCTCAGTTCGTGGAATTGATTGCCGCCCTCCTGTCCATTTGCTGCATGATCTTCCTGGGCTTCGCCGACGACGTTTTGGATCTGCGATGGCGCCACAAGCTGCTGCTGCCCACCATCGCCACGTTGCCCCTGTTGATGGTGTACTACGTCAACTACAACTCCACCACGGTCATTATGCCAAACTTTGCGAGGGATCTGTTTGGCACCTCTTTAAACATAGGTAGTTTATCATATAGTTAATCTAAATTTAGGGTGCTACAGAAACGTCTTCAAACGAAACTCCATAGCACTTCTAATTTATCTTAATATTTCAAGATGTATACCAAAAAAGGAAACTGGTCCAAATTTTGATCGGTTTCCATCTACTCCATATCATATTTTTTATCTCTCGATTATAATTGATTTTTCCCCCCATTTTTTTTTAAGGTGCTCTATACTACGTATTTATGGGCATGCTGGCGGTATTCTGTACAAATGCCATCAACATCCTGGCGGGCATCAATGGCCTAGAGGTCGGACAGTCCCTGATAATTGCGAGCTCCATTTTGGTGTTCAATGCCATTGAATTATTCCTGGGTCACCAGGTGGATTCGCATATATTCTCCATTTATTTCATGCTACCTTTCCTGGCCACAACGCTAGCGCTTTGGAAGTTCAACAAGTAAGTTTTGCTTTTGTTTATCCAATTGATTTTTATTTTTTGAAATACTGAATTGATCTGGCAAGTTAACAAATTGTCTTATATGTATATAATTATGGTTCTAGAATAATAAATTAATAACACAAATAACGCACACAAGTTTAACCAAATTTAAATTCGTTTAAATTTGCTGGCTTTTTGATAACTTGTATCAATATTTAAATTAAACCTAAAGGGCTTTCTCAAACAGATCATGTGTGTTTACATCAATATATCTTAAAAATAGTGCTAAGTTCCGTTCAACCCATTTCACAACTTTTTTCCAGCTAATTTTTGTTGTTCATTTAAGTTTTGTCTCATAAATTCATTGTTTAGTTCTGGTTTTTGTTATCACAGATGGCGGGTCTGTCTGTCCTGTCTGCTGAGATACTAAATTTGGAAATTGCTTGGCCAAAAACACAGAAGGGCATGTGAATGAGTAGATTATGATATGATGACTATGAGACTGATGGTTTTTCGAAAGCAGGCACATATAAATATATATATATTCGTAGTTCTATGCGTTAGGGAGCCCTGCCCAAGTCAGACTCTGGCAGGGGTAGTTAGTCTTCCTCCTGCAGATCCTCCAGGACGTCCACATCGTACAGATTGACCAAGAGCTGGCCATACTGGCTGCTGTGCAGGAGTGCCTCCTCCGGTGCGTAATACTTCTCGCTCTGCTCCCGCAAGCGGAGCAGCTGGGTGGTGCCATCGATGTGAACTCCATTGGCTATCAATTGCTGCATGTAGTTGGCATCGATGTGCGCATTTCGGGTATCGTTGGGTAGCTTTACAGGAAGCTTTTGGTGGCTAGAACTCTGCAACAGGAGCACAATCTGCTCGGGGGGCAGACAAAGCTCGCAGTTCCATCCGCCGTAGTGGTTGAGGTCTCCCAAAGTGCTGCTCGCCAGCCGGAGCAGTCGGTGGGCGTCCAGTTGGGCACTGTGCAGGTGCCCCAAGGAACTTATCACCCCATTTAGCAGGGTCTTCTTCGGGTGCTGCCAGTAGAATCCGTAGACGTTGTACTTTAAACGGAACTTCAGCGGCAGCACATCCTTTGCATAGTACTTGAGAAACTTGAGTGCCGCAGGAGCATAGACGGTTCCACTGTCCCCATGCAAAAGCAGATCCTGGGCCTGCATTTGGACCCCGCACTGCTGCCACAGCTGCCGCCTGAAGTGGCTGTAGGCCATGGAGCTGCTGCAGTTGGTCTCGGAAGAGCAGCGGTGCAGCGTGTAGCTAGTTCGGCTGCCCAGCAAGCTCTCCAGACTCCGCTCCTTGCTGCCGTTGCTCACGTAGTATATGAGGAAGTAGTCCACCACCTCGATGAGAGCTCTAATTTGCAATTCCAAGAGCTCCAGACTAAGATGGTCCCAGACCCCCAGTTCCAGCATGTAGAACAGGCGGTGCAGGGAACTCGAACTGGCCTCGACCAGTTGAAGGGGTGTGCTGCCGCCTCGTTTACTGGTCCGGCTGGACGTCATCAGGGCTCGCCATATGATCTCCGGCTGGCCGCAATCCCTTCCGTGCCAGCCACTTTCGCACCTGCACTGCGGCGGGGCCATCAGGTAGTCTACATCGTTGAGCCGCAGACTTTCGTTGATTGTGCCCTCGCGATAGCACCATAGGGCGGGGGTCAGACCCATCTCCGCGTCCACATAGGCGGGCACGTTGTAGTCGGGCAGGTGGTGGGATTCGTTCAGTCGGTCCGGTTTCATTTGGAAAAAGTCCCTGTCGTAGCGGTTGACATTGTCCTGCTGCCGGAGACACTGTGTTCCGGCCAGAGGGGAAATCCTATCCAAGAGCCTTCTCCCCACTTCACCGGTAGCCACGAAGTTCACCCGCGCTCCGATCTGCTCCGATGCACTCCGCAGCTGCGAGTCCTGGCCGCGGCTCATCTGCAGCAGCCAGATGCAGCCAATAAAGCCCACCTGCAGCACCAGCACCGACCAGAGCACCAGCTTCTTGGTTATGGCCAGGCGACCCACGCCGGTTCCCGATGTCAGGGAGTGGACTGCTAGGTTTGCGCTTCTCACCATGGTTGCCGGTTCACTTTGTGCAGTTTTTCCTGCTCATTTTAGTCAAATCTTTCGTACTTTTCTCGCTTTTCCTTGGGTAGCTAACACGCCCAAATTTTTTACGTTTCCTTCCCCGCACAGCTGTCGCAAATGTCCTCTCCCAGCTGTTCGCCGCTGCAGCGGAAATCTGGCTCGTTTCCGCTAAATCTAGCTAGAAGTTTAACAGAGAGCCCGAATCGGGCTGGTCAGCAACAGTGGATAAAACTGTTAGTCAGGATAATGTTATTCAGGATACTGTTATTCTTTTTAAAAATAATGCACAATCCACGGAAAATGTAAGTGGAAGACGATTATCGTTTAAACTTCTATAATAAAATGTCTAGAGTTTTGCATATCATTAGAACATTCTGCTTAATTATTGACTTATCAATAATAAGTGTTCAGGAATTCTCAAAAATCTAGTCAATATAGAACTAAGCCACATTTTACCACCACTTCTTTGATTTTCACAAATTTGAATTGGTATTAGAATTAATTTCTGCCAATCCAAGTCCAGTAAAACAGTTGAAAGTAAAAATATTTAAATTTTCTAACGATCGAAATTATCTGTTTTCCAGATATCCCTCGCAGGTGTTTGTCGGAGACACGTACTGCTACTTTGCGGGCATGACCTTTGCCGTGGTCGGCATCCTGGGACATTTCAGCAAGACGCTTCTTCTTTTCTTCTTGCCGCAGATCCTGAACTTCCTGTACTCCACACCTCAGCTGTTTCACTTTGTGCCCTGTCCCCGTCACCGGCTGCCCAAGTACGACGCCAAGACCGATCTGCTCCACATCAGCACCACGGAGTTCCGCTTGGAGGATCTCAACACTCCGGGGCGCCTGATGGTCACAGTTTTACGTAAACTGCGACTTATTAGCTGGCATACCAAAGCGGATGGAATCGTAAGGACCAACAATTTAACCCTCATCAACTTTGTGCTGGTCATTTTTGGTCCTGTCCACGAACGAGTGGTCACGCAGATGCTGATGGGATTCCAGGTGCTGTGCACACTGATCGCGCTCACAATTCGATATCCTCTGGCCAACTACTTTTACGCGAAAACGTAACCCTCGATCTTAGCCTTCAATGATTCTGATATTTATTGTAGTAAGCCTTTGCTAAGTTAACTATACAAACAGAATACATTTATTTAATGCCTACACAAAATATTTCCCAAAAGTAAGTCATAAGTAAAATTCTGTATTTCACTCGTCAATAAAGAACCAAGCGAATTAACTCTAAATCACCATGGCCACAACGGAATTTTCGGAGGAGGATCTGTCGGCGCCCGAGGAGGAGGAGGATTTGGGACCCAATATAGGCGTAAGTTGGAAGTTGTATTCAACCCATCAATATAATAGTATTTAAAATTCGGAGCCTGCAATGATAGTTTTTGAGGTCCTCTTTCAACAAGATCTTACAAATTTGTAAAATAAACTTTTTTTGGGTTGTTAAAAAAAGCGAAACAAAAGATTTTTCAGCATGTATGTATGTTTAAATTATTAATTAAATTGAGTAGCTGATCATAAATATTTCTAATATTATAATGTCCTAATTCCGAGTAGAACCCAAGTTAAATCTTTATATTTTTCCGGATTTTCTTAGCTGTATATCGGCGGTCGTAATGCGGCAGGACAGAGACACGGTAGGGGTTGGGCCATCCTTCCCAACGGTGACCAGTACGATGGGAACTACCGGAAGGGTCGCCGTCACGGAATCGGGCTGTACGTGTTCAAGGACGGATCACGGTACTACGGCCAGTATCGCTGTGGCAAGCGCTGTGGGCGTGGCATCTTCATCTATCCGGATGGATCCGTTTACGAGGGCAACTGGCGCAAACACTTAAAGCACGGCAAGGGGCGGTACAACTACGTGAATGGGGACACCTATTCGGGCGACTGGTTCAAGGGTCAACGGCATGGAGTGGGAATCTATCGCTTTAATAACGGCACGGATGCCTGTTGCTTGTCCGTGAGAATGAAGGCCACCTGGAACAGCAACATACGGACGGGTCCCTTCGAGCTGTACATCGGGAACGAAGACAAGTGCACAATACTCCACGGAATTTGGGACACATTATACCCCAGTGGACCAGCCGTGTTCAGCTTTGACAACCGGTACCTGTTACTGGGCTATTTCCTGCCCGCCAACTACAATTTCAAGGCAATCGGCAACGAGGATGAGATGGAAGATGAGGAGCCGTTGGATGACGAACAGGGCACCGAATCACCCATGGCGCCCACCCTGTGGTTCGCCCAGGAGATCGCCGTGTACGACTTCGCGCTGCTGCCACAGGAGCCAGTTCCTCTGGCCATTTCCGACTCTGAGCTGTCCATCTGCTCGCTTTCCACTGTGCCGAGCATGCGCAGCGAGGAGAAGATCAGCTGGTACGGAGAGGGTGAGGAGGCCGAGGGCGAGGAGGGCGGCGAGATGGAGTGCTTCCCCTGCGAGTGCGACCTCACTGATCTCAGCGAGGTGGAGACAGAGAGTGAGGTGTGCAAGATTGACGCTAATCCATGTTGTATCGAGATCCTCAAGCAGCCCGAGTGCCCCGATCCTTAGAATTTTTCCTTTATTCCACTTTCTTTTGTTATTGTTAGTTTAATTTTCCTGCGAATGAAAGAATATATCAATAAATTCTGAGAAAAAAATCGGAATTTAAAATTATTTCTAGTTGGATCCTTAAATATTATAATTTACTACACAAAATGAAGTACCCTTTTCAGCCCGTGAACGAAAATTCTTCAAATTGTATACAGTTTACATTTTTGTTTTATATTATTTTTTATTATCGTACAATTTCATAAACATTTGTTGTTTTCAATTTAAAATACGCATTTTTCTTCTAATTTTTGATGCTTATACTCGTAATGCAATGAAATCACAAATGGGGGCTCTTTTTAAGTATTATTGACATGATACCTTAGCGATATATTCCAGGTGTGAGTTGATTTCAATTTTAAATTCATTCAGCTTTGTTTTTGATCTTCGTCCTGTATACTCGTATGACTTGCTCCGATTTTTTCTAATGTTCAGCACTTGAATTCATATGTTTTGCTAATTAACTCTAAGTTGAATTATTGTTGTCTGCCTTACCATTATATCATAATCATTAACATTACCTTCATTTGCAGATGGTTTTGATTCACTTACATCTTTAAAATTTATATTTTCGTTAGTTTTTATTATAATTACTAATTAAAAATTTAAAAAAATCTCTAAGTGCTGGCAGAGGCTGCCTTGGGTGGAGGAGATGATGGTGAGTCGTCTGTCAACTTGCTCCTGTACTGGCAGACATCACCGCAACTGGCGGCCAAGCTGTTGGACTCACAACTGGACTCGGATGGGGGAGTCTCACTGGTTGTTCCATTGCCGCACTCATCCAGGATTATGTTCAGCTTCTCCGTCTTCGCCTGCACCGCAGGACCTACGTCTGTAGCCGACGTCAGTGAAGTGGTCTCCACAGGATTTAGCCGGAGCATTTGGTAGGGGGCTTCGCCCTCCTTTTGCAGTTCGTGGAGAGTGCTACCGTCTTGCTGTTTGGACACCTTGTAAATGGCCGGACAAGATTTCGAGTTCTTCACATCGTTGGAGTCCTTCAGTTTGGACAGCTGCATTTGGTTACCACCGGTCTGTTTTAGAGGCTGCATCTCCTGCTCTTGGTTGTTGTCCTCCACGCTGATGCACTGCGACAAGGCCACTGCTGCCGCCATGGCCGCCGCCTGCCCGCTGCTGCTTGCTCCTTCGGGATTCAGATATAGCATCGGCGCATTGAAGAGCAGTAGCTGCGGTTCCATTTTGAAGTCGTGCTCCAACTGCTTTTGCTGGTCAAGATTCTCATCAATGTAGTTGATGTGGATGGGTGAGGTTTGCAAATTAAGTTGAGAGCTATGCAGCAGATCGACGTCTGGTGGGGTATAGTAAATCGACGCCTTGCTGGCTGAGTAATTGGCTGATAGGCGCGCTTTAATTTTTTGTATGTGCAGCTCTTTGGAGCCAGCAAAGTCCATTTGGCCTTTGAAATAGCAGTCTATGTCTGTTCAAAAAAAGAATTTCAATTATATAAGTTAGAGCAAAGTCAATCTAGATCTTCTTACCCTCCGCAATGTCTTCTTCGCATCGTCCGCGACAATTCTCGAAGTAGAAACTGGGCAGGTTCTCCAGCACCTTGTTCAGTGTCTGCTGTTGGTACTTGTATCCCTCCCGGAGGCGCAGCACCTGATGCGCACTGAACTTTCGGATTTTATTCCTCTGGAAGACATAGTTTTCTCGCACCCAGCTCAACTGGCCAGTCGAGTAGTCGCGCACCTTCTTAACCTGATCGTAGTATTGGTCCTTCAGCGTAGTAAGATGGTTCGAGCCTATATCGCGGAACTCGCGGATGTGCTTGGCCTGACTGGTGTAGCTGCTCTGAATCCATTCCACCTGCTGGGCGCAATTCTCCCGGATGCGGTGCACCTGCTGGGCATAGTTCTCGCGCAGTCTCTCCAACTGCTGGCTCTTGTATGTCTCGATGCTGTCCAGCATGGCGTATATTTGGCGTGGTCTCGGGGACTTCTTGTTCCGATTGACGCAGCAATAGAAGCGATTGCAGATTCCCCAGCGTGACAGGCAGCTTCTTAATCCCTGTACCATCAGGGTTATCAGCAGGAATGCGGTAGCCAGGGCCGTGCCAAACAAAATGCTGCCGATTTTCACCCGGTAGAACACAATGGGATCGATGTACAGTCTGAAAACAAGAACAGCATATAGTATTTATAACAATCAGTTGCTAGCAAGTCGCACCGTAATCCTGCCGAGGCTTTGCCCATCACATTGAAGGCATAACAAGTGTACATGCCACTGTCAATTCTGGAAATATTGTGCACAAGCAGCGATCCGTTTTCAACCAGCACTACTCGCTGACCCACTAAATTCTGCTGACGTGTCAAGTTCAAGGACTGAATGTAACTCTCGTCCATCAGAGCGGCCAACTCCTTCGCACTCGGTGGCTGGTGAGCATTCTCCTTACTGTCGATTATAATCGGCCGCTTGTCAGGATCAGCATGGTGACGCAAAATTTTAAAGCGGGGAGTAACCTAATAAAAAACAAACGATTATGCATCTATTGGCAATACAAATGTAAAGGCTTATGGATAAGTTGAAAATTCCTGTACTCACCCAGATGATGTCCGGCACTGGGCTGCCTGAAATTTGGCACTCCAGCTTGGCCGTGGAAAGAAGCTTGTGCATCTTGGGCTCTGAGAACTGCACCACCGAGGGCACCGAGCAGTTCAGATTGCTCAACACGCGGAGCATATCGCCGGGATAGCCATACTGACAATTCAGCGCATCGATTTGGGTGTCGATACTCTCGTACGAGTCCAGCGGAGTCTGGCTGGGGCTGGCATTGTTAGTCTGTGCCTGGGGCGGCAGGTGTCGCAGGCTAGTGCTGGTATTAGCCAGCCAGGCTGTGAGCCAATACATGCTGCAGTCGCACTGGTACTCGTTCCCCAATATATTGAGGTAGTGCAGCTGCTTAAGCTCCTTGAGGCTTTCTGGCAGCGATCCCAAGCTATTTCCACGCACACTGAGTCGCTGCAATCGTGACAACCCTGAGATCTGGGTGGGCAGCTGAACCAATCCGTTCTCGGCTAGCAGCAGCTCCCTCACATTGGGAGTATTGGCGAACAGAGTGGCGGGCAATCGAGTTAGTTGCCGATTCTGCTGCAGGGAAAGGTAACGCAAGCGGTGCAGCACCTGCGGATCCACAAGCGACTCATCGTAACGCGAAATCCAGTTGGAAAACTGCTCAATGGGCGTCTCATCGATGCGAAGCAACACCAGGGAGCGCTGCCTCTGGAACAGGCCGCTGGGTAGTTGCTTAAACTGATTCCGACTGAGATCCAACTGCTTGAGGGAATGCAGTGACTGGAAGATGATGGATGACAGCATGGTTAGGTTGTTGCCGGATACGTTCAGTGCCAGCAGCTGGTCCAGAGACTCGAACGCCTTGCGGTCGATGATGGTCAGAGAGTTCTGGCTAAGGTCCAGCTGCCGCAGTTCGCGCAAACTGTACAGACTGTGTTTGCCGATGGACTTAAGCTGATTTCGCTGTAAGTGCAGCTGACGGAGCTTCCCATTGCGGGCGAAGAAGTTGTCCGGAAAGGAGAGCAGGCGGTTGTCGCTGAGGTCCAGCACTTGGAGGTCGGGTGCTGTTTGGAAGAGATGGAATGGCAGGACGCTCAGCCGGTTACCGGAGAGATAAAGCCGCTCCAGCTTCAGGGCTCCACCAAATATATCCCGAGGAAGCTCTGACAGCAAATTCTGGCTAAGATTCAGCATGCGTAGTTCGCTGAGCTCGCCCAGGAAGCGCTGCGGTAAGAAGCTCAGTCCATTCCTGTCCAATTGCAGTTCCTGCAGTTGATTCATGTGCTGCAGATTCATTAGGCTGCAGTTGGACAGCCGATTACCGCTCAACTTAAGTACTTTCAGACGTCTTATGGCCTGGGGAATGGCCCAATGGAGGCACTCCAAGCTATTCTCAACGAGATTCAGCCGTTCCATGTTAACAAAGCATTGCGGCTGGCGGGTAAAGAGCTCTCTGAGCGGCTCATCCTTAAGGTTACTGTCCTGCCAGGAAAATTCCCTGACGCTCTCGTTCTGGGGCAGCTTCAGGGGATTACTGAGATCCGCAGGCACATGGTCCAGCATAAATTGGTTGTAGTTGACGTGCGAACTCCGCTTTGAGAGCAGCTCCTGGTTCACTAGCCTCAGGCCAACATGCTCGCAGCTGAGCTTGAACACATTTTCCGAGGGATCCACTTGATCAAACGAAAGGAGTTCATGCTCCTCCACCTCCGCGCTCTCCGATCCGGCGTCCAGGCCGTCCAGCCACAGACCCTCATCACTGTCACTATCATCTAGATCCGAGTCTACTGCATGTCCCACGAACGGCAGGTGGAACTTGTAGCCCAGCAGGGAGAACTCTTGCTCCTGCCAGATCCTGGCCCGGGGTCTAACCTGCGGACGATGCTGCTGAGGGGTTTGGGCCAGTAACGCCTCGGCGCTGCTGTATGTGGCCTGGCAGTGTCTACTGTCGCCACTGGTGCCCACTGCGGCGTTGACCACGACGAGCAAGGCACACAATATCAGGGAAATCTTCGATATTGCTTCCATTTTCCAGTATGTAATCTCAAATATTTATACGGTCGCATAGTACACCTGCAAAACGGGAATATGTTTAGTGATAATAGATCTATGTATGTTGATTAATGTGTGATATTATTACAAGTGCGCATACATACTTGATTGCATTTTTATGTTATAACCACCAAGGGAATCCTCTTTATCGCATTGAACCTACAAAGCTCATAGCCAAATTCTGGGCAAAAAAACCTCAATCACTATAGGTTTTTGGTCATTATTGATTTTTGCTATCACCCTTCTGGAACCCAAAAAAAAAAAAAACAAACGGTCGCAGCACTCATTTCATTGGGAGAACGGGAAAATGAGCCAGAACAATGTCCAAAATCAATATGTTAGGTAAATATTATAAATAAAGCGGTGAGTTACAGGCGAAAGAGAACTTGGAGTCCAGTTGCGTGTCCAAATGGCGACGCACAGAAAATGTGAAGGAATGTATGTATTATTCAGAGCGTCTCTTTTGAATAATGCATTATAATAGTGTCTGTCTGGATTGTGGAGGAGTTCATTCTTCTCCATCTCCAGTTTTCTCTTCGCACGCAATGAAGATTTAAAACTGTACGGCATGCAAAGAACCAACGATTTTTGTGAACTGAAATGTGTTTCAAAGTTATAATGCCAACCAGGAAAATTCTGATTACCCCAAAGAAGTAGGAGTAATTATTAAATTAAATTAAATAGGCAAGCTTTTTCTTTTTTTACATAAACCAACAAAATAACATAATTTGTTTATTTTTCGGTTGCTTAAACTGCAATGTTCTACAATAAATAAATTAGTAAAAATTTATAAATGTCACTATCATTAAAAAAAAAAATTAAAAGGATTGTGAATTTTTGTTACTTCAGGAAAATAAATCCTCCTAGAAAACATCCACTTGTCAGCTTAATATATATAAATCAAATTATTTAATCCACAGTGCTTTGAATAAGAAAGCTCCCAATAATATTCACCATATATTTTAATCTATCCCGCATTTGTTTATAAACAGAAATATCGAATGAAATGCCGCCCAGCAACCGCAACCTGCATCAACAAAGCAATTACGCTCAGTTGATTTCAGTTCCCAAGATTATTACTCAATGTGCCGAAGTCGAAAGACGGGAAACTATAAAACTAAATTATTGTATAATATCTTGCCCATGTCGAGAGTGACTGACCCGATGCCACGTTGAATATATAGAATATAGAAGGCGTAAAGCTTTTCCATTTATTGTCAATGGCCAGCTGTTAGGGGAAAAGCTGATAACAGCCAACGAACCCAGTAAATTGATAAGCCTGGACTTGCGAAAAGTGATCAAGATGGATGGTTGTCGGGGATTCGAAGTAATCACACTTCTCAACGAAATTAATTCTGAGTCAATATTGTTATTGATAGCAAATATTTAACACACAATTTTTGAGTGTGTGCAAATTTCACAGGTCTACTACATAGCAAAAATCTGGCCAAAACTGCTTGGCCGAAACAAAAATAACGAAAAACCGATACAAAAATAGACCAACACACAGACAGACAAAAGCAATACGCATGCAAATAGGTCGAAAAAGTGCCACGAATCCAAGACAATAATTAAATTAGTTGGCTCAAAAAGCGAGAAAGTAGTTAACAAAATGGAGTGCTACCAATAAATAAAGCCTACGGCTTATCGCTCGGTAACAAAGGAAATAGATGTCCAACAGCTGATAGCGCAACTAAGCAAATTACTCAAAGAAACCTCTATTATTGGACAAACAATTAATTTAAGTGTCGTTCTCATTGAGCCAAAGAATCGGAGACGCCCGAAAGAGAGAGGGATAGAGTGGGTTGCATAATCTGAAATAGAATCCAAGCTCAAAACAGGGCAAAAACAACCGTTTAACTGCGGGTTTAGTGTATATAATGTACGTATGTATGTATCTAAACATACTCTCACACACACAGGTAACGCCTGCTGACGTCTGAAAAGCCGCTAATGAGACAGGCGGGCATGAAAATACCAATTAGCTTTAGCTGAGATTCTTTCCTTCTGAAAGTAGAATCATTCACAAAATTGAGAGATTTCCGCCCACTTATAATTTATTCAACACCTTTCGTCTCCTTCACCTTGGATCTCTCACCTCAAGTGTGTGTGAATATGTGCAAGATGCAGCGAAGATGTTGCCAAGGGCAACGTTTGTGGCTCCGTTACGGAAATCACCGATGGAGAATCGGACTTTTAAGTAGAGCCTCGCATTATATAGCCACCGAAACTTCTGGTTTCATTTTTTTTCACCCTTTGTGTAGTAGTGAAGTAGCCGTTTTTTCAACGCACACTCTTACACCTGTCCAACCGCAGATATTTAACTTGGTCTAATGAAGTGATTTTAACTCTCTATTTATAGCTACACTTTACCCACTCAAACCACATATCTTATTTGCTATTCATATCTTTTAAATATTATCTCACCGTTGTTTATATTCTATGCATCTTTTCGCGTCTTTTTCGTCTTGGCTGCAGTGAGACCGTAGCTGGACCGTTAAAGCACTCCACGGCACATTTTAGAAACGTCCTAAAATAAACCGGCAGTTCGTTTAAAAGCGCGTTAAAATATACCAAAATCCAGTGTTGTTAAATGACTGAACATACTGTATTTAAAATATAAGATTAACCTATTTTTAAATAATTCATTTAGTTGTTTTATTGTAGTTTAATTACTGCAAAACTCTTTGATAAATTAAAAGGTTCAAATACTTCTTTTTTTTAGAAAAATAAACTTTTTAAAAATATGGTGGTTTATTAAATATCTCTCAATAGAGCAGGAAGAGACTAATTAAACGGGAAACGATAAGATACGATAGCGCCAGAGCCTAATTAAAGCCTCAACATATTAAATTATTTATTTAAGTTTGCCGGGATCGCGCTCCTAAACCAGATACCTCAATGAAATGATGTTTAATATTGTTAGCACCCCAAACCTGATGAAAAATTATCTTAAGGAACTTATAAATGAACGACTTAATTTTTTCTTTTATTATTTGCTGTAGTAACTAATTTAAAATAATGGCCATAGATAATAACATTTTTAGTCTCAGAAGTAGTATTCTGAAACAATTGAATTATCCCAATTCTCTTAAAGCTTCTAAAATCTCAACTTCAGCAACTCTAAATCAAAAGCATTATCCCATTTCTTTAGCTATGATAGCTCCTAATATCTCGACTCTCTCGCTAAATCTACTCGGACTTTATTTTTGATCGAGAAATCTCAGATTCGATGTAACAGTGAAATTGTTTCCTTATGCACAATGTTTAATTAATGTGATTATTTATTTTGATAATTTTGTACAACTCAAAAGTGAAAATCCAATACATATTTATGTCCCAATAGGTAATATACACAAATATTTAGAAGAATGGACACTTAAAAACCGTGAAAGAAAGAAAAGGCACTTTGGGATTCTCTCGATATACATTAATGTATTTAGTGTTAAGATATAACCACAGTTATCGCTCAGTAATTATCATTTAAATAATGGCATTCAGAATGCTAAAATTAAACTACAAATCGTTTAAAATGTACTCGGATCGTTGTTGGACCACATGCATATAGGCAGATGCAGGGATCGACAACGAAATTTGTGATACTTCTAGGACTTAGAGACTATGCTAATTTTATAATCCTATTTAGCTGCCTTTGCTAATCATTCTCTACTCGTACCGTATTACATAATATATTTGCTTCTCTTCTCGAAAGACCACACTGGGTTATTCACTTCATACCGACAAACTAAACCCTAAACTTAAAATACTATTTACACTTGGTGGTCTGGTCCAGCAGCTTTTTCCACAGATCGAACTGTTCGTTCGACTTGATCATGTGCACGCTGATCGCGTTTCGGATGTTGCACGGGTTGAAGGAGATGCGCCGGTTGACGAACTCGTTCGCCTGTACCCGCTTGATATTCAGGCTCTTGGCCACGATGCCCGTGGTGAACACATCCTCCAGCTTCAGATACACGGTCTTCAGCGATCGCACGTACAGCTCGTGCACAATGTCTCCGGTGAGAATGTAGGCTGGCCCAGTGGTGAAGGAAGGAAACACGCCCGCCGCGAACTGGTCCACAGACACATAGTACTTGGACTTCTTGTTCCGGATCGGTTTCCACTTCTTGGCCAGGCGACCGTATATGGTCCGCTTCTCCTTGTGTTTGTCGAGGAAGGTCAGCAGCTTGGGCACATTGATGAACATGTCATCGTCCGTCTTGAGAATGTACTTTGCCTTCGGGCAGTGCAGATCCGCCCACTCCAGCGTGGAGATCGTCTTGAGGGTGAGGTTATTGTACGAGTCTATGAAGTTTCCGCGTATCAGATCACCGTAGATAAAGTTCTCCTGGGTAAGTGCCTTGTTCAAAGTTTCATTAGTGCCACGGCCCAAAACGAATGCCATGCCAACGTCCCTTCGGCTTCCATAGTGCATCCACGTCTGCCGGATGGACATTCGGGCTGCATCATGAGACATTGCGGAGCTAATAAGCACCAGTAGCTTAATAGACTCTCCGTCTCTTGGACAAATGCGCTGCGCATCGATTTCCTCGTCTAGGTGGCCAGGCTCGTAGAGCTTCTCGGTGGCCACTCCCTTTGATGGATCCACTGGAGCACTTGGCACCTTGGCCACGCTCTTGGCCTTTGTCGTTTTCACATTGGCCACAGCTGGTCTGGCGGATTTAGGTGGTGAAACTACAGCCTCCTTCTTCGCATCCTTAATCTCCTGTATCACCTTAGATTCCACCTCCTGCTTTTCGGAGTCGGGCTCAGAGACCTCCAGCTTGCCGTCCACCGCATTCAGTTGTGCCATATCCGCTTGATTTCCTTTATCTATAAAGAGAAACCAGACCATTAGGGCTTTCTGTAGACGTAATAGAAACACAAATAAAGACTCGAGTGAATTCTAATTCGTCCCATAAACAGCTGTTCGCCAGTAATCCAATAGTATGAAATAATGACCGATTGTTTACAGCGCTTCCATAATGAAACACGATACCTGCCTATATTAGCGAACGGCACATATTATTCGCCATTGCCATGGAGAAATACGAATAGGTGCGCCGTCAGCAGGTCTTTGTCTGTACAAATGTTTGTCTTTGGAGGGGTTTTATAAAGAAATGTATAACAACGCAGGGATCGTTGAGAAAACACTTCACTCGAATAGATACAGAAGGATGTAATTGAATTGCTATGACTAACAAAGTTTTAATTACCCGTGTTTTGGTCAGTTCCGGTTGCCGGGACAGCAGCTCCGTTGCCCGTGCTACTGTTCGAGGTGATGTTCTTCAGTATCTTATCGGCATTCTCGATAAACTTTTGCAAATTTGATGTGGGTATAAGGAGCTCCGCATCGGAAAGCCCCGGCTGCGACTGCGTCTGTTGCGGTGATTGGGCGGGAATCGGTAGTTTAACAACCAACGTGTCTGCAGAGCTATTGTTATTGGTGCTGCTGTTGATGTTGCCTGTGGAAGATGCGAGTCATTAGCTTAATTAGCATCACAACGTTATCACTTCCACTTACCGGTGATGCCATCAACGCTCTGGCCATACTGTTGCTCCTCCAGCAGTTCATCCGCCATGCCATTGGGCGTCTGTTCAGCGCCACCCACCTGGGGACTGGCGCCGGCAGAGCCGCCGTCGAGTAGAGCATCCTCATCGATGGTGGGCAGCCTGTGCTGCGGATGCTTCTTGTGGACCTCCGCCGTCTGCTGTAGCTGCTGCTGCTGTTGTTGTTGTGGTTGCTGTTGTTGCTGCGACTGTCTGCTCGATATCTTAGCCGTACTTTCTCCGCCAGCCGGCGGGCTGTACTCCTTCTCCGTGTTATTGACCACCTGCACTTGGTCCATCGGCTGGCGACCGGGATGACCACCGATCAACTGCTGGGGCGGTGACGCCGCCGAGTGCACATGGTTTGCTGTCAGAGTGCCCGTCGTCGAGTACGAGGCGTAGATGAAAATAGTGAGGATCACCACGATTAGGACTAAAAGGAATCGCAGCATGCGCGTGTTGTGTAGATTGCCCACGGCCGCCATGGTGGGACTTGCAAAATCTCGCAAATCTCAGTCAGTCTCTCTGGTTCGCTTTTCGTTTCTCGTTTTTTGGTTCGCTGGTTCTCGTTCTCGCCTTCAATCTGTGAGTATTATGATAACGATGCCCTGGACGCTTGCAAGCCTGGCGACGATTGCGGTGCAACTGCAATGAGAACACCACGGAAATGTAAGTAAACAATTGATTCAGCTGATTTGTTAAGTGCTTCCATACCCGGCACTCTGGGAACAGGAAGGTACATATATTTAGATAAAGATTGGATGTGAGGGTTTCTTACTAAAAAACCTAATTATGTCATTTTTGCTAGATTACTAGGGAAAATAAAATATTGATTTACAAGTCCATAAGAACTTAGCTTAACGCATAAAAATCAATTATCAAAATAAATATATGTATGATGATATGATATGATATGATATGATATATATATGATATTAATTTTCTTTCCCACTCTAGAGTGGTATTTCACAGTCGAGTCAACCCTAATACTCTGTTCTGTTGTTTTCGTTACCATTGGCGAGGAAAATGCAAATATTTGTGAGTGAGGTGGAGTTACCTACACGGAAAGATAACGTTTTTGTATACTTTCAGAATTCTAAAAAGAAGCAAACTTACATTGCAGTTACGTTAGAACTTATGGTATAGGTTTTTGATTTATCATTTGGCATTGTTATTTTTATGGTACTCGTGATAAAACTAATTTTTCAAAGCCTCACAAATTAAATAAAACAGTGCACTCCCTACTTTTAAATTAGCATTCTTCAATAAGCACAATACATATATTTATTTTGTTATTTAAAGGAAGTTTGTGGAATTTCCAGGGACTTTTGCAATTGTTTGCGTAGTTTGGAATTTAAGATCTCGGCCGCCAGTTGAATGAGCGATTTTATTTTGGGAAACACGAGGCAAAAGCCCAACTGATTTGTATGGTAATGGAAGTGACGAACGCCAAGGCACTTGGGAAGTTTCCACCAGCTAATGAATTCCCAGAAAGAGGAGAACACGCACAGCATCCAGAATTGTCACGACATCGCTCTGGGCTCTGTCCCCACTTTGCATGCGC
Source organism: Drosophila prostipennis (assembly GCA_037075205.1). Classification (NCBI taxonomy): domain Eukaryota; kingdom Metazoa; phylum Arthropoda; class Insecta; order Diptera; family Drosophilidae; genus Drosophila; species Drosophila prostipennis. The sequence goes on along the minus strand of JBAMCJ010004908.1, from coordinate 813,596 downwards.
CTCGAACAAGTCAACAGCAGTCTTGACCCGATTCGGAGACCGTAGAGAAACCCAACGGAGGCAGAACAGAAACACAAACTTCGGGCAGACTCTTGACCAGAAGTGCTGGAGCCACTTGACGCGTCGCGCTTTGGCCGGCTGGACGGCGATAAGATTGCTTATCGGGCGATCCCATTTGGGTATTTCAGGGCTAGCTTTCTAGGAATCCTATTAGGGTCCATATATATATAGATTTAATCGTCACTTTACTGGGCTGCCATTAAAATAGAAGCAGTCGGTGGTTGGACAGTTCGATATGAAAATCAATAAACCGCAGGACAGGCACTCGTAACTCTTCTTACAAAATTCGATTTGGCCCCTAACAGTCTTGAGTAGTCAATGAAAATCCCCAATGCGTCATAGGTAGTAAGGGGGCTATCTTAATTGTCGATAAGGTAGTTATTATCAAACTATTACTACCCCTAATCTAATCTACCTTTGGTCTAGCCGAGGAAGGTAAGTTATATATCTGATATCGTAATATTTGCAAAGTAAATCTGGTAAGCGAAATTACCATGAATCTAGATTGTCTTGATTTGAGTTCGTAGCCTCCTAATAGAGTGTATAATATGAGATTACTAGGCGAGTCTCTTTGAACACGTCTGCAGTGCAGACTCTGCACTTCGTCCTATCTATATTTCTAGATATATCAATTTAAAACCTTCTGAATACATTTTCGATATATTTTTTATAGCTTTTAAGGCAACGTTCTAGCCAAAAATATGTTTAGACATTTCACTTATCTTTTTATATACTTGACTTCCATTATTCTTATGATTAAAAATCGTTTTACTTTAAAACAATTAGCAGTTATTCGACACTTATCTAATCTGAGTCGCGAAGGTTAAGGAACACCTTAAGTCGCAATTCAGTAAGGTAAAACCCAATCCAATCAAAATTGTGTCTACTTCGTAGGCTATTTATAAAATGAACAAAATTGTATTGAACAAGATTTAATTTTTAAATAAGGATCGAAAACAAAGGCTGCATACACTTAGAATTTATTTCTTATAAAACAAAACCCTTTTGATAGTACATTGTTGCTTTATTTGCTGAACTCCAGGCTGATAAGCCAACAACTAAATTCTGCGTATTTCCACTTATCATTTAATTATAAACACTACAAATTTACCGCCCATAAATGCTAGAAATTTATTATTTCTATTTTTGAGTAGATAGCACCATACTACTGATAGCCTAACGGAATCGTTTAATTAAAAGAGTTTGTCCACATATTTAGCCCACTAATAAATGGTAATTAGTGCAGTTCGATGATAAACTTTAATCGCCTTTAGGGGAGTGTTTATCAGACTGTCTACTGGGGACCGGAAAGAATCGCCACGAGTATGTGCACAATGGAATTTTTTTGGGGGGCTAAATCCGACAAGGTCCTATCGTGTTTCGGGCTTATCAAAAAGCAGAACCGACGTACACAAGTCTGTACGCTAATAAGCGAATTTGTATTTCTATTTGAATCCGCAGCGTGACGTGCAGTGTATTGATAAGGATTACCCCTTTTGTTTTTTTCAAGAGTGAAAGTGTGGCTTATCTGTGCGAAGGGATGAATCACTGACAGTGCATTGGTTAGTTGCCCTTTATAATTTGCTTAGAGTATGTACAATTTGACTTGGAATTTCTGTAATTATCGCGACCCATTTCTTATCGGACTTCCACTTCCCTTTGGGGAATAAACATTTGAAAAAATAGTAGCTCTATGGAAAGAACTTTTTAAATATATTATACCATTTTGGAATGAATTTGGTATGGCACAAAAAAACCAAATCAATATTGGATGTTCTTTGTCAATACAACACAATTGTTTCTGTTATTATTTTTTAAACTGTCAAATCAATGCTATACTTTCTCCATGGATTTGTTGCTAGTTCCCATACCTCGATAGGCATATAATTGTTCAATTTAGAAAATATCGACTCTAATTGTTCTACATGTTTCAGCATTTGCCTGTTTACAGTGCCTTGTAATTGTGTGCGAAATTACCAAAGAGCCGTGAAATTTGACAAGAGCGCGTAATTTGATGAAGTGTAACTCGAATTCAGCAGAAAAAGTCTGAGGTTTTGTGAGGCGAGCAGTGAGCTGGTGAGCGGAAGTGGGTCCAAACTTCCAATCCGGCTGGCGGTCGGTTATGTTTTTTTCGTGGCCCCACTCCGACTCCGCTAATAAGTACAATGAACCGCAGATAATCGCCGGTTAGGCGGCAAACGGGTTTTCGGGCGTCTCGAAACTATCTTCATCTCCAACTGCCCCGCTATTAATCAGAGCCACAGAGCAGGAAGATTCGACTGGACACTGCATCGTGTTAATGAAAGTCTTCTGTCAGTCCTCAAGCCAAAAATAGCAACGAGCAGCTCGGTTCGTCCCCAAGTTTGGTACGATCAATGCTGTTTGATGTGCAAATAACTTTGTCCTAGAAATTTAAATTTATTTGCCAAAATTTTGTGTAAAGTGGATTCGCTTAAATATTTGGATGTGACCAACAAATTAAAGCACATACATAGATATGAATCTTGGATTTGCATGAAAATAAATAATAGCGACGAGGGAACAAAAAAATTTTTACCTGACTTTGTTTTCTATCTTTCTAAAGCACTTTAGATTCAAATTAAAATTTGGTTTTTGTTTGTAATTAGGTACTTTTGAACAATATTCTCACTAAGTACCAAATACAGAAAAATTTTATAAAAGTATTACAAATTCTTGTAAATGGTGGCCATATAGTTATTAAACCACATCATTTTTAAGTTGTTTTATAAATGTTTAGATATTTTTCTGGAAAACTCAATAAGAATGGCTTCAAGCCTACAAAATGGAATTTCACGATAAAACATTTGTAAAACGTTGGCTCTGAATAATCAGCTACTTTTGTGTTTCATTGGGCGTGTGTGACTGATAAGAAAAAATTATTTTTAAAAAAACCATGATTTTTTCTGGAATTTTCATTGGTTAATTTGAGACCCACAAATTCTGTGTTTCATTGGGCAATTATGACCGATATGAAAAAATCATTTTTAGAAAAACATGATTTTTTCTGGAATTTCCATTGGTTAATTTGAGACCACAAATTCTGTGTTTCATTGGCAATTGTGATCGATATGAAAAAATCATTTTTAGAAAAACCATGATTTTTCTGGAATTTCCATTGGTTAATTTGAGACCACAAATTCTGTGTTATATGGGTCGCAGAAGAGTGATCTACGTAGCCTTCTTATAAGAAGACCATTAATAGGTACAATTATAAAATTGATCTCTAATGTCGGCTTGGTAATGAATGGTGCATTAATGGTGAGATACCAGGAAGATCGATCTGGAGGTTGGGTGGTTGTTAATGAAACCTCCACTCGAGCTCACTGGTGGTGCAATGTCCGGCCGTGGAATTTGGAAATGTGCGCTCGTCGGTTGCTTAAGCAAACATAAATGTGTGTTAATAAAATAACAAAAACCTAGGCAACGACGCAGCGTCATCGTTGCGTCGCCGCATCTTTTTCCCTCCGAAATCTTCCAATCTTCGGACAGAGGCGGAGGCAGAGGAAGACTTATTATAAACTTACCTCCCAGCGTGGTTTTAGCTGCGTCTCCCTTCCTCTTGCGCTGGAATCCGAGATGGGGCTATTGTTGGACCAGGGTCAAGCATAATTACTTGCCTGCCCGCTTATTTTTAGTGTTTATTTAACGTTAATAAATTTGCCTTTTGTTGACAATTAGCAATGATGAATTGCTGTTGTTATTATCCTAGTGCCAGTGGTTGTTGTTGTCTTTGGACCCTAGGCTCCACCACAATTTGCCTTGGTGTGCGTGTGTGTGTGCGTGTGCCTTGGGGAATTTCTTATTTTCTGGTCTTTAGTTTTCTGAGTATATCGACTCTAATCGCTTTTAATAACGCCAACCCGTTTCATTAGTCATGCGGACCATGTTTTATAAATAAATGAGCATTAACGCCTTGGCAAACCGAGCGATTTGTTGTTGCTGGCGGAGCACTGATTTCGCGTTGCCCCTCGATTTGTTAGGGGGCTGCTTTTGCAATCTGCGGAAGTAACGCAGTTTTATGACACTTTTGAGGCTTTGCACAATGCGATGCGTTGCAGCGGCCGCTCGTATTCCAATTTAATTCCCCTTTTTTGTGGGAGGCCCACCGTTACTCCCACTTCCAAACGATTTTGCTCGCTATTGGCTAGGGATTAGGGATGTCAAAAATATATCAAAATATCAATACATCGATATTTTTTGCAAAAAAAATATATTTATATCGTGATATTTTTTTAGCCAAATATCACAATATCGATATTTTATTTTTCGATATTATTTCCACAGAGGGCGCCCGTTTCCCTAAGCCAGTTTCCCCCTTCCGCCAATTTGGCGCTCCTAAATGTTAGTTTTCATGGTTTTTCTAACAGCAATGTTAAGATACAACGTGTCTCCGCTAAGTTAACAGCAATGTTTCCATCGATGTTTCTCCACCTCCAACGCCCCACAGCTGTTTATGTAGCACCAAAAAAAGAAGCGGGTTCCCTGATAAGACCAAAGTTCATTTTAAGAGCAAGCTAAGGATCATTAAATAATTTAAAGAAAACCACTTAATATTATATTCCTCAAGTTTATAGTTTTCTTGCTTAACTTACGTAAGTACATCCGCTTATCCTATAATTTCTGCAGAGTAATCGTTATAAGCCATTTATTGCCCCCTTAGATTTGGTAAACAGAGATATGGCCCTGATTCCGGCTGTTACCCGGCTCACCTCCTCGGTCATCCGGATCCTGGGCTGCAACCCCAGTCCCATGACGCTCCAGGGCACCAACACTTACCTGCTGGGCAGCGGCAGGAGGAGAATCCTGGTCGACACCGGCGACGAGGACGTGCCCCAATACATAGCGCACCTGGAAGACGTGCTGCAGCAGGAAAAGGCCTCCATTGACACTATTTTGTTGACCCACTGGCATCACGACCATGTTGGCGGCGTCAAGAGCATTCTGGGCACCAAATTGGCCGACAAGGATTGCCGGGTATTCAAGTTCGGCCGCACGGATGCCCAGGACGTGTGTCCCGAGATTCCGGCGCACATCAAACTGCATCCGCTGGCCCACAACCAGGAGTTCGCCACAGAGGGAGCGAGTGTTCGGGTGGTACACACGCCAGGACACACCACCGACCATGTGGTGCTGGCCATGAGCGAGGGCACGCTCTTCAGCGGCGACTGCATCCTGGGCGAGGGCACCGCCGTCTTCGAGGACCTGTTCGAGTACATGAAGAGTCTGGACAAGATACTGGACATCAAGCCGCAGCGCATCTTTCCGGGCCATGGCAATGTTATTGAGGAGCCGATTGGCAAAATTGAGTACTACATAAGCCATCGCAATCAGCGCGAGCAGCAAATCCTGCAGTTCTTCGTCCAGCGACCAAGTGAACGCTGTCAGGCGATGGACGTGGTGCGTGTGGTGTACAAGGAGACTCCGGAAAACCTCTGGCCCGCCGCCGCCTACAACGTGAATCACCACCTCAGCAAGTTGGAGAAAGAAGGAAAGCTGCGGCTGTGCAAGTCGGAGGATGAAGAATTCTATGTCTACCAGCCAACCAGTGCGCTCTAGTTTGGGTGACTTCCAGAGTTAATTTCTTGTGCGCTTATCAATGTAAATAACTATTATCTTTTTTGTTAACAAATGTTTATTACAAAAATAATTATGATTCAAATAATTTCTTAAGTTTGGACTTACAATTCTGTCTTAGAAAGTCTCTTTCAATGTACTAATTAAAAATACTTGTTATACATTTTATCATCTTAAATTTTATAAATATTTTTTATTATATTATGAACATGCAAGTAGAATATCCGTTTAGAGCATGGTTGATTCTATTTTTTAAATTAAATTAATTTTAAAAGTACCTAATTGTTTTTACAAATATACAGATATTTATTTATATTTTCAACCGTCAAACGGGACATTGAGCCTGCCAAGGTAGCGGGATAAGTATTTACACTTTAATACACTTAATGGTATCGTCCAGCAACATCTTCCACAGCTCAAACTGTTCGTTATTCCGCACCATGTGGATGCTGATCCTGTCGCGGATGTGGCAGGCCTCGAACTTAGTGCGGGTGTTGGCGATCTCGCGCACGTTTATCCGTCGAATGTCCAGACTACCGGCCACGATTCCCGTTGTAAAGACGTCCTCCAGCTTCAGGAAGGCTGTATCCAGCGATTTAACAAATAGGGCGTGAACGACGTCTCCGGTGATCAGGTAGGCGGGTCCAGTGGTGAAGTAGGGAAAGGTGGCCTTGCCATACTGAGCGAAGGATATATGATATTTGGACCACTTATTTCGAACGGGTTTCCAATTCTCAGCCCGACGGCCGTAGATCGTTCGATTGGCCTTGAGCGTGGTCATAAGGGTCATCAGCTTGGGCACATTGATGAACATGTCGTCGTCCGTTTTGAGAAGGTACTTGGCCTTCGGACAGTGCACATCCGCCCACTCCAGCGTGGATATCGTCTTGAGGGTGAGGTTGTTGTACGAATCTATGAAGTGACCCCTTATCAGATCTCGGTACATGAACTCCTCACGTTCAAGAGCCTTGTTGAGAGTCTTGTTGGTGCTTCGACCCAGGATGAATGCCATGCCCACGTCTCTCCTGCTGCCGTAAAACATCCACGTCTGCCGAATGGACATCCTGGCCGCCTCGTGATGGACAGCTGAGGTGATTAGTACCAACAACTTTGTGAGTAACCCACCTCGGGGACATATCCTATCCATATCAATCCCATTGTCCAGATGACCGGGCTCGTAGATGGTTCGTACTATGGGCATTCGGACGGGAACTTCGGTTTCAATGGATAGCAATTCCATTGATTTGCGTCCTAGGATATGTTTTGAATCCTGAAGCACTCCCAAAAACTCCTTTTGCTTTTTGTCGCTATCTGCGGAAAAAAAAACGATTTAAAAATATATTTAGAAAATATAGTAGAACATTTATGGAATTCTCACTCTGGAGCTGATCCTCGCCGATTCTCCTGCTTCTGATAATGGCTATGGCATCTTTGGCTTTCATATTTTGATTATTGGGAATGAGCATATTGCTGTGGCTGTCACTCCTGTTTCCTGAAAAAATTAGGACTTTACGATTTGTTGATATTTTAAATCGAGATACCAAACCCACCGTATGCACCTTCAATAGTTTCTCTGAAATCCCGGACTGTGGCCATTTCCCTCTTGGCTCCAGAATCCTTGGATAATATACCACTCAGGAATAAGTTGCCTGAATCCGGTTCTAGAGTTTTAAGGTAGTCAACTTTTGCCATCGTCCTTGATTTAGAAAAGTACGAGAAGACTGTAAAGCTGATGAGGATTATGATAAGGATGCAGCGCAGCAGTCGGCCCACCATGGCTATAAGTTTGGTCTTATTTCCCTGGAATTTTTTCGCTCTACAAGCTGGGTTTGACAAAAGACCCGGAACGTCATGTCTAGCAATAAAAGTAATGCACACTTGACCACCTGCTTTCAAGTCCTAACGTATTTTTATGGCACTTTTTACTCATTTCGGATTATTATTCTTTTTTGTCCTATAATCAAGGTCATCGGAGTTATGAGTCCTTTGGGTTTTTGCCCAAGTCCTGGTTAGCAAACTCCGGGCTTGGCATTGTCTTTATTAGCCGATGTCCTGCGACCCACATATTTTCTCAGCAACTCCTGTTCTGTTAACGTCGCTTTGTGTCCACTGTTAATGGCAGTTCTGCTCATGTTAGTTAATGGGCTCGACCGCTTTGCCAACTATTATCAATCAGTGTTGCCAACTCTTTCTTTATCTTTCTTCGTCGATGAGTGGAATTTGGAACATTGTGGGATTGTCTTGAAAGTAATTCATGAAACAGCCTATGTATAATTATGCTCCTTCGAATGCGATACCGTGCAAGTTGTGAGACCTGTATTAATTAATTTAAGTTTGCAAACAAAATATATGAATATTCACATTCTTGGTTTATGTCATGGGGTCTCGCTAGCGCTGTTAGCGGGAAACGGCAAATTTTAAAACTTGACCATTTAACACCCCCACTGTAATGAAAATTTCTCAAAAACTGTGGGCTTAATTTTCATAAAATGTTTACGAAACGATCTTAAAACGATCCCCAATCGGTCCATATACTGTGTATGTTGGAGCCGTAGGCAAATTCATTTGTGGCCCCCTCTTTTGTATGGGGAAAATCTGAGATTGGTTCACTGTTAGGCGATTTACTCAAAATCTGTGTGTTTAATTTTGATTAAATTTTCAGATAAGAAGCTTGAACTAACGCTTAATAGCCTGGTTTAGCGTGCATATTGGCACAACCTCTGTGAGGGGAGCAGTTAATCAAATGGATATCCAATTTTTTAAATGCATTTTTAAAATACTTGTGGACCTCGGATTTGGGTCCAAGCCCGAGTGTTCCAGATTCGACCGTTTCACTTTCGTCGCTAATAGCATATATACATTAGTCACCATCTTCTCATCGACGCTAATATGACGCACATAATAAAGAAATATAAAAGAAATCAAAGTAACCAACTTGGTTAGGGCCTGCTATTTTAACAAAGTTTCAGCTAACGCGGTCAGAAAATAGCCAGGGCCAGCTATAATAGCTGAATTGGCAACACTGTTAGCAACACTGCACTGTGTACGTCAGCTGTCAAAACGAATCACAAATTTTTCACGGCTTTTATTGTGCGCTGCGTTATTATTGCATTTTCCCGAGTCCAAGGCGGTTGCGTAGCATATGCGTGGATCGATCGTGGTAATTAAATGCGGCACGCATCCGGTGCAGTGAGTGTCAAGTGACCAGTAGCCAGTACAACCAATAGCCATGTCGTTCGTGGGCGGGGGCGGGTGCGGTGGCCAGGATGTGCACAAGTTTGTGGAGGCGCTGCAGGCGGATTTCAAGACCCTTTCGCTGGAGACCAAGAAGAAGTATCCTCAGATCAAGGAGGTGAGTCCAGCTGACGTGTGGTTCACGGCCGTGGTTGCCTAATTGCGCCACTTATCCGCCGACACACGAGTGTGTGTCACCCACCCACTTTGCTGGTGGGTGGTGGGAGGTCGTAGGGCGGGGGGTGGTTTGCTCTGGTTCCACCTGTGCTTGCCCTACGCAATTATGAAATTGATAGCCAGCGCAAATGAAATTGATTTTATGACATTTCCACTTGTCCATTAATTCTCCAACGTTTCCAATTCCCCAATCAGGCGTGCGAGGAGGCCATTTCCAAGCTCTGCACCGCCGGCAGCAGCCAGCAAAACTCGGTGTACTACACCGTCAACCAGATACTCTATCCCCTGGTGCAGGGATGCGAGACCAAGGACCTGAAGATCATCAAGGTGAGAGGGCATCCAACCGGTCGAATACTTCTGTCTAATTCCCAACTTATCTTACCTACAGTTCTGCCTGGGCATGATGCAGCGGCTCATCACCCAGCAGGTGGTGGACCAGAAGGGCGCCCTCTACATCACCAACGCGCTGTGGACCCTCATGGAGAACAACATCGAGGAGGTGAAGGTGCTGCAAACGGTGACCCTTCTATTGACCACCAACACGGTGGTGCACGGCGACACCTTGGCCAAAGCCCTGGTTCTGTGCTTCCGCCTGCACTACACCAAGAACCCCACGATTGTGAACACAGCCGGTGCCACCATCCGGCAGCTGGTGTCGCTGGTATTCGAGCGAGTCTACCTGGAGAAGGATTCGGTTTCCAGTCTCCAGCAGCAGCAACAACAGCCAGGTGGTTCGCCATCCGAGGGCGAGGGAGGTGGTCAGGACGTGCAGACCTTCGCCTCAGATGCGTTCCTGCTGTTCCAGGATCTCGTGCAGCTGGTAAACGCCGAGCAGCCGTACTGGCTGGTGGGCATGACCGAGATGACGCGCACCTTTGGCCTGGAGCTGCTCGAGGCCGTGCTGACCAACTTCAGTGCCGTTTTTCACGAGGTATGTTTACACATATTTAGACCGGTATCGATTATCTCGTTTGTTTTTCTTCGATTTCCAATAAAACCAAATAAAGAACATACGCTTTTTCTGTGTACTTAGCGATAAGAACATAAATAAGCGAGGAACTTTATTCTTAAGAAAGTTAATTGAAAAAAATTCCATTGTCGAAATATAGACAGCAGTAGATTTTTAAAATATATTAATGTATAAATATCCTTTCTCCCATCAGAGCAACGACTTCCGGTTGCTGCTTAAGGAACGAGTGTGTGCCTTGGTCATCAAGCTCTTTTCGCCGAACGTCAAGCACCGTCAGCTTCCGGCTCCGAGCAATGGAAACGCTCCTGTGCCGGCCGAGAAACCCTATTTCCCCATCAGCATGCGATTGCTGCGCTTGGTGGCCATACTTATTCAGAAGTACCACACCATACTGGTAACCGAGTGCGAGATCTTCCTGTCGCTGATTATCAAGTTCTTGGATCCGGATAAGCCGGCCTGGCAGCGAGCCCTGGCCCTGGAGGTCATCCACAAGCTGGTCACGCGCTCCTCACTGATTGCTTTCTTTTGCAAGTCTTACGATCTGAAGAACCATGCAACCAACATTGTGCACGACATGATTGCCGCTATGGGCAGCTATGTGCGATACTCCCTGATCAATGCCTCGGCCATGCTTAATGGCCAGCAAAACGGAATGGCCAATTCGTTGACGGCCTTATCGGGAAACAATCAATGCGGCTTCATGTTCCGCGGAGCCTACCTCCCCCTGGTTGCCACCTATGCACCAGGCGTGTCCAAGGCAGTTTAGTAAGTGGAAGCAAGCTATTTTCCCCTTGAAATCGTTTTACTTTTAATTGTACTTTCCCTGCAGCTTGGAAATGCTGGATAAGCTAGATGCACCGAATATTCCCGACAGCTATGGCATTTCGGTTGGACATGCCATACTCCTGGATATGACACGTTCGATTGGAGGCGTCATTCAGCGCACCCCGGAACTTCATCCCAGCCACAATACGGCGGTAATCACTGAGGAGGAGCATAAGCCTCTGTGCCTGCAACTGGTCAACTCCAGCTGGTCTGGCCTCCTCAGCGCTTTTATTCCGTTGGTGGAGACGTCCATAGACGAAGCCACCACCGAGAACATCCTCAAGGCCATGCAAAACTATGCAGCTCTATGCGGAATGCTGGAGCAGCTACAGCCAAGAGACGCCTTCATCATGGCCATGTGTCGTGCCTCCTTTCCGCCCCACTATGCCATGTCCATATTTGCCAACACCACGCATCCGGATGGTGAATTAAGATGTGATTATATAATTCTAATATTTTCTAAATAATTGATTACTAAAATAATTTGATTTCGTATTTTTCAGGTCACACCCGCAGTGGTAGTCAGGATCTAAGCAGCCAATTCATAAACAATTGTAGCGAGGCAGGAGACTTCCGACCACAGATCGTAGCGGTGGGCACGCCTCTGCCATCCGCCTCGCTGCCACACAGTGTTATGCAGGCGCCGGTGATGTTGACTAACAAGAATCTGCAGTGCATGCGAGCGATTCTCTTCCTGGCGCACAACAACGGGGGAATACTAGGCACCTCGTGGCACATGGTGCTACAAACTCTACAGCATCTAGTTTGGATCCTGGGATTGAAACCCTCTACGGGAGGCAGTCTTCAGGCCATGCCAAAGCCGGCTGTAGAGGCTAATGTCGGCATTCAAACGGCAGTGATGGCCGATCTTCCGGTTTTGTCACAAATGCTTAGCCAGCTGTTCGAGTCCAGTCAATACCTGGATGATGTGGCGCTGCATCATTTGATTGATGCCCTGTGCAAGCTCTCCCACGAGGCCATGGAGCTGGCCTACGCCAATCGGGAGCCATCCCTTTTTGCGGTAGCCAAACTGCTGGAGACTGGTCTAGTGAACATGCCTCGCATCAAGGTATTGTGGAGACCGCTTACCAATCACCTGCTGGAGGTGTGCCAGCACCGACACATTCGCATGCGGGAGTGGGGTGTGGAGGCCATCACCTACCTGGTTAAGTCCGCTCTTCAGTTCAAGCACAAAACGCCGCTCAAGGAAAACATGGTAAGATCATTAAAAGTATATTCTTTTTAACATGAACAGTAACCAGCTGAAGCTACTTTCCATATCCTTTTTATTTTCTATTCGCCAATAGGAACTACAAACCATGCTGCTGAGTCCGCTCTCTGAGTTGTCTACTGTCCTGCACGCAGATGTACGCCAGCGACAGCTGGATTGCGTGCTTCAGATCCTCAATACGGCCGGGGAAATTCTCTCATTTGGCTGGCCGGCCATCATTGAGATCATTGGCGCTGTAAACGAGCACCATGGCGAGCCCTTGATCCGCACAGCATTCCAATGCCTTCAGCTGGTTATCACGGATTTCCTGACCGTGATGCCCTGGCGATGTCTGCCCCTGTGCATCAGCACGGCGTCTAAATTCGGCTCCCAGACCCAGGAACTGAACATTTCCCTAACGGCTATTGGTCTAATGGTAAGATATATTATGGCTGGGCAGCTCAATTTATTAATAGGAGATTACCATGTGACTAACACTGTCTTTCGTTGCAGTGGAATATTTCAGATTTCTTTAATCAAAACCAGGACAAGCTCATGTCCACTCAGCTGCAGGATGTGTCCATTCTTCCCGACTTTCCGGGCACGGTGAAGATGCCGCAATTCGATAAGTTGTGGATGTGCTTGTACGCCAAGCTGGGCGAGCTGTGTGTGGATCTGCGTCCGGCGGTGCGTAAATCGGCCGGCCAGACGCTCTTCTCCACCATCTCCGCCCACGGCAGCCTGCTTAATCCGCCCACGTGGCAGGCGCTGGTCTGGCAGGTTCTCTTCCCGCTGCTGGACAACGTGCGCGCCCTGAGCAGCTCGGCCAGCAACGAGAAGGTGGACGCCAGTGGCAACATTCTCATCCATCACTCGCGAAACACCGCCCAGAAGCAGTGGGCAGAGACGCAGGTGCTCACCCTATCGGGAGTGTGCAGGGTGTTCAACACAAAGCGGGAGCTGCTCCAGATGCTGGGTGACTTTGAGCGAGCTTGGTCCCTAATCCTAGAGTTCATCCAGAATGCGGCGTTGAGCAAGAATGGGGAGGTTTCATTGGCTGCCCTCAAGTCTCTGCAGGAGATCATGTACCACAATACCACAGAGCGAGCGGAGAGGACTTTGAAGGATCCCCAGACGGCCCAGGAGCAAGACGAGGAAATCTGGACCGTGAGTAGTATAGAGATTAAGTCGCGATCGCTCAAGACCTGGCTTATAATTTGCTTTTTAATAATATTTTAGAATTCTTTATTAGGCTTTTCACTCGCGTGTCAATCTATGCCTTTCTCTTGATAATATTTTGTGTTTATATACTAAATATACTCTATTCGTTCTTTTCTTGAGCAGATTGCCTGGAACATTTGGCTTAGCATTGGCATGGAGAGCACCAAGACGTCCACGTCGACCACAACGAAGATGCAGCAGCAAAACAGCAATAGCGCCGATAGTCAGGAGGACTTTTACATTCCCAGTCAGGCCTTTCTCACCGCCCTGATCCAAATCTTCCCCGCCATCTTTCAGCACATTCAAGTCAAGTTAGTAGACATGAATAGGGACCGAATGAAAATAATTAGCAACTCAAGTTTCTTTAAGCTTATGAATTCAAAAGAAGTTAATCAGATCATGCAAATGGAGTTGAAGAAGATAACAAACAAATTAAATTCAAGCCCACATGAAAGTTTTGTGGAAGTCGAGTCCAAACTAAATAATCCATTACATTACGCAAACGTTGTACAATTGTTTTAACGTTAAATATCTTTCAGATTTAGTTCGGCCGACTTTGATAAATTCTGCACGGTGCTGACAAATGCAGTATGCATTCCTGTACAGACCGATGCGGTTCCCTACATCATGTCCACAGTGTCCGACACTCTGCTGACGCCGCTCCACGATGGCATTCTGGATTGCATGGAACTGATACAGAAGGCAAGAAAACTGCATTTGAATTCCCCCTACTTATAACTAATTATGTTCATGTTCGTTCCATAGGAGGCCACAAAGACCGATTCCCACATCAGCCAGCTTATTCCAGCCATTTTCCGCCAGCTGCTGATCTTTAGCAAGTTCGCCTGTGCCCCGCCCACATTCCAGCAGAGTGTGGAGCACAAGTATGCGAAGTCGTCGGGTCATTATGCCAACAACGCCTCCGTTGAGGTGGTCAGCATGAACTACATACCCTTCGGGGAGAAGTCGATCAGTATTTGCGTGAAGCTTTACCAGACAACGGCTACCGAGGATCCGGTGGTGCAGGAGCAGATCCTGCACGACATCGTTAAGGCTCTGCGCACGCCGCTGGCAATGAAGTACAAGTGCCTGTCGTCCAGCACTTGGAAGCTGGCCATCTCCAGTCTGATCAGCGTGCTACACACCGGTCTCAAGGTTGCGCGGGCCAAGCCTCAGCATTTCGCCAGCCTGTGGGACGACTTAGCCGACACCCTGGACAAGTTCTTGTTCCCGGCGAGTGTGTGCACCATCGAGGATCGAGGCCTGGAGGAGATCGTGCTGGACGAAACGATCGATTGTCAGGTGATTGAGCTGCTGAGGGACGAGGTGTTGCCTCATGCCCACGAAATGCCGCACCAGTTTATCATGCAGATTGTGGTGCTGCTGAACAAAGGCTCCATTCACTCCGCCTCGGATACAAACATTTGCTACGAGTCTGACTGGAAACTGCGCGAGATTTTTGCCAAAACGTGTTTCGAGACCCTGTTGCAGTTCTCGCTACTGGAGGATCATGCCAACACCAATAACAATCGCCTCAATGCCAATTTGTTGGCAGCTGGAGCTGCGGGAGCGGGTGGCAAGGACTTTGCCGGAAGGCTGGCGGTTACCGCCCTGCTCCATCGCTTCCAAGAGGTGCTGAAGCGGTTTAACGACGATGAAAGACAAAGCGGCAAGTGCCCGCTGCCAAGGTGAGAACTCTGATTTCCGATGAGATAAGAAATATCCCTAGAAATAGAAATCAGTTACTTGATTGTTTGTTTTTTATTTATATAATTAACTTGTTTATCAGGTTCCGATTGTCTGAAATATCGTTTGTGCTTAAAGCCATTGCAACGCTTGTGGTGTCCATGAAAAAAGCGCCAGCATCAAAGGGTATACTCAACTTTACTTAAACAAAAATGTTGCCTTTTATTAAGATTTCCGTTTACCCCTCAGTAAACAAGCCTGCTTGGGATCAGTTGATTGGCCTGTACCCTTACCTGGTGGACTGCACCACGACCACGTCGCCGGAGGTTTCGCGATCACTGCGCGAAGCTCTGCTGCAGTACACAGATCTACTGCAGGCGCCACGCACCTGCACGGGAAACACCAACGACAATGCAATACAATCGAATGGACAAGAGTGAAAGTATGCCTAGACACAGAGACCAAGTTGACATCCAGACTGGTGGCAGCTGTGCGATGTTTTTCTTAGTTCTTTAAGTGCGAAGCGTTTGAATATATTTATTTTGTGCATAATTTATGAATGTTAATCTTAGCCCTCCCTCGCATAGATGTAACGACTAAGCATCTATGTACTTACATACATACCTAAACGTATATATATATTTGTAAACGTATTTTGTAGTTGAGCTATAAAGTATATAATATATACATAGGTCTATCCGGCGTTGCCGGGAAGCCGAATAACCAAGATAAAACCCTACAAACCGCTTGGCAGAGGGATGAAACGCAGACAGCAGATTCCTTTAGTACCTTTTCGAGACGCAAAGACAAAGAACTATATTAGCTGTAGCTATACATATACAAATCTAACTATGATCTATTTGTGTAGCGCATTTTAAAGTACAGACTTGCGTGTTATCTGAATCAAATATTAACCATTAACCATGATGCAACCAACCAACTTTGTAGTGACGTTTTTAAATAAAGCAAAAATTATTATTACCAACTGATAACACTGTGCAACATTTTTAATGTTTGGAAATGTAACTGCATTTTGGATTTCAAAACCTGAAAGTACTCATCAATACGAGTTAATCCACATACGGCGTTCTTCTGGCTTAGCTCGTGTTTGGATATTATAGCGATTTAAAAATTTCAATTAAAAATTCGCTATATCTCAAGAGTCGAATGAAATTTTATCTGTATGTATTCCGGACTATTATAGGTATTAACCTAAGGAATACAAATGCTGAACAACGTTTATAGAAAAAGTGCAGCTATCGTGAGATAGACTTCAAAATGTCGGGAAAAATACCAGATTGTATTTATTGTATTTTAATACCAAATGCTATGTTTTATTCACGTTTTTGTGTCTACAATTTTATATTCACAGTTTTAACCAAATTTAATAACTTGTTGTACCTTTCAATGTCTTTATCTAAAATAATGTTAAGGACGCGTACCTGAAACTTGAAGACATATTGCATTTATAGATCAATTTTTACACCAAATCTTTAAATCGCTGTAATATCCAAACGCGAGCTAAGCCAGAAGAACGCCGTATGTGGTTCAACTCGTATTGATGAGTACTTTCAGGTTTTGAAAACCAAACTGCGGTTACATTTTTCGTGTTGCACTGTGTAAGCGTAGTTTATTTATGACGTCAGATTGCCGCTATCAGGGCTCGCCAGTTGGATGGACGGATGCCTCGACAACAAGTTAACCTCGCCGATACCTGAGCACACACATCTTCTGTTGGCCTATCCTTATCGCATCCGCAGTGAGCACCTTGATCTGCCTCCGACATGGAATTCTTTTGACTTGGCAACTGTTTTTATGTTTGTGAAATGTGGTAGCTGATTGCTCGCGCTTTGTTTTAGTTTGCTTAGACCAAAAACATAATGCGGCCATTATAAATATTTATTAAAGTGATAAGAGATGGTTAACCGGAAAGTTATGCTTTTGACTGAAAGGCAAATTCAAAAAGTAAATTTTGATTGGAAATTAAAAGAAGATTAGCTATATTAGCAGATTGTTCAATTTGACTGAATATCTAATGGGATACTTCATCGAAGGATCTACACACACTAACCTGAAATATTTTTTCTGGAAAACCTACCTTTCGGATTCCTCTTGTGCGTCTATATCAGCGAAAGTGCAACGTTTTAATCTAAATAAAATTTTTATTTTAATTTGTTTTGTTTCATTTTTTTGTCTGTTTTCTGTTTTTGTTTTCATTTTAATCGGTATAATAAGTATAATAACATTTTTTGTTGTTCTTGTTTTCATTATTATTATTATTACTGTTAATGTTAATGTTTTTATAGTTTTTTTTGGTTTCTTTTGGTTTTAATATTAGAATTAGGCAATCGAGTTTAATACTACCTTCGTTTTAAATATTATGCAACGAATTTTTTGGGTTTTTCCTTTCTCATGATTTTTTGTTTATGAATTTTTAAATGTATATATTTAATAAACTCATTTCCGTTCTGGCTAGGCAACTTCTTGTGTGTCGTCACACTCCGTTGCTGTCTCGTATATTTTTTTGGATTTTATTTATTTTTTGTTTGGTTTTATGTGCTTGTCAACTCTTTTGGTTTTGGGTTTTTTATTCTTTTTACTTAATGCCGTGGGCGCTTAATGTACAGTTGCCTTGTAAAAATGTACAATTCAAGCGCTTGCTTTAAAATATTTTTTTGTGGTTTTTCGGTCTTTATTTTTGTTATAATCTATATTAGCTGAAAGTTGGTTTTCAACTCTGCCCTATAAATCACTTTTAATAAATAGCCGCCACGCCGCCTTGGTTTCTTCTTCTGCTTGGTTTTGTTTAGCTATTTACTTGTTTAGCGCTTGTAATTAACATTTTTGTCGTGTTCTCATTATGTTTAACTTTTGTTTTAATTTCATGGGCTTAGATATAATACAATTTGTTGTTTATTATACTGCACTAACGGTCGCGTTCGGTTCGCTTTCATTTCATTTACTAACTGCCTTTTCGGGGATTTTTCAAGTTCTAACTGCCAGCGGCTGCAAATCTTCTCTTCATCTCTTTGATTTCGCTTAAACTTGCTTAAACGTTTAACTTGGTTGTTGTTCTTCGTGTAATATTTAGTTAATGTTTTATGGGTTCGTGTATGTATGCGTGTGTTTTACCGTTTAACAATAGTTTAGTTTTATTTTAGTTTAGTTACTAATTTAGTGTAGCACATCCGTGAGATGAGACGAGATTTGCGTGTTTAGATTCCGGGTTTTGGATTTGGATTTGGGCTTCTTCTTCGGGTTTTCGATCTAAAAAACTCTATTTATATATATATGTAATGTATGTATATATAGTATGTATGTTTATAGTATGTTTGTATGTATATTAATTTATCTGGTTTAATTAGTATTTGTTAAACAAAAGTAACGCAAGTGCTAAAAACAAGTGTATGCTTATGCAAGAAATCGGCCTCGGTTTCCCTCAGCTTTATCCTCCATTATAATTATATTTATATCATATAATGTCTATGTAAAGAGATGTTCGGTAGATAGGCGTAAAGAGCGCAGTTTTCTTCTTATTGGAAATTCGTAAAGTTCGTTAGAAATCTGATGAAAGTTTCATTAAAGTTTTCCTTTTGGTTTGTTTCTCAATTTATTCGATAAACTCTTTACATTAAATTACTTAGCTAAATTGTTGGGTTCTTTTCACCATCTTCTGCTTATGTTTTCTGTTTTTTTTTTAATAATATTTTCTTTTTTTGGGTTTTTTCAGATTTGTTTTTGCTATAGCCATACAAAATGTTGTGTTTCTTTAATGTATAACGTTAAGTACATATACATACATATATGTAATCCTTTGGTTTTAGTTTAATGAACACTTTGTTGGGTTCAATTTCAATATTAGTTTAAAAAGTTAGTTATAGTTTTAAGATTAGCGTTGGTTTTACATTTTCTTGGTTTGGTTTAGGTTTAGAAAAAGTTCTGCTTGTCGAAATTAATATAGTTAAGAAGCGCTGTGCCCTGTTGACTTGTTTGTGATTTCTCTTCGGTCTAGATTTAGGATTAGGTCTAGTTTTAGCTTCGGTTTCCATAATTCATTATCTATGTATTTGTATGTATATATGTAATTTATATAAATTGCTAAAAATCATAGTTTATCGATTAGTATTCTGAAACAGTTTCGTGTTCGCTCTAGTTGAAGACTTTTCGCAAGGACCTCCGGAACCAACTGGAATCCTTCCCCCGGGACCTGGTATCGAGTTCTATTTGGTTATCATGCGGCGAATTCTGAGTTATGAGGAGGGGAGAGGCGGGGGCTGGCACTTAATTGATTTCTTCTTCTCTTCTAACTCCCCTAAAGGCTTATGCGGCTAGCTATCCTATATCTAGCTTGTCCCGGAAGGAAGGATTCCATTTGCTTTCGCCGGCCCATGTGTGTGTTTTGTGTGACATTCGGTTACTAGCTTGGATTACAGAATATTTTACTGCTTTCGGTTCTTGGTTTTTATGGCGAACCGTGTTTACCCGTAGTTCTAACTGGTTTATAGAGTGCTGACACAGACACCCCCTTTAAGGCCAAGTCACACGTTTTGCTCAAAGTCGCCGATAAGGGAAATGATTTAAAAGATAAATTATTTTTTAATGTTTTGTTTTACTTCTACTGAAACCCTAAGGCAATTATTTGTTTTCCTACAGTGTCTCCTACAGTTTCGTTTTTTTTACACTACTCGACTCGGGGCGCCTGCGGAAAACAAAGTTAGGTTTTTACGGGTTCGATTCGCAGGAATTTCAGCCTGGCCGGCTAAAGGGTCCTCCTCCATATTCTCATTTCCTTCTCTATCGGAAGCTAGCTCCTTCCCAGAGCTGGAATTCATACAAAATGTGTGACTTGCCAGTGAATCGGCCAAAAGGAATATTTCTGAATAAACATAAATTTGGCTCTGATTTCGCATTCAATGTGTTTGGGTTCTGCAAATGTTTTTTTTTAACAATGCCATAACAAGTGTTTCGGGAAATCAACGATTTCCATTGTATATAGTTTATCTTTGGGGGCATTTCTCCTTTTCTCGCATTACCATCTTGAGTTTTGCAGCACCGAAACACACGGAATGGGAAGTCGAAGAGAGACAGTTGTGATTTAATTTCCAAAGCTTTCTAGCTTGTTTATTCACTCCGTAAAAAACAATAATAACTATTAAAAAAAACCAAGGACCTTCCTGAATTTTGAACCTAACTCGTCAATTTTAGCTTTAACTAATTTGGTTGCCCTTTCGGGAAAACCGATGTGAACCGTTTTTCTGGCTTAAGTTTAGTCTTAGCTTTCGTTTCGGCTTGTGATTCTCCCCCTCGACATTTGGCTTATGCGTCTAATTAAAAGTACGTGTTATTATTAATATTATTTATTTATAAGTTATATATATAATATATATAAGGTTCCTTCTTGTAACTTAACTAGAGCTTCGTCTGATGTTCACATTTAGCTGCTCTACTCATGAAGCGACTAACGCGTGAGAGTCAAAAGTGTGTGCTAAGAAATTCTGCATTTGTTGATTATACTGTTCGATAGTTAGCAACAATTGATGGGTAAACAATGGATCGGTCGGTGATCGGTAAATGAGAGGGATATAGAGATAGCAGAATGGAAATGAAAATGAAAATGGATGTGCAGTGAAGGAGTCATATGATCTATCTGAGGAGTTGTAGTTAGGATACACGATTTGTTTGTTGTCAGGCTTAGTTTGTCGTTTGTTTTCTGTACAAAAAGACATACAATACTGCGTATGTGGTTGTTTGTATATAAGTGTATATTATATAAGTATGTATAGTTTCCGTTTGTTGCATCCTTTTTTCGTTAGTATGTTGTATATATGTATATAGCATAGTTGTCGAGTGTTCCGAAGTTGATTTTGGTTTGGTTTGCTTTAAAGTTAGTTACGTGTGTATGGTTTAGTTGTTCATGTTGTTGTGGGTAACATTACGTCATACAATATAGCAGTAAATAGGTATCGTAGCTGTTGTTGTTCTTCTTCTTGTTGGGCTAACTTTTCAGTTCAAAGAGGTTCAAGGATGTCTGACTTCTAAGGGGTTTTGGTCGAAAGAGAGAAAGTCGATGGGGAATCGAATCGGAATTGGAACCGGAACCAAGCCCAGAAATGATAAATAAGGCGTTTACAGATACAGTTACAATGAAAGGGTAGAGTAGGGGTCAGTTTAATGTACAGTTATGCATAATAGATCAATTGTAATACAAGTAGTAGTTGTCGTCATTAATAGTTGTTATACACAAATAAGCCACAAAAACTGTACAACAATTGTACATGAATAAAAAACTTATGCGCGAGAATTTTTCGACGGTTTCCAAAAAGTCTCCTCTCTAGGCTATTATTTACCTTTCCCTTCTATTCCTCTTCCTCTATTTTTGTAATTCATCGCATATGTATATAACTATGTAATCGAACATGCACACACACACACGTGATCTATATATATAGCTGTATATATATTCTTTATTTTTATATATAACAAGAACATTTCTTTGTTGGTTTTTACCGAGGGTTCTGTTTATCATGCTCATTTAGTTTTTACTATACAAATCGTCTCGTCTGTGTTATTTAACATAATTTTATTTCATTAACTTCATCTTTTTGCTGAGAACACAGTTTACTATGTAAATATTTAAAGCTTTGGTGGCGGCGAAAAAATCAACAACGAAAAGTCCAAGAAAAAAAACATCAACTAAAATTAAAGTCATACAAATTTATACATACATATATAAATATATATATACGATTTCGTTATGATTACGAGTTATAAGATGTGAATTGAAGACCGCTTTAGTTCTTAGTTCTTTCGCACTTCGACTTTTATACACATACATTATACATAAACAACCAAAATTAACAACAACAGAAATAAATTAACAGAGCTTATGATTTCTTTTATTTGTTTTTAGTTCTTAGTGTGTTTTGATTTTGGTTTTTTAGTTTTGTTTACCAAAAATGAGGCTAAGCAAATAGTACTGAACTTTACAAGTTTTGGCAGTACGCATCTGATTTACTTCTTACTTCCTTTACTCCTTTTCTCCTAAAATTATGCAATATACAATGTTCTCGCTTCCAACGCTTCTTCTTCTTCGTCCTTCGTCTACCTCTCCGTCATCAGCTACTAGTTGTGGTATTAATCCTTTAAAAATATACTCATAACGCGCTACTTAATTGTTTAAAAAGTTCATCTTCAGTTTTTCAATACACCGTATTAACTAAGTTTAATAAACAAAGTTCTTTCAACATCGTTTTCCAATCGCTTTCCCATGTAACCATGTTGTCCATGTTCTTCCTCTTCCTCTCTAATGTTGCTGCTGTTGTTTCCGATTTCGTTTCCGTTTCGCTTCCTCTGCTTTCTTTTTTTGAGTTCCGTCTAGAACTAAAAACTAACCTCAAAATATCGCTACCTAAAAAATCATAGTTGTATAAAGAGTCCTCTCGCTAGGAAAGAGAGAGACAGAGACTTGGCTGGTTGCGTCTACGGTGAGTCAGGCAGAGACAGAAGAAAATGCCCTTCTTCAGCTTTTCTCAACTTTTTAGGTTATGTACAATATTACTCTGTTGTTTTCAGGTGGAGGGTGCGTGGGAGAGGGAGTGGCATGTGCGACATTTTTGCTTTGCTTTGGAGTTAACGCTTCACTTTATGGTTAATTGCTAAAGTTCCTTTATTCTGCCATCGTTTATCCATATTCTCTTATTAGTGTTCGTTTAACTGCTTTCACTTTCCATTTTAATATTATTTTAGATTTACTTCGGTTTCCTCTTGTTTAATATTAATTGTTTGCTTTTCTTTCATATTTCATTAGTAAAATACAATTTTGCTAAACAAAGTTTGCAGTTTTGCTGGGGGCAGGGAAAATAGGACAGGGGGTGTGGGTATACAACTTTTTCTCTTGTGACCGTTTTCTTTATTTCGGTTTCATTACCATTCTCGTTTTCTCTAGTTTTATGTAGTTTATGTTATGTTTTAATGCATTTTACTTTCTGTTGTTTTTTGCTCATATTTAAATGGTTTTATTTGTTATTCTTTATACGGTGTGTTCTTTCATTTGCTTAGGAATTTTAATCATAATTTCTCCTTTTCTTTTTCCTGCAATAAAGAATAAATTGCAAAAATCACTTGTATTAGTTTAGTGGTGGTCTTGGGTTATGGTTGCTCATGTTGTGATTGGATTGGGGTTCCATCAAGAAATTCAAAAATAAGTCAAAGGAAAAGGTTGAAGTCTGATAGGTTAGCGATAATCAATAAATTAATAATCTTGGCTATGCTTCAATTTAAAATAAATCAATAATATAAAATGGTTTGTTAGTAGAAAAAGTAGGCTACTTTTGGTTGTTGCTGTTGCAGATGCCGTTGATGTTGCTATTGCTGTTCAGATTGTTAGTAGTTATCGTTAATATTTTGGTAAATTATTGCAGTGATTGTTGTTGTTGTTGGAGTAGTTGTAGTTGTTGATGTTAGTTGACGCTGGGCACATTTTGGATCAGATTTGGTTAGTCAAGGCGGGTTCATGGAGAATTGATCGAGGGCGAGGTTTATTATTGGGTTAGTTTTTCGTTTTTGGTGGTGGTTTTTGGTTTTTAGTTTAAGTTTTTAGTTTTTTGATGATGATTGCAGAAAACAGTCAACCAATCAATCGATCGAATCAAGCGGCAGGTTCTCCCACATATTTTCTGTTTTTGTTTTAGGATTTCTCATTCAATTTAGTTTTAACTAGAGAGCGAACTTGATCAACTACTCAAAAGAAATGTTGGTTTATTCGACAATTCATATGGATAGTTATGGGAAAATAAGAAAAGAATGGAAGATACATTTGATTAGCTTTCCATGATTATCGGCTACGACGAATCACTCAAAGATACCAGAAATCGTCAAGAACAGCAAATCAAAAGTCAATCGGCAACGGAAACGGAAATGAAAATAAAACGAATTTTCAGTGGGGACTTTTCCCCCATTTCGGGCAGGCGCAGGCAAGCAGAAACCAGGATCTATGATCTAAAGAAACAATAAATGTGTACACAGAACAGCACTACAAATAAAAAATAGATAAAACAATAAAAATGCATATTGGTTGGTTTTGTTCTTTTTTTTTATTTTTTTCTTTTACTTGTTTAATTTACAATTGTATTTTTTGTTGTTTGTTTTATATTTCGGTAGAAATCAATCTCAAAACGCACAAAATCATAATGAATAGTTGTAATCGGTAGAGAATAGCACAAGTGTTTAGATACTAGATACAAAGAATCGAAATCATTCAAGTTTTCAAGTTTATACACAGCAAAATCAACAGAGGCGACAAAGAAAACATAAAGTGCGCAAACTAGAGGGGCGGGCCGAGGGGCGGTTTTGGGGCAGGGAAAATACTCTTTTGTGTACAATATACAAATAATTCTAATTATAATTCCAAATCAATGCAAAAGTGTTGAGCTACGATTTCTGTATTTTCGTGTGTATGTTTTATTCACTGCCAAGAAATTAATAAGCTTATATAGTGATTTATAATATACATAAGTAACGATTAATTCTGTTTTTGTATTCCTCCAAAGCAAAATGAAAACACTTGCTTCGACTACGGTGTTTTTGTGTTTTTCTTTTAAATGTGGTTGTTTTTTTTTAATGTATATAATTAAAGAATAAGTACTTAAAAACAAAGTTGATAACATTTTCTTGTCGTATTCCTTTACATGATAATTATAATAATAATAATATGGACTGGACTTTGACATAAAAAGAAAGGTTTTGTTTATGTGTAAATCTTTTTCTTTAAGTTTCGTTTGTAGTTTTTTTAAGCAACAGAAACAAGCACAGTGAAAAATGAATTTTCGATTTGAATAAAGCAAGAAATTATAAGGCATATTTACGATGAACTAAATTTATAGTATTTATTTATATCTAGAGAACTACATATTTTGTTTTAACTCTCGGATGTGTTGGTGTGAGTGAGTTTTGTGTCTGTGTGCGTTCGTTTTGTGTTTCCGTTTCCGTTTTGTGTTTGTCAGAGTTTTGGGCGAAACAAATATACGGATCAGGAATATATTTGCTTTCGTTGAGCACACATCGAAAAGTGTAGAAACCTAATGCTTAGCTTTTGTGTTCACTCTCCATTTCACTTCTCTGGGTCTCGTTATTTTTATTAATTTCTTTGCGACGCTCCAGGCACAATAGACTTCATTATAATACAAAATTAGCAAAAACTATATAATTTCTTAATCTTTAACTTTTCATTTTATCGCATATCCGTTTGCGTCAAACACAAAAAATTCATTCAGTTTTTTTTCCTTTTTTCCATTGTGGTAACTATTAGAAATTGTTAACTAAGAAAATTTCACTAATTGTTGTAGCTGCTGCTCCTCCGTCCGTTTGTCTGTCCGTCCGTAAGTACGTTGCTTCACCGTATCCGTAGTATCTGTAGTATGGTTATGTTGGTGTCTGGTCTGCATTTGCATTTGCATTCGCCTGCAGCTTCAACGTCTTTAATTTGCAGTATAAAACTAAAATTTCAACTTTTTCCTCTTCTGCTGCGTTTAGTTGGTTGTTTTTGTTTGTTTGCTGATGTTTAATATTATTTGGTGTTGACAGTTTATGTTGTTGGTTTTTTGTTTGTTGTTGTGTTGATTGGTTGGTAGGTTGTTGGTTGGTGTGGTGGGTTTGGAGAGTGGGAACACTTACTGTTCTTGGGGATCAGTATCACTCTCCTCCAGTTCGCTCTTGTTGCGTCGCTTCTCATAGATGAGAATGATGATGCACAGAATCAGCACCTCAGCACAGATGCCCAGGAAAGGCCACAAGGCGGCAAATTTGCCTAGAAAGAACAAATGATTATTATATTGTTGAACACTTGGTCCTAACCATGGTCGTTAAATTTGCCAGTACTTGCAAATCATCCTTTCTAGTTTATTTTTCAAGTTACTTTACCTAGTTGACGATATTGTCTAACTAAAAACAAGTCCGAAAAGATATAAATTTTACTATAAGAACAAAAGAACAACGTTAGGGTCTAGGATATTATATACTATATTGATTTAGATAAAATTTCAAGAAATAATCTTTTATGAGGTTTACTTTTAAAATATACCCTGTATTTGTTTCCAACTATAAAAATGTGGAAATAGGTTACTTAAAGGTTGATAGTTAACAGATCTTGATTAAGCGACCATGGTGATTGGGCGGATATTTAATAAGGCTTAGGTGATCCTTTCATCCGATGCAAACTTACCCTTAACACGCACAGTTGTGAAGTCGCTGGCAGGATTGGTGGCGTTCGTACCATAGTCATTGGCCGCATTGCGTCCAATGCATTTGTACTCGCCTCTGTCGTCCAATGTCACATTATCCAGTGTCAGAATGGCGTTTGCGACGCCGTTTTCCGGTTTAAGGACGAAGCGATCTGTGGCGTTCGTCAGCGTTACATTGCCTGCCAGAAGGAATGCACCAGTGTTAAAAACCCATATCGATCAGATGATATCACAAAGCGCTTGGAAAACTCACCAAAGGTCCATGTCAACTGTGGATCGGTACCCACAACGGTGCAGGTCACTGACATCTTCTCACCCTCCACAACGGCTGTATTTGAAGGCACTCTTACAACAACGCGGGCTGCACGAAAAAAATCAATTAATTGTGCGTTTGCGGTCTTAAATGTGAAGATAGAACTCACCAATCACTTCTATTCTCTGGGAGTCTTCTTTGAATTCGCAACTGTAATTTCCATGATCGTTCACATCCGTTTTATCGATTATGAACTTTTTCTCCTCGTTGATTAACTTAAAACGACCTTTTAGCGAAGGCTCCTCCGTCACAAGGGTGTTGTTCTTTTTCCTGTTCCAAGGACACAGAAAAATATATGAAAAATATAATAATAGAATTTAAAAAAAAAAATAATTTTAAATTGATCTTCCCCGTAGATTTTTGTTGGCAGAAAAACCCATTTATCTAAATTAATTCTACAGTTATCGTGCCGTATAGCCGGGCTGCACCTACTTGAGGAACCAACTTTCTCTTAGCCCTCCGCCGTTCTCTAAGCCTTTTGCCAATTATTCAAAGACTAATTCCACAGCGAGGCACACGCAAAGTTTGGCCCTGGCCCCAGAACAAGAACGAGAACCAGGGACCCGGACAGGTCCCGGAATGAACAAAAGTGTCATTACCATTACCAGACCCTGCCACAGAGCTCGGCGCTTCGACTACCAACACTAACTGGTCCCAGACAGGAAGGCACTTTTCAGTAACCACCTCTCCCAGAAGTGCCACCCTTCAGACCCCACTCAACTGTACACATTCGCACAAATGGCACCTGATTGTACTCTTGCAATGGGTATTCTAATTATTCTTACAAGTTTCGCAAAAGAAAACATAAATGACCAAAAATTAACAATTAAATCGAAATATGTATATAACATATCCGATCGAATGATGGAATTTTGCTGTTTATTTTCTAACTGAAACCTTGGAAAATAGTAAAACTGTTTATAGTTGAATCAGTTGAGTTTTGAAATCACTTCTAACTAATTAGTAATCGATAAACGTTACTAAAGAGTGGAGCTTTCTATCACTGGTGGTGATTTAACTTGCGTGAAAAATGATAGGACAAAATTCCTGTGGTAATATCTTGCGCAGTGCAGGCTGCACCTTAGAATTGGTTCCTTAATCCTGTAATAATCATGGGCTTACTAAACCATTAAAAATTTGAGTTCAGTGTTTATTTAATCGTTTCACAGTTAAGTTTAAGAAATACAATTACTAGCTTTGTCATGATGAAAACTAAAAGAAAATGTGGTACTCACAAAGGATGCAATAAAAAAATTTGTAAGGTCTTCTACATGATTTCCACTCCCCAGAAAGCTCTGTGGCACCTCCGTTAAACATTTTCAGTAGGGTGTTTGATGCTTCGTTCTCGTTCCGTTTACCAGGTTACGTCAGTCAGGCAGTCAGTTAGGCAGTCAGGCCAACATAATTAAGCAAAAGTGCTTAGCTGTGCCGTATTAAAATGATTGCTCTTATAACTACTAACTATGTGGGACACAGACACAAACACAGACCCACCCTGCCTCGCAACATCCCCGGATATTTTTCGGAGCCCTGAGTAGGGGATTTCGGAATGACTTACCATATGAGAACAGCATCGGGGTTGTCTTTCACGTTGCAGCTGAGAACCAGCGGCGTTTTGATGTCGTAAAATTTCATTTTATGCTCGACATTATCATAGTTTGGCACCAGCTTATCTGGAGATGGTATAGATAGATACAAATGATTAGTCAAATATTGGCAAAGGTGGGATGGAGTTCTAATATTGGGATACGAGAAAAGTTTACATAAAGAACTGCTTAAACAAAGTTTATTCTAATAACTTGTATAAAGATAAATATATGTATTTGCTTATAGGAATAAATTGAGAACGAGCTTAAAGTATGAGAGGTTTTGGGTGGAGCTTTTTTGAAGAGATTTCTGAGGTTTTTGATTTGTTTTTTCTTTTTGGCTGAGAGATGAGAGCTTGAGATTCGGTTTTGAGTACTGACTAAATTGCTTAGGAGAGTAATGATGAATTAGCAACACACAAATCACTAGTACCAACTCAAAGGTGGAGCAAAAAAAAGAAGGATATTCGTAAAACTAAAACTAAAACTAAAGAATACGTATAAATAAAACAAAAGAGCATACAATTTTTCAATCGAATTTTATTCATCCTGTCTGGTATAAAACACTTTTTTGTACTATTTCGAAACTTGGACTGAAATCAAATAAACTTCATTTTACGCTGCGTATGAATTGAGATTACTTTGATTATTTTACATTTATGTTTGATTAGTTTGGTATGTATAGTATAGTTGATTAATTTATCGATTAAGTTAGCTGTAAGATATAAAGTAGAGCAAAAGTAGGTAAATTTATGTTGATCGATATACACAATGCGATACATACAACATTTAGATCGATTCTCGATTTATCGACAGCTCGATAGACAAGAAGCGCAAACTAAAAAAGCAAGAGAGCGAGAGAAAGGAATCAGCGACTCGTCACGTGTTGTTTTTCCGCCTTATCTGGCAGTCTGATTGATTATAATCAGCTCGTAAGCCAAACGCTGCCAATTGTAAACTTATGCGTCATCGAAAACTGGCTGCCAATCAAATTCGAATCGAAATGGAATCAGAATTGAAATCGAAATCGATGTACCTGCCAACTGTGTGTTCAACAATCAGAGTAAACAACCAAAGCGTTAAAGAGGAAGAACCAAGGAGGAAAAGGCAAAGAAAGACAAAGAAAGTCAAAGAAAGACAAAGAAAGCCAAAGGAAAACAAAGATAGAGATAGCTACATACATAGTTCACAGAGGACCCAAGACATGGCAACAAATGAAATCAAGAGAAAGTAAAGCACAAAAGACAAAGAAAGAGCGGCAATGATGATAAAGTTCAGGCAAACAACTCAAGCTTAACTTAAAGGTGTGACTGTATGTGGATGTGTGGGTGTGTTTGGTGTGTGTCTATGGGCGAGAGCGAGAGGGAGAGGGAAAGCCGGCAGCGAGCTTGTCAAAGTCGTCGCACTGAGAGGGAGCGAGCGAGAGGGCGAGCGATTAACGTTTAATTAAAAACCAACAACACCGAAATTAGACTAGCAAGGTTAATGCAATGGAGAGAGACGGCGAGCGCAAGCGAGAGGGAGGGAGAGGTGTGGTGCCTGAGCTGAGATCAGATGCAGTTCGAAAGAGACAGAGCGAGTGGGTGGGGTGGGCGGACAATTGCAGCGATGACGTCGAACCTTGTTCCCATTTTCAATTTCACAATTATCAAACATTTTTGGAGGTTTGAAATCTCCTTAATCAAAAATGATGTAAGGTGGCATGGTATGGAAAACCGATAAGTAGGTATTTTAAATAAATTAAATATTAAAATAGTTTAGATCTTTATAGATATCGATATTTCGAGACTTTTAAGGATGCAAACATTATAATACTCGTGTAAAAGAGCTATACACATAACTAAACTAATCTGAACAATTGAAAATGGGAGCAAGGTCGTAGATTTGCTACGATAACAATTACAATGGCAGTTTCGATCGGCGCGAGCGAGATAAAAGCCAAAAAACGAACAACAACAAAGTGGGAATTTACAAGTTGAACTTTAATAAGAGGTTTAGTGAGTGTATCATGTGTGTTTGGTGTATGTCTGTGTGTGCGTGTGTGTGGCTCACCCATCTTGACGGGCAAGAGCGTCTGGTGCTGTAGATGCACTTGATGCCCTTGATGCACCTGATGCCCCTGGCCACCCATCGTCATGTGGCCACCAGCACCCATCATGGGGGCACTGACACCCGCAGGACCTCCCGCACCTCCACCACCATGTCCGCCCATCATGGCCTTTGTGCTGGTGGCTGCTGAAATGGTGGTCTGCTCTCCGCTTCCCCTTCCTCCTCCTGATCCAAATTCCGAACCCGATCCCGATCCCGATCCAGATCCAGATCCCACCACATATGGCACATAGTGCGGTGCATGGGTCTGGTATCGCTCACTCTGGCCAGGATTGGGTCGCGGTGGCAGTGGCAACTGGAAGGCGTTCAGCGTACGCTGCGCCTGCTGCTGCAACTGCTGCTGGTGGTGGGCATGGTGGTGCGCCGTCGTCAGGAGCAGGCTGGCCTCCGTGGCAGTGGCGCTGGCAGTGGTATGCGTCTGATTGTACAGTATGGTGGGTGGCTCCGGTGGCGCCACCGTGTGCAGAGTGAGGCGCGGTGGTGGAATGTCGGGCGGTGTATCCGAGTAAACGCGATGGATCCCGCCGCCGCCCGCCGATGGATACCAGTATTGAGAGCCGGTCAGGCTATCGTTTCCAAAGCCCAAATGCGACTTGTGCTGCTTGTGCGGCTGGTGGGGCAACTGTTGTTGCTGCTGCTGCTCCTGCCACGTTCGCGTGAAGAATTCACCCGCCGAGTTAGGCGTCAGCTCGTCAATGGTTTGATAGCCGGACTCGGTGGGTTCGCTAACTCCAGATCCTGCTCCTTTGGAGTCCCGCACGTGCAGCATGTGGCTGCTGTGGCGATGGTTGCACTGGTAGCGACCCTCGTGCACCTTGAGGGCATGCTTCACGTATAGGTGGGCCTCGATCTTGTGCTCATCACCTTTAGCGGGACCAACAGATGATGACCAACTCCTCCAATCAAGTCCTCCGCCAAAATACTCACCCTCGTATGTTCCCTCCTCCAAAACGTAGGCGTGATCGTCGCGCCCATGACGCAGATTGTGCCGGGTGATCGGCTCCCCATTCTTGAGCCAATGGATCTGCTCGGTGATCGGGACAATGCAGGTGATCGAGAAATCCTCGCCCAGCTTCACGGAGTGGTCACCGAAGATGATGGTCGGCTCTGTGAACTCCTCGCTCTGGTCGTTGGCTGCTCCCACAACAAAAAGCGAACGTTGGTATAGGGTTCAAGGGTCACACAATGAACTTATAACTAGTCTAGGAAAAGTGCTGGTCAACCAAATTGATGGGCAACGGGCGCATCAAAAATATCTGAGAATCTAAAATTACTTGAAAAGGCGTCAGAAATAATGCAATGATATAGTTTATTTCAAAAATCTATTGCATTCTGTTCTAACGAATTTCCTGGAAATTTATGAGCTCTAGCTATTTCCGAACCACCCACATTGAATTCTTTTAAGGCCGGCGATTGTGAAGATATTTTTACGGCAGTTTTCCAAGTCCCAAGTAAACAATTCCCAAGTATTGAGTCTTAATATTGATTGATTTTAAAACTTTCTTTTCAAATTGAAAAGTCCGCTGCCCTGCGAGACTGCTTTAGCAGGAATGGTAAAAGTTTACATTCAGATTATAAAACTGCTGGAAAAATACTATTCCAATCACCAGTCTTTCTCAAATTCCGTAGACCAGTGAAAACGATTCCAAATAATAATATCTAACTGAAATTCAAGGCGAAAAAGTAGAAACAAAAATCGATCATCAATACTTCCTAATAATATAAATGTTTATGTGATGACTTATATTATGTGTGTGTTTTCCCGTTTATGGTATTTATTGAAAAAGTTGCGATCGATTATTTGATTTCAGCGCCAAGTTGCAAAAATATATTTCAATGTTGGAATTTATCTAGTCGAAATGCTTATATGCTTTGGGCAGTTCTATTTTTTGGGGTTAAAGGAGGAGGCTAATAAAACACATTTACACACAGAACACAAAAACACACGGATGAAAAATAAACTAACATAAACCGAAAATCTATTTACGTAATGATGGAAATTAACATTAACTTATTTATCGATATAAATTGGTTTTCTCTAACAGCACTGAGTGATTTATCGTAACTTAACCGATACAAGGCAAGAAAAGAGACAAAGTGCAATAGTTAGAAGGTATAGATTAGAAGGAATAGATTATAGTGGGTTGTTTTCCAATTCCTTTACTGTACACCAATTTATCAAAGTTCCTATTGGGGGGGAAATAGTTTGTCGCAATTATTGCAGTTAACCAGATTAAATCACCGATTTCTACCGCTTATCAATTTCGTAACATATCGTAACTTATTTCTAAGAGCTGCCTGATTTTATGCATTCATACCGTGTCATCGTGAAATAATATATTTTTTTCTTTTTAAGATAGTACCATTCATATATGACGTCAATGACTGAACAATTTAGTCATTGGTATTTACGTATTTACTCTGTTTTTATGATTTATTTCCTATAGAAATTATTTAATTTCATGCTCTTATTTTATTTAAAGTTATTTCCACAATTTGAAAATCGCTGTAAACGAATATAAATTGTACTTCCATATCAGAAATTGAATACTATCCGTGAAACCTCAATAATTGGATTTTTTGCATGACTTTGGGTTTGTTCTAATCAAAGAAGAAAAAAAAATAGTCGAAAACAATGACGTCAATGGTCCGACTGGTTTAGACTGCATCGGTGACGTCAATTTCGACCAGTTTTAACTGCATAAGCCCACTGAGACCTGCTGCGAAGCCTTGTGGCGATCCATTATAACTTGTTGAGTTGTTATCGCCAAGTACTCTGTGATAACACAGAAGCAGGGCCATAAATATTTGTGTAATTCTGTGTGCCCGGGGAGTACATGTGTGGACATTAGTACAAATGTACGTGTATTTGCTCGTACTCTTGCCCATATATTTGCCGGATGTATTACAAAATGGACTGACGAGCTTGATAAAAAATAAACCGAGCCGAACACAGCAACACGGAGCCGAATGAAGCATAAGCACACAATCTTATCAGCTGATTAAAGCAGTTAGCGGGCGGTCGGACAATGTCTTTATCTTTATCCTTATCGCTGTCATGTCAACGCACATGAACACACTCGCACGTTTGCACATAACTGATGTTAAATTATGTTTACGTCTCTTTTGCCATCTGCTGACATTTTCCTTCTTTTATTTTGTTCCAAGCATCAAAATTAACCCTCTTGTGGCCAACATCCTTACTTCACATTTTAAAATTTTACAGGATAATATTTAATGGAACTGGGAAATATGTAATATGCAAATGTACGTTTTTTAAAGGTTAAAAAATCTCAACTATATTAATTTTCAATGCTAAATATAATATCACTTCTTTCAAAAAATATACAAGAACAAGAAAGGAAGCTAGCTTCGGCCAGCCGAAGCTTATATACCCTTGCAGATAATTCCTATTAATCACTAATTTTCCGATCGTTCCTATGGCAGCTACAGTGGTTCACAGCTTATTTCAACCAGTCTACACCAAAAACTTTAACATCCCATAAAAACTAAACAAAACATGTTATCAAAATAATTTAAACGCAGAATACATCTATGATGATACACATTAGCGTTTAATAATTGTATGATTTTTTAAAAATTTTACAAATATTTTTTATGAATTAATTACAAAAAAAGCCCAAAAAAAAAGGCCACAGCTTATTTCAACCAGTCAACAAAAAAATCTAATAAATTAACATAGTGGCCAATAACTTTTTTTTTTAAATTTGTCATGACTGCCCTTTTGTTTACCAACAATTTAAAGTTAACTTTACATGGATACAATGCCTTTTGTTGTTGTTGCCAAGTAAAAACTACTCTCGACCCTTGGGAAGGACTTTTGGCGTAGTTTCGTCTAAAAATATTGTGTTTTCGAACATTTTTTCGTTATGTGGACTTCCAATTTTGTTTTGTGGAAATGTTAAGACACCTTTAATTCATAATCATTATCTCTCGACAGCACTGGATGAGCTAAATCTGCGAAAAAATTTGCACTTCCCATGGGTCATTTCTATAGTTAAATCAAAAATTAATTTATATTTTAAGATCCTTTGAGTTTTTAATTCATTTATCCTTTAGGATGTGAAGCTGAACTCAAATCTTAATTGCGGAGTAAAAAAAAAAAATGTGGCAGGACCTGCTTGGCACTTATAGGCCCAAAACAATTAGCGTTCGCCGTTAGACTTTAAAACAGCCATTTGACTCCCCAATTTAGGCTCGTAATTGGGATTTCCCCCGCTTAGATATATTTTTCCGACTCAACTGTATCAAAATTCAATTATTTCTTTCAAATACATTTTTTCAAATATACTAAGGACACTAATAAGTGAGTTTCTCGTGTGTATCCAAATGAGCCCTAAGCCTAGCGGCGAACGCTAATTGTTTTGGGCCTATAAGTGCCAAGCAGGTCCTGCCACATTTTTTTTTTTTACTCCGCAATTAAGATTTGAGTTCAGCTTCACATCCTAAAGGATAAATGAATTAAAAACTCAAAGGATCTTAAAATATAAATTAATTTTTGATTTAACTATAGAAATGACCCATGGGAAGTGCAAATTTTTTCGCAGATTTAGCTCATCCAGTGCTGTCGAGAGATAATGATTATGAATTAAAGGTGTCTTAACATTTCCACAAAACAAAATTGGAAGTCCACATAACGAAAAAATGTTCGAAAACACAATATTTTTAGACGAAACTACGCCAAAAGTCCTTCCCAAGGGTCGAGAGTAGTTTTTACTTGGCAACAACAACAAAAGGCATTGTATCCATGTAAAGTTAACTTTAAATTGTTGGTAAACAAAAGGGCAGTCATGACAAATTTAAAAAAAAAGTTATTGGCCACTATGTTAATTTATTAGATTTTTTTGTTGACTGGTTGAAATAAGCTGTGGCCTTTTTTTTTGGGCTTTTTTTGTAATTAATTCATAAAAAATATTTGTAAAATTTTTAAAAAATCATACAATTATTAAACACTAATGTGTATCATCATAGATGTATTCTGCGTTTAAATTATTTTGATAACATGTTTTGTTTAGTTTTTATGGGATGTTAAAGTTTTTGGTGTAGACTGGTTGAAATAAGCTGTGAACCACTGTATATGATATAGTAGTTCGATATTGATAAAATTAAAATAGAAATTCGAAAACATTTAAATAGAGTCATGTTCCAGAGTAGAAGAGAATACAATAAAAGTCAACGAAGCAATAATTTATTTCCTATTATATTCCCATTAATTTTGCGATCGTTCCTATGGCAGCTATATGATATAGTCGTTCGATTTTGAAAAAATTTTATTCGAAATTCAGAATTAGATAAAAAATGGCATTTCCAAAAGTAGGAGGTTCTAGGTTCAAAAACACCCAAGATATAATTTTTTTTCATTTTTTTCCCCGATTATTCCTATGGGAGCTATATGATATAGTTGTCCGATCCGGCTCGTTCCGACTTATATACTACCTGCAATAGATAGAAGACTTTTGGGAAAGTTTTAGCCCGATAGCTTTAAAACTGAGAGACTAGTTTGCGTAGAAACAGACGGACAGACGGACGGACAGACGGACAGACGGACATGGCTAGATCGACTCGTCTAGTGATGCTGATCAAGAATATATATACTTTATAGGGTCGGAAACGTCTCCTTCACTGCGTTGCAAACTTCTGACTGAAATCATAATACCCTCTGCAAGGGTATAAAAAGGATCAATATATTTATCATAATGACTAAACAATACGTTGTAAAGAAAATTTGGGAATATTATTATTTTAAAAAGTATGACGAGATACCATTGAATGTATTTTTTGGACAAAAAGAGGGTTAAGCGTAGTGAAATCTAGAGTTCCCCCCACACACACACGCATATCGGAAAAGTCAGAGAGAGAAGGGCGAAAAGAGAGCGCGAGAAGAGCTACAGCAATTTATTTTACAAACATTTTACATGCATGAGTCGCGTTACCGCCAACGTCTAAAATGCCACCCTACCACCCAACCACCCACTACCCCCATTTTCCCCACCCTACGCCCGCCGAAAATGCTTTTGTCACTTTGGACAGCACAACTACACGGCTAATGAGCGAAAGCGAGATGGGGCTATACAACACAATTGAGAATATTGCAGCCGGCAGAAGCAGAAAGAGAGAAACAGAACGAGAGGAGACGGCAGACAGCTGAACAATAATTTAAATTTATACAACACTGTCACACACACTCTCGTTTTAAGGAATTTATACTTTTCTTACAGGTGCCAGGGATGTCACCTCTTTAAAATTTTATCTAATTTAAGCTGTAGAGAATAAAAGAATACTAAACTATATTAAAAGTATATTTTTCATTCCAAAAACGTAAAATAATAATACAAAGATAAAAAACACGCAGCATTACGTTTGAGTAAAAAAGAACCTATGACAAATAAATATATGTGTTTGAACATGAGTAAAAAAGAACCTATGACAAATAAATATATGTGTACAACATAAAAACAACAAGTACAAGGACCACAAGGCGTATGCGCAATATAAAATAAAATATAAAATATAAATCATTTACTATTTATTTAAAGCTATGAATGACTGCCCTTTTGTTAAGGTGATTAAGCAATGTTGTCAGATTTTCAGTATTGTCAAGGCGTATACGTAATAAATATATTGCTCATACGCAAAGTTGATTAATATTTGCGTTTGAATTGTATGTTTATGTATTTTTCTCCTTTTTTTTTCTTAATGATAGTAGGCGAATTCTTATTAAGTTAAACGAATGTCTAATACACATTGTGTATGAGTGTTGTATCCATTTGAACAAGCGATGAAACATAAAAAACTAAAACCCAAAGAAAATTTCCATCAAAAAACAAAAGCCACAATATTAAGCACACTCTGGGCAAGCTTTTCGCAATAAAGCCAAATATTTTTAATGGCTTGCAGCCCTGGTGTACATAAGCACACCTTAGCATTCCTTTCCATACCCTTTTCCCTACTCTATATATACCACATTTCTCAGCCCGACAAGCCCTAAACGCTTAACCGCCAGTTGCCGTTTTTGTTCCTGACAGAAAACAAGAAATTTATGGTTTATTGCTTGTTCATCTAGCATAGTTTTTGTCGCATTCCTGCCTGCGCCGAATAGAAGTGAGCTCAAAACAAATGAATGTGGTGCGGATGGGGTTCGTCTAAAAAAGCGCAAAACCAAAAGTTTATTTAATCAAATTTATGGAACCGCCTGTAGTCTTCTGTGCAACGACCCATTCCGGAAAATCAAACGCCCCCCTGCATCACAAACTTGTGACATATTGTTAAAGGAATTTGTTTCTGTGTTTCTGTGTTTATGTGCGTACAAATTGGCAGTATTGGTTTATCAATAGCCTATATCTTTTGTTTTTAAGCATGTTGTTATATTAAAGTGAGATAAAATGAGTGATATGATGTCAAAAATCAGATTATATTATACATATCCCACAGAACATTAGCATAAAAGTGTTTAAGTCCTTATTACACTTGAACAAGTTTGTTCTACCCAAAAGCTTCAAGATTTTTATTATTTTTTAATGACGGCATTTTGGTTTTCAAAAGAAACCACACCGAGAAAAACAAATGATCATCTTGTTATTGTTGTTTCTATATTGGCTATTTAGATTCGGCATGTGTTGTTGTCAAAATTGTTGTAGCCGAAAGCAATTAAATTAAAATTTACACAGCGAATTTGCAAAACACCGCGAAAACGAACGCAAAGTGCACGAGAATTACACTAAACGAATACGGAAAAAAAACAACGAGTATAAGAAAAATTAATTAACACCAAGCTAAAATGGTTATATGTGTATGGATGTGTGACTTTGACTGTATCTGTGATTTTGTTTTATTTTTAGCAGGCGCTGCGCACGTGAAAGCACAGTTTTAAGTGCACTGGATAGCCACATCGTGCGCAAACTAATTTCAAACAGTTTGAGGGCCACCAGCAGAACACCCAACAATTCCCCAAAACTTTATGAAAATCTGATTTACAACTTTTGCAGTCGGAAAAAAGTTTAAGCTCATTTGTATATAATTAAGAAAAATGTAAATCCATAACCAAAAGAGTTTATATCCTGTAAAAACTACAGGCGAAAATTTGTGCTGACTCGTTTACATTTTTTAATCTTTTTTAATAAAAATAATAAATAATTCAGACACAATTAAAAGTATGGTCATTTTTTCTGTAACAAATAAAAACAAAAGAAAATTTATTCTGATCAGCCAAAAGTTAAATATAAAGACTAGTATTCTTTTAGTTTCCGAGAAATTAATCATCTCTAATAGAAATGCAAAAACCAAACCCTCTGTACTACTAATTGTTTTGGCCTCAGAAATCGCATGCCTCCATTGCGTTGGTTTATTCCCCAATTATATAATTGATTTTCCGAAAATGCTCAATACTTCAAGTGGCTGGCTGATTGACTCAATTGCCGTATTGACGATCGATTGAGAGCGTCTGACCGAACCGGATTCACCCATCGATCGATGGGTCAGTGAACGCAAGGCGAAGGCAATCGCCTTCATATGGAAAGTTCATTAAGTAAATTGCATGAGAAATGCCAATTAAATGCAGAGAACTCGGCTACACTTGACAAACAACACACAGATATTAACGAGTCACACAGAGTCAGATACAGATACTCGCACAGTAAGGCTAACAAAACAAAGTAATTTGAATGAAAACAACGCTCAGAAGCGATAGATAACGAAGGGATGATTCTGGTGCGAGGCGGGCAATGTGTCACTTTTAAAAAGCGCCAACTAACCATTATGGTGATTATTATTATCATGCTTATCATAATCAGCCAGAGATTTATAAATAAATATTTAAATACGCAGCCGGGTTACGCGAGGAAAAGCAAACACAATGCTTGGGATGGGATGGGATGGGGGGTGATGGGAGTATAGTATAGTATGTATAGTAGTCATGTGTCTAGGTTGTGTATGCTATAATACGCTCTCTATAGTGTGTTTGCTCTGCTCTGAAAGTGTGCGTGCTCTGGCTGCTGCTGTAAATTGAAATAAAAAATTGTTTGTCTATTTTAAAATTAGCGAAAGCAACCAAAACGAAAATGACGAGGGGCGCTCGTAGCTAACCGTGCGATATGTGTGTGCCCGCACCTTTCCAACCAACCTGCCCCCTCCAACAAACAGACTATATAGTATCTGTATCTCGCTGTATCTCGCTGAGTGTGTGTGTGCATGTAAAAAACTTTGTGCAGCTTAACCC
Source organism: Drosophila prostipennis (assembly GCA_037075205.1). Classification (NCBI taxonomy): domain Eukaryota; kingdom Metazoa; phylum Arthropoda; class Insecta; order Diptera; family Drosophilidae; genus Drosophila; species Drosophila prostipennis. Next base: position 774,138 of record JBAMCJ010004908.1, on the reverse strand, counting down.
CACCGCACAACAAAAGCAACAGCCGCGAAAAACAAGGCAGCACGCAAAGTGCATCGGGGGATAAAACAGAAAACAACAGCAACAGTTGCATTTTCATTTGCATTTGCAATTGCAGTTGCTGTTTACTTTTACCGCTGATAAATTGACAGGACCTTTGGGGACACTGGGAGAAAGAGATCATTATTCTAAGTTGGCATGTCTAAGGAACACGGAAAACTTTCTTGACATAGGGTATTCTATTATTTTGGGCTCAATTCCCCTACAATATCAAACAAGTCTCTAAACATATATAAAAAACTTCAAGATATTTCCCTGAATGATTGTTTTTAATAAGAGCCACTTAAACACCCTTTAAGCAACATTTTTTATATATGTTTTGTAAAAAATCCCTTAAAATTTCTTAAGATTAACATTTTATGTTCTAACATTAATCCAATAGCAAGATTAATAGCTAGATTTAAGATTTTTAATAAGATTTAATCAACTTGAGATTTAACAGTTTTTTAAAATTAAAAGTATACATCGAATTGTTTAAACTCTAAAAGTAAGATAGTCAAATCAAAATTGAATGAAAATATGTACTTTGTATAAGCAAGCTGAATACCCCTAATAACTAATACTAGGGATTAAACAGTTCAAATACAATCTCTATTGGCACATGTGGAACTGAAAAGAACTTGAAAAATGTTCCTCATTCATTTATCTGTTGGCTCTTGGCCTCTGGGATTTCTTTTTTGTTTTCGGACAAATGCACATTAGACGTCTTTAAAGCAAACAAACATTAACAAAACACTTGTTTAACGTTTTCAAGTATGTAGAAATAACAGGGGAATATCTATGGATGGTGCTGAGAGTGTGCGTCTGCCTTCTGCCTTGTGTCTGTACATAAATATTTTATTTGCTTGCAGTTGGTGTGTCTAATTAAACGAAATAAACATAGGCTAAATTTAATTTCAGCCTCTCTAGTGGCGGTTTCTATTGGCCATGGAAAAGCCATACAACTAGAGGCGAACCCGGAACAAAGAAGTGGGTATTTTGATATCGTTAAGATACATTTAAACTTTATAGGCTACACATTGTTGGGATAAAATGAAGGGCGTTTCTGTACATTGCACAAAAGTGAAAAAAAGGATTAGGAAAACATTTATTATAAACTGACTAATATAAAATAAATTTTAAAAAGGAGTAAAAAACATTAGGATGCCGTGTGAATTTTGATATTTTTATACCCGTTACTCGTAGAGTAAAAGGGTATATTGTGTTCGTGCAAAAGTATGAAACAGGGAGAAGGAAGCGTTTCCGACCCTATAAAGTATATATATTCTTGATCAGGGTCAATAGCCAAGTCGATATAGCTATGTCTGTCTGTCCGTCCGTGTGAACGCTGAGATCTTGGAAACTATAAAAGCTAGAAGATTGGCATTTTGCATACAGATCCTTGGAGTTCCTACGCAGCGCAAGTTTGTTTCAGTCGAGGGCCACGCCCCCTCTAAAGCCCACAATCTCTTTAAACGATTTTACAAAATTTAAGTATTTCGGAAAAATAAAAATGTTTTATTTTTCAAATCGAACCATTCGTTAAAAAGTTATGCGTGATCAAAGTTTTATATCTTTTTTATAGCTGAGTAACGGGTATCTGATAGTCGGGGCACCCAACTATAGCGTTCTCTCTTGTTAAGATTATATTTTGTTGTGTCCTTCAACTCCAGTTAGAAGGAATAACCAAACCTAAAAACATTACTCAGAAATTTCTATAACAGAAAATATTGACGTGGCTCCAATTCTAAACGAAATCATCAGCTCTAAATCGATTTTTATTGTTTATGCTTGTGTAATATATGTATTCGGTTTTATACTGTTTGACAGGCACTGTCAGTGCGATCATTGTTTGGGAAAAGAATCATTGCGCCTTGCATACGTCACGGGCCATCAGAATTGATCAATAAATTGTTGGGCCCGCATACGTACGAGTATGTCTGCCAGTTTTGTTGAATATTTCATTTGATGCCCTGCTTTCGTTTGGACCGAGGCACTAGGCTCTATTCCCCTATGCTATTCGCCATCCCCGGGCCCCACTGTATGCGCCATTTATGTCAATTATTATTGGCTTTGGCACAATTGGAAACGAAACGCAAATTGATGCGAAGAAAAGAAAACTAAATCGAGAAACTTGCAGATACAAATGTATCAGCGCACGTGTGTGGGCCGCCGGGCAGTTGCCAATTTATTTATGTATTTATGGTACTTGTAAAAAAATATTACTACTCGTACAGTGAATGCTGATGGATATGGTGGTAAGGCTTTTTAATTGATCATTGCTGGAACAATTGTTCTAGAAAATGACGCATTTACGGCCTGTCAAATTTGTATGCCTAAAAATGTCCGCAAATTCCCTGTATTTATTATCATTTTATGCGCGCCTGTACTTTTGAACTTTAAGACAAAGGCACTTAGAGAGAGACAGGGAGAGAGTCAATGCCACAGGCGATAAAGCTGTTTTTCCAACGTGTTATCAGTAATGGTCGTGTACTATATAGTAACTCCGTTCCGATATGAAAGCAAAAAACAATGCGACATTCTGTTATAAGCTAATCAAAATTCTTATAAATGTGGTCAAAAAAAGGTACAAGCAAATATATTTCTATGAATACCCCATTACAAATATAAAACCATATTACATATTACTATCAGAGATATTTATGAAATATAATAAAATTGTTATAAAAATATAAAGACTATAAATTAAATCAGGAATTTTAATTTTTATAAAGAATATATTTTATTTGAATATTTGTTTTGGATAAGTTTAGAAATTTATAAATATCGCTTTAGCATCTACCAGGACTTTTAACAGTATAATCTCACAAAATCTGAAAATCCTACCAGACATTTGCATTTTTCTTCGCTGCCATATTTTCTATGTATTTTCACCCATCGTCACAATGGAAAAATTCCTCTCTTTCTTGGAAATAGCGACAACAATTCCCAGACAGTCACTCAAAAAGAAAATATTTGAGCAAAACAGAATAAAAAAAAAAGTAGGAATATATAATATGTATGTGTATTTCACTGTGGCTGGTCAAATGACCCACACGGGGGGCGGCTGATTGATTGGGCGGGAAAAGGGCTGAAGTGGTGGCATTTTCTTTGGTGACGTTGTTGGCGACTCTTTGGTTTGGCATTGCTGTTTGTTGCCGCCGATGAAAAGTCAAACACACAGCAACAAAAAAAAAAGAAATAGCCGTGGAGCACTTCTGGCAGACAGTCAGACATTCAAAATACACACATCCATATAATCTATAGGAAAATATATACAAATATATATATGCATATGTATGCGGCCAGGCACAGTGGGCCATACGCAATTGTCTTTAAGTGCGAAAAAAAGAGAACAAAAGATGAAAAACGAACGAAAACTTGACATTTGGGAAGGAGAAGATTTTAAGAGGAAACAGCGAGAGAACCAGCAGCGTGGTATGTATATTTTTATTGTTCTCACGCAGGAAAAAAATTCAAGAATAACACTATATTTATTTTTAAATATAATACTTAGCCTATAACAAAGGCAAATATTGGAGCGCGCATACAGAGAAGCAAGCACGGATATAGCCGTTTGAAAGGTTGGCCAAATGTGTGAACTTTAAGCTTTTATCGGGTACCTGCTAATAAAAGAGCAACATCCATAAAGAAGTGTGAGGATGAGGGAGGGGGTTTTCAAACGATAAATAGATAAGGGCGTTAAAATACAACTTTGTTTTTGTGCTCGGCATCGAACCCCTCTCCCTCTCTCTTCCACCGCCCTCAATTAGCAGGAAAATGCATCACAAAAAGGTGCACACGCATATGCATACACTGCGCAAAAAAGGAAGGCCGCTCGAAAGTCAAGGTTGCGAAATTTGTGATTTACGGCCATTTCACTCCGCTATTGTGCGTCATTAAAATGAGAATTTTATTCTCATCTTGCGTCACTAGACTTTAATTAAATTGGCAACAGTTCTCGACGGTGATACTGTAAGATGCCTTAGAAGATTATAATGTATGTACTTAATTTCAAGCATATTTAATCCTGCCGACTGTCATTTGTTCATTAATCCAAATACATTTTAAAATATTGAAGAGATAATATGTCATCCTATCAGGATGATGTTAAATCAGTTTTAAGTTAAACAAAGATTTTTTTCAAAAAGAAAATTGGTTTCTTTGATTAATATTCCAATATTCCACGAGCTCAATGAACATATTATTGTTAATTGCCATTGAATTGATTTGAAATCAATCTTTTTAGTTTAATTAAATAATAAACGCTCGCCTTGAGCTTCATTTTTTTCTGTGTACATCGCATACTTACAATGCATATATATATATTTATGGACGTGCCCTGTTTAAGCAACCATTATCTGGCACGGACCGGAAACACAAGGCAACCTCTGTATTAAAGAACAACAAGAACAAGAGTCAGAAGAACAGGCAACAGAAGCGAAAGCAGAAAGGAAAAGAAACGAACGAACGGACGAACAGTGCAAAATGTGCCACAACCAGTCGAAAAGAGACAGAGGTAGAGAGTTTTCCACTGCAATCGCAGAATTCCAGACAATGTGCAATCAGAAATGGTGGGCGATTGGGGGCGGGGGGAGTGCAAGCCAATGCCACGCCCACACTGAAGCACTATAGCACCATGGCACTATAGAAAACAGAAACTGCCAGCCAAGCCTTTCTTTCACCATGACGCCTTTCTCTGTGTGTGTGAGCTGGTGGTCCTGAAAAGCAACCCACCGAACCACCCAACCCGATCCCAGACCAAACTCAACTGAACCAAACTGAAGCCAACGCCAGGCAACGATGACATTGAAAGGGAAATTACATTTCATGTTTATTGTCTTAATAAAAATAATGTTTTCGCAAAAGAGGCAAAACACCCATCCGCCCCGACCCACACCTATCCACCCCTTCCATATCCCACAAATCATCTCGGATTCAATGCAAAATGCAGATACCCCAAGACAATCTGTGCCTTTTGTAATGTATTTTTATAGCAAATGCAGCAAAAGCAAAGGAGAGTAGAACAACATTGAATTATTGTTAGCAGTTCAAGGAGTTAAAGCGAAATCCTCTTGAGATTTTGATCAAGGGGTATGATTTACAACCAAAATGCTTTTGCCAAATCAAGAGATGATAAATGCAGTTTCCTCTTTAAAATATAGAAAATGTTCGTTTTTAGACTCTGAATATAATTATATTCCACGCTTTAGTTTCAATAATAATTATCCTAAGGAGTCTTATTTTGTTATTTGAAAGTCCCGAAAAACATTTTGTTGTTGCTTTCGATATTAATAAGCTTAGACATATTTTTTTTAAAGTTCCTAATTATTTTTCTCTTTATGCAAAATACCAAGTCACTTATATTAATTGCTAGCTAATTTAAATTTTTATCCCTTTAGACCAGCGGTCGGCACACACATACGATGACATTTTTGTTTTATATTTGTGTGAGTAATTTGCACTGGGCAGCTCATCGATGTGTGTGTGCAGACCGCTGTTCTACGTTATACGTGAGCGAGCAGCGCGTGGGCAGAGCAAATCCCTATGCTCACTTAATAGGGCGCTGCCGACCGCTGCTTTAGACCCCAAAAAGTTCCATACAATTTTTGCCCACTCCTAACCTCTTTTGATCCCACTGTGCACCGGTTTCGTTTTACGCTCCTTGTTTGCTTGAGCTTCCTTTTGCTGGGTGAGCCGAATTTAAATATTTGACATTTATTAATGTAATGAAAATGTCATTAAATAAACATGGCAAAATGAAACTGGTTAGCCAAATGTGCGCAGTCAACAGCCGAAATGAAAGCACTTGCCAAGGAATTCCACCTGTTCGGATATTCCGCAAAAAAAATAAAAAAAAGCAATGTACATACATGTGACAAGACCTAGGGAATATTCTTAAGCTTCGGGGCAGAATGAGGGAGATGCGGCATTTTTTTTTTGGCTCTTCGCACATTCGTCCGCAGCATAAACACCTGGACAACACGTGGTTTTTCCGCCACTAGCTGAAAATTGCTTTGAAGTGGTGTGGGGAAAATTCAGCGGGGAGACAAAGGAATGCTTCTTCATATTGGCTTTCTGGCTTTCGGTCTGTTACTCCCCCTCCCCCAGAACTCAAAGTGATTCATGTAGTGCAAACATATGTACATATATGTACATTGTACGTACAAACTGTTTTCCCCGCCGCCCACATTATCTCCCTGGAGGAGCACTTTTCTTCTTTTTTTCCATTCGGATTTTCCCTCAATACGTGCCTGGAAATTTCTTTAATTTCGTATGCTTATTTACGTAAACAATTTGAAAAATCATTGAAAATGTGGTACACTTAAGAGAATTTGCCAAAAAAAAATATGTAAACACAAATAGGGCTAATGAAAACTAAGTAAAGTACAATTACCGAAATGGTAAACCCTATAAATAGGCAACATTTTTGCACATAAAACATTTTCCATTGAACATACCCTTTTTATACCCGTTACTCGTAGAGTAAAAGGGGTATATTGTATTCGTGCAAAAGTATGTAACAGCTAGAAGGAAGCGTTTCCGACCCCATAAAGTATATATATTCTTGATCAGGATCACTAGCCGAGTCGATCTAGCCATGTCTGTCTGTCCGTCTGTCCGTCTGTCTGTCTGTCCGTATGAACGCTGAGATCTCGGAAACTATAAAAGCTAGAGGATTGGTATTTGGCATGAAGATTCTTGGAGCTCCTACACAGCGCAAGTTTATTTCAAAAAGGTGCCACGCCCCCTCTAACGCCCACAATAGTTAATAATCGATTTTAAAAATTTAAATATTTCGGAAAAGTAAAATGCAGTTTTGTTGTGTTTATCAATACCTATCGAAATGTAGAAGAAATTTTTTAAATCGGACCATTCGTTAAAAACTTATTGCTGATCAAAGTTCATATCTCCATCTCCATTGCACTCCCTTAAGCCGAGTGACGGGTATTAGATAGTCGGGACACCAACCCGAGTATAGCGTTCTCTCTTGTTTTAACTTTCCTTATCCCCTAATACCCATAATTAATTGTGCACAAGTATAAATAATTGAATAAATCAATCACAGAACCTAATAAAGGCATGAAAATAACCTTAAATTATATTCACCCTGCCTTTTAATCGGCTCCTCTGTGCTTATGGCCCGAATACCCTCAATCAACTATGAATAAATGCCAGCATATGAAAAGCAAAAAAAAAAACTCAATTAATACACCTTGAATGTGAAAATAGCTGCATGGGGCTAAATAATGTACGAAACAAAACAAAACCAACCAAACTGAACGGGGGAAAAAAAATCAAAATTCATGAACATACGTAGGTTTTGGTAGTGAGCCAGACGATCGGACATTCAGCGGGACGGATAGATGGATGGAATAAAGTAGAATAGGTAAATGGATAGTATGCATAGAATAATAAATAGATGGAACCGCCCGCCCGGGCATCATAGATAGACCAAAGGAAGGTGGGTTCCTCAGTTCCAAATGTAAACAAAATGCAGGCCGCCGCCGGTTCGTATCGGGTAGGTATCGGGTGGGTATCGGTAAATCCGTAAATCGTTTCGTTTCAGTCCGATTCGCTTCGGGTCGGCTGAAGTTAATATAAACAAGAGGGGCCAAGAAGCAGAGACAGGCCGTAATTATTGGACCGCATGTAAAATAGCCTTAAAGCTAAACAAAAATTCTTAAAGATTGCCCTCACTAGAACAGAAATGAACTTGATACTGATACTCTTCTTCTCCTCCGCTTTTCTACTCGACATTCGCTGCCGTTCTCTTTTAGCAATTGTGTGGAAAATTGAAAATCAAATGAATGCGGTCGCGCGCAGGGGAAAAGCAACGGAAAACGTACGTAGAAGAAGCGGCAGAGGGAAAACATAAGCAACAATGTCGATATAGCACAGTACAGCAATCCAATCCCAAGTCCAACCAACCAAGCCAACAATATGAACTAAAAAAGGCAACACGAAAATATCGAAGTCCGCTTAACCAAAGGCCAAAACAGTAGAATGCAGAAGAGACCTTGTCCGAAGTGAGAAACTGGGTGGGAGGTAGGGTGGTTCTCTTGCAATATGAAAAGTGAATACATAAAGCAGGACAAAGAAAAAAATTGATTGTCCATTTTGTGCTTCTCTTCACAGCTGAGAACGTGGTCGAAATAAAGGTTTATATTTCAAAAGTACGGTGAAAATAAATATTTTGGGATAATCGGCATCCTACCATTTCTACAATCTTGTTTATTTTATAATTTAATTTAATTAAACCCGATTTATTTTTGGAACCGTAGATATTTTTTCAACGTAATATAAAACAGTGATATTGGTTTAAAATAGGTATCAAATTATTATTACATTTAAAAAATGTTATTGTTGGTATAATATAGACTACATGAAAATTTCAATATATAAATATTTCTGAACAGGTGTTAATTTTTGAATAAGAAATTTAAGTTTCGACATAATTGTGGAAAATCTCTACCTATAGCTGCCTTACTTAAGTGCTTCAGAATAAAAAATCCTTGGGAAAATTAAAGCCCTAATTTACTGAAGTTATAAAAAATTTTAGGACGTCACGGACAATTATTCAGATGGATTATATAACAACAAATTTTATATTTTAATATGATTCATTTTCCTCGACTTGTTCGATATCTTCCGTTATTGTGGCTAGTGCCTGGAGCTTGGAAAGGATTAGGGCAGTCAACATTTGAATTGAAATTTTTTTAGAACCACATGGCATTTTAAAAACACTTTTTAAAGTTTATCACTCATACGTACTGTTGACTTTTATCAAATCATTACTTTTATATATGTGGTGTAGGTTTATGCTTTTTTTTTAAATTATTCCAAATAAGACAATTACTTAATAAGTTTAGACAAGGGAAACTGATAAATTTTGGAATAAATTCTAACAGAGCTACGTGTCGTATGAGTAACTTTTAAAGAAACTTTAATTTTGTAATCAATTTCTTGCACACCGATATTTAAGGGTGAGAATACGATTCTATTGTTTGGACGACCCTAATGTACATGCATGCATACATACATATGTATGTGGGTGTAGTTTTGTTTTAGGCGGTGGGGCAATTAGGGGCGTGGGATAAGGTTATTGGGTGTTATAGTAAGCCACAAACAATCTGCTGTTTTTATTTATTTCCCTTCGTTTTTTCCCGCTTTGTTTTGCTTTGTTCGGTTCGGTTGTATTCTGTTTTGCAATTTTTGCTATCACAGCTGCAGTTTACCCATACGTTTTCTATACATGTATGCAAGTATTTTTGTCTTCCTTTATCCTCGGGTGCTACGTAGGTACATACATACATATACATACATATTTGTGAAGGGGGTATTATGGGGGGACAACTTATAGGTTAAAAGGGACTTCTTTGTTTATCATTATGCTTATTGTATGGGGTTGTCTATGATTTGGTTGGGGTTGTACTCACCAGTTGCTTGAGCATAAATCGCTAAAAATATCGAGAGGAATGAAAGAGCGCTAGCCAAGAATTTTGCCTCCATCTTTGGTATTGATCCGTTGTTGTTGTTGCTTGTTATTAATTATGCTGCCGATGTTTGTTGTTGTTGTGGTTGTTGGTGACTTTTTGTTGTAGTCGTTTTCGTTATTTCCTTGTCATTTGCATTTATTATAGATTTGTGAATTTACTCCGTTTAATGATTGATTAAATATTTGTGTTGGTTTTTGTTGGTTGTGGTGTTTCTTTTTCCTTTACTTTACTTTTCTTTTCTTTTTGTTTTGTACTTTAAGCTTAACTTACTAAATCATTATGGTAAATATTAATTTATAAATAGATCTTTAGATGTATACGTTATTAGGCTTAGTTATTTAATTTGATATTAGTTGATGCTGTTGATGTTGTTGGTTGGTTGGTTTGTTTTGGATCTTCCGTTTGGTGTTTTTGCTTGAATGCGAGTTTTCTATTTAATAATTAGACCAGCTTTTCTCTTTTTTTTGCTCTTCCAGCTCTTCTATTTTGTTCTTAATTCATGAAGCTATTTTCGCAAATAAAATGTTAAAGAAATTTCTCATTTTGCATTTATTTTCGTTTGAAGGTAAACTTTTCGTGCGTTTCCTCTTCTCCTTTTTGTTGTGTCTTTTGTTCGGTTTTAATTTTTATGCTTTTTGCAACAATAAATAAAAAGAAAAAAATCAGCGAAAGAAAAAAACGAAGAGAGACAGAGGGAGAGAGTAAACTTTTGCAAAATTCGTAAATATTAAAATCAAGAAGATAAAATGGGGGAGGAGCGGAATCAAGGATGCAACAAAATCGAAAAAAAAAACCAAATCAAAACGAAAGCCGAACGAACAACATTTAACATTCAACTAAATATAACATTTTCAAATTTTTGTTCTTTTTCAGTGTTTTTTTTTTTGCTGCTTAGCACGTGCTGTTCACTTAAGGGGCGAGGGGTTTGGTGGATTGTTTCAGCCTGCTAATTTAACGCAAACTTTCTCAGCTTTATTTTCACGCACATTCTGAAAAGCTCACACACACACATACGCGCTTCAAACTTGTCCCAGTCCAAAAATTCTATTTTTTTGCTGGCAAAACAGAAAAAAGAAATTATGGCACGTTGACGACGAAAATACTATTTTTTCTGGCTAGACACGGCCAGCAAGAGAGTGACCAGAGACAGAAAGACAGAGAGAGAGCGAGAGAGATATACGTTGAGATTCTTGAGACTGAGAGCAAATAATTATGTTTTTCACAGGGAACGCAACAATTTCTAGCTGCTTTTTAGCCAATGGCCATTGTGGTTGTTGCTAATCTGGCAAGGTAGTGGTCGTACTTGTACTGGTTGTTGTTACTGTTGCTGTTGTTGTTATTGCACAACGGGAACACAAAAAGCGAACGAAATTTGGCAAACGGGCCAAAACGAGGCGAACAGAACAGAGCGAACGCGGTGAATTCAGCGAGCAGACTGAAGCGGCCCACATGACCAACGGACGAGAGTAGCCGCTCGCGTCGCTGCCTCTGCCGGCGTCGCAGCGGCAGCGACGTCGACGCACAGTGATTTGGGTTCCGTTTGATATACTACACTTGTCAGCTTATCTTAATAGTTCAGCCGTTATCTTGACCAGGCCGATTACGAGTGGTTCACAAAATGGCGAACAAAAAATATCAATACCCAACGAATTTTAAAAATTTTCGATTCCCTACACTAAAATAACTTATTATTCAATTCGTAGAGCTTTGAAACCACTTTTAAATCGACCAAAAGAATACTCAATACACTTTAGTGTTGTTGAATGCGACGTTCTATTGGTAACATTAAGGTTATTCTTAGGTGCACATTCTACCTATTTTATAGAGATTTTCATAGGTTTAGTCGTTATCTTATCCATACCGAGGAAAAGGTTCCAAAAAGTATGCTACAATATCGGGGGTGTCACAGAAATCTCTTCCAACCAAATTTCCCCCCAAAAGCAAATCTCGGTGTCACAGAAACCGTTTGAAAATCAAGTGCACAGTTTTAAACCAACCGAATAGTTGGCATTAAAGCAAATGTTCCGAAAATCAGAGCAAATTTACTCCGAAACTCCTAGAAAACTCTAAAGATTCTGTGACACCTACGGTTTTGATGGGTTGGTTTCCAAACCAACCGTACCCAAATCCGTCGCCGGTTTCTATGTGTCAATTCAAAATCTACAAATATCAACGTTTTAGGTGGATTGAAACCTTTACATTTATTTGTTATCTTAACCAGACAAAATAAGTGGCGAAAATTCACATAAAGAAGTCTTAAAGTATTTTATTATTATTTTATTAACTACGGGCAAGAATTTGGAGCTAATTAATTTGGATATTAATATTTGTAGGTAATTCAATATGAAAAATCCTTTAACTGTCCTAAATGTAAGTTGCCCAAGTGTTTGATTCACCCTAAAAAAATCACTTAACGAACAGAATCAAGCAAATTATATTGCAATCGAGCAACGATTGTACGCAGATCACAAGTGACACTGTCGGGGAGTAATTACGGCCAATTAGTTGATGATCGAAGAAAAATAACATTCCGTGTGCCTCACTGCATGACGTCCGCATAAACACTGATAAGACTACCCTAAGATCTATTATTTCTAGAACTTCGTATTGCGGATGCGTTGACAGAACAACTATTTCCATCCTTATCAATGCGGGCGAACAAGTGAGGAAGATAAGACAAAAAGAGGGGTAGAATCACACACCAGAGCTGAGCATTTTTTATGGGTTTTAAATTGGTTAACTAATTAATTGTCTGCTAACATCCTAACTTTTTAAAAAACATAGTTTAAGTTTACATCTTTGAAAAAGTTAAAAACAATCATTTCTAGTTTTTTGATATGTTTCTCTGTTGCCCTTCTAGACAAAACATACAAACAAATAAACATTTTTTAAATCAATTGTGAGATACAGGAAAACAACTGAAACTAGTGAAAATAAATTTTCAAAATTCTGGCAATAAAACCGTCAAACTGACACAGCTAAATCATAGCCCGCTCGCATTTTGTTTACCGCCAGACGACGTGCGGGCATCAGCAGATGGAACAGCAGTAGAACTGTTTCCGTAACGTGTCACGAATCAGACTCTCATTATATCGCATTAAGATAAAGCCCCAATGCAGTACTTTGAACAAATACGGGGCTCCCGTCCGTACCACCACCACCGACAACACGACCAACACCCTGGCCACATGATATAATAATATTATATTATATGGCGAAGCATGGTCGACAACGACGTCAGATGTCCGCGGCCCAGTCACAGAGTCCCAAAGACCCAGACCGTCCAAACTGACCGCTCTGGTCCATCGCCGTCCCGCTCGCACTGCCGCACTGGTTTCGGGCGGTTCTGTGCGGTTCGCACATGAATATATATCCATCTTTTCGGGCAGGGAACTTTGCTAATGGATCGGGGGGATCAGGGGGAGAGCACGCGGGGGTCGTCTCGTCTCGCATTTATTATTGGTCAGCCTTATTTATTTTTACAACTTTGCGAGAACAAATATGAAATCAGCTGTTTGCATTACCCGCTGAGCGTAACGATCAAGGGTATATAGTATTTGATGAGGTGTTTGAAACATTAATAGTAGAAAATTTGCAATCTTAAGAGACCTTAACAAAGCTCGAGGACTTTCGGGAGTTGTTTGCAATACAAAGTTTGGACAACAAATTCATACAACTCATTATTTCTACACCTATGTGCACCTTAGATTACAGTTAAGGCATTATCATTCTGAAAGTCATTTTCTATGACGACAATGCGTGTATTTATTGAGTAGTTTATAAATTTTCCAAAGCTACGGAAAATTGATAACACATAAATAGCTAAAGACATGTTGCTCACATTTGACGGACTCACAAAAAAACTTTTTACTAAATTATTCGCTTTTATAATTTTAATATTACTAAAACAAACAAGAGAGAACGCTATAGTCGGGTTGGTGTCCCGACTATCTAGTACCCGTCACTCGGCTAAAGGGAGTGCGAGGGAGATAGAGATATAAACTTTGATCAGCTATAACTTTTTAACGAATGGTCCGATTTAAAAAAATTCTTCTACATTTCGATAGGTATTGATAAGCACAACAAAACTGCATTTTTACTTTTCCGAAATATTTAAATTTGTAAAATCGTATATAAGCTATTGTGGGCGTTAGAGGGGGCGTGGCACCTTCTGGAAACAAACTTGCGCTGCGTAGGAACTCCAAGAATCTTCATGCCAAATACCAATCCTCTAGCTTTTATAGTTTCCGAGATCTCAGCGTTCATACGGACAGACAGACGGACAGACGGACATGGCTATATCGACTCGGCTAGTGACCCTGATCAAGTATATATATACTTTATAGGGTCGGAAATGCTTCCTTCTAGCTGTTACATACTTTTGCACGAATACAATATACCCTTTTACTCTACGAGTAACGGGTATAAAAAGGGAAGTTTTGACATTTTCACTATTTGCAATGCTAATATAATTTCTAGACGGAAAATAATTTTTAAATGCCATGTATCTCGTTATAAAGCATAAAAAAAATTCCATAACGTCTTCGTCTCACTGCAAAACTGCTTTGTTTCTTCGGCTAGCTTATTTAATTTATCACAAAATAAATGTTATATCGATCACATAAACGACTATTAAATCCAATGCGATACCCATTATTACGGTAATTTTGATTCAAATTAAAATTTATGACAAAATAAAAGGCAATCTAAGAGCCAATGGGATAAAACTAGTACAGAAAAGATATTTCATCTATTGTCAATTTTCTTATAGTTTCAAATTAAGTAGAACTAAAATGAGATTTATGATGAAGTAATAGCATCCTACACAAACTAGTTTACGTAGCCGAATTTTTTGGGGCGGAGTGGGTGGTGGTTGTGCGGCATGTTATCGATTCGGAGAAGAAACAAAAAACAATGCTATCGATTTGCTGCTGGCCTCGAGGTCAATCGAATGCTAAATGCCATGGTAGTTGTGTGCGGGCATTTGTGCCAAAGTTTTGTTCCTTCTTTCGCGTTTTATTGGCAAACTTTGAGCATAAACACTTTGGAGACAAATTGCCTTAACCGCAAGCTAGGCAGCGGAATATAATAGAGCAGAAAAGAACAGCAGCATAACGTCATCGTCAGCCATGACTCAGTTTATTTGCTCTCTCGCACACTCACTTTAGCACACCCCCCTCCCCCCACACACACACACTCGCACTCGCTCTCAAGCGGCACACTCACACAGACGATGCTGCTTTGAGCTGAGGCCAAAAATCGAACTTGGATGCCCAAAAAAATTAAATAATAAGCGCAGAAGGCATTTTCCTGAGGGGAGAGGTGCCAATTTAATTGCCTTAATTAAAAGGCTTAGAAAAATATGACTGAACTCCATCATCGCAATCGAATTCACGCGCTCGAGGTAAAACTTGGCTTCTTCTTCTTTATTGGGCCAATAAAGTTCATTCAAATGAGTGTGTGTGTGTCGGTGTTGTCATTGATGGCGACTACAGTAAAGACCGGCTTTGAATCGGCCAACAGCTGGGATCTGATTTAGTTCCGCTGACGAACTGATATAGCATAAACCTCTGGCTCAACGAAATTGTAAAGTTAGAGTTAATAGGTTTTTCCTGCAATAAAAATCAATAACTATGATTTTTTCGATTAAATAATCTTTTATTGAAAATACTATTTTCAAAATAGTATAAACATATTATTTACTTTGAATTATTGATCTATTTTTACAAAAACTTTCAACTAACTTATGGATTTATACATGTATGCTACATGAAACGGTGTACTTCGGTAAATTTGGCGTTTTGAAAGATAAACCCAATAAACACGGAAATGTATTACTTATTAAAAGGGCAAAAAATTAGCTTTATGCAGTTGTGAATACTTTAATGGCACCAGAAGCCAATCTAAGCCTTGGTTGAAGAGGATTTTTCAAAACCAATTCTTTTTGAGGTGCTATAACACCCAACAACCCTCTGCCTACGCCACTGTCTTGTACCCTACTGTGCTCGTGATCCGCTAAGTATGCAACGGAATTTGAGTTGGCAAAAAGCACCGGAGCAACCGCAGTTAAGAGTGAGTTGAGCTATTTTGAGCCGTTGTTCATTAGCCGAGAGCCCTCACTGTATCGATGTTGATGTTGGTGTGTCATGGCAGGCTGGATGACGTGATTGTCTCCTCTACTCTCTCCCTCTCTCTTTCTCGCTGCTTTTCTCCTTTCTCTGCGCCCGCATATGATTAAAACGGCAAAACAAGATAAAACTCGTTGGAGCAAAGGAGCTGCTGCCGCCTGCTTATTGTTTTTGTTGTTGTTGGTTGGTTGGATAGGCTTTGCCAGTGGGTCAGTGTTGGAAAAGGGGGAAGGGAAGGTTAGGGGTGGAAAAGGGGGGATGTGGGAGGAAAAATATACGCATGACACTCCTTGCCGCCGCACTCATACACTCGCACAAACTGGCAGATACACCAACACCAGCGGAGCACGCGACACACGCACACGAGGTCACTCACACAGGCGCAGGGCCGTGCTCCCCACACCCACACACTGGCACGCATTAAATGTTATTAGTTTATTTACAGTATTAACAAAAGTTCATGGCATGTATAGAATTGTACATCCATACATCATTCATCACTGGAGTATGAACAAAAGAGCAGGGCGAACACCCACACAAACAGATACTTTTTAAACACTTTTCGGCATAGCAATAGTAACGCGTTGGGGCTTTTAGTAATTCATTCTTCTTTTTTTTTGCTTTTCGGGATGGGGGTGTCTTTATCTTTCTCTTATTCGCTTTCTTCTTTTTTAGCAGCGATGACGACAGCGTGCGCGGCGCTTTTTTCATACGCTGCTCTGCTTTTTTGCCTTCAATAACATTTACACTTTGCACTATTTATGTAATAGTTTTTCAATCGGTGCGCGGTGTTTCATCTCAGCACGATTTTCGGGCACTGGCTGGTGAGCACTTGCCGCAGACTGGGTTACGAATTATGTACATTTTTCACATTTTTCCCCGATGATTTTTCTTTTGTGTTTTACTACCAAAGAAGAGAACAAACTACCAATACACACGCACGCACTCTCGCACACACACACAGCGAGCGAGGCACGCACCACACACACACAACACATTCGTACACATGTACACCGCTCAATGACGAAATTCCTCGCAAAGCGTTGACAACTCTAGGTTCTAGCTCTCCCAGCTCCTCTGCTTCTGCCTCTGCTGCGTGTGTGTGAAAGAGAGGTACTTGTACTGGTGTGCTTTTCGTCATAATTTTTGCGTTGGGCAACCCAGCACCTTTGACTTCTTGGCGACTTTTCACACGAACAATGCCCGGGCGGGCACACACTTTCACCGCTGGCACACGGGCTGGGCCTTAAACCGATCGACTTTGCACTCTTTTTCGCATTTACCTAGCACACAAAACACAAAAATTCGATTTTTTCCTCGCTGATATTTTCACGCGAATGACCTTACATCACATGCATACAATACACACACACACATACAACTGAGGCGGCGGTATGACCAAAGTTTTCTCCCAATTGGCCGCAAAAATACCTCACGATACATACCAGAAAAACAGTTCTGCGCCATTTTCCAACACTTTTAGGGAATTTCGAAGCTTTGGCCATCTCTTTCGCTAGTAGCTTTGTCCTTGTCTCTTGAAGGACAAAAAAGGATTTCGTTTAAAATACCAAATAAATATTAGTTTTCATTTTGAAATGAATTATTAAAATATTTCACTAGTCAAGGCACATTAAATTTAGAAATCCAGGGACTTTTTATTGGTTATTTTTTATAGATGCAAAAATGTCTCAGTTAAATTCTAATACTTATTTTGAAGCAAACAAGCTGTAATTACGAAACAAATTATGAATTCATTTGCTAACAAACATTTGCAATTACCAATGGATTTTTATTATTGCATGCATTTTAATTTATGTTTCTGCTAAGAAATACCAAAAACACCTTGAATAAAACAAATAAAAATGTCTAAAAACGTAAAATAAACATAAAACTGTAGAGTTCTTCCGCTCCTGCAATTTTCGTAGTTTCTGGCCACACCCGCGATCTGGTATTTTCCAAACTGAGTATCTTGCCGCGCTCCCCGCACGGTCACACTGCATAAGTCATCAAAGCGGGTGTGGATCGCTGTTGGTTTTGTGTTGTTTAATTTTTCGAATCTTTGAGTTCCCGAGTTAGTTTTATTTACCTTTCTGTTGATTAATACAATGTGTGTGCCCTGCTGAGCAGCTTAAGCAGATCGATTTTGTCAACGAGGTGAGTGAAGGAGCGTTTTCGGTACTGTTCCACTTGGCGACCCGCCCAATTCGTGTGTTTGGCTGTCTCAAAAATGCCTAAGCCAGTGTTATTGTGTTGTTGTTGGCACATGGGCGTTGACCGAAAATTGAAAAACTGCTTGTAATATTGGTTAAAACGGTTCACTATTTGTTTTCTCATTAAAGACGAATTCGGTTATACGATTGAGTCCTTGTTGGAAGCTTTTTTTCCGACTTAATGGAAATATGAAGCTGCCGTTTTTAGCCACCTGCTGCCCAAGTGGATTCCGGCGTCTTCTTTAGTTTTTTGCCTTTCAACCTCTCGAATTTCGCCAACAGTTGCTCCTTTAACCGCCCAAAATGTCCTGCCTACCGTTTCAATTGCACTTTTGCCCTCTCAACTTATTTTGAATGGGTCTTCTCGGCTAATTAATGTCCACTTTATTTGCTGCGCCTGTGGTGGTGTGCCCTCGTACACAGAGAGAAAAATTAATGTGAAATAATGACAAAATATCATTTCCATTTTACGAAAAAGGAATCATTTATTTTTTAATAAAAGGCCGTATTTTAACTAAACTAAAATATATTTTGGATTTATTCATTTAACAGAATAAAATATGATATTATTATTATAATAATATAAATTTTAATATGGATAAAATTAAAAAAGTTATACAAAAATAAAAAATAGCTATACTTGCATTCCATATTACAGCAAAGTAGAACTCATGGTGGTCATAAAAAACATATTTGACAGTCTGTTTTTTCGGTGCAGGCGTGTGTGAAGGGTGGATTACAAGTCGCGTTGTAGAAATTATTACGAGTTCGGTATTTGTTTTCACTTTCGAGAGTAGAGACCCCTATAGGCCAGTAACTTCTGCTGCTTCAGTGCACAGAGTATCTCGCCCAGGCACATATAGACACCTATATCTATGGTCAGGTAGCGGCCGTTTTATTTGCGTGTTTCGCTCAGTTCCAGTGTGTTACCTTTCCCGTCCTTTCCTTTCTTTCCTCGCCGGTGAATGCATAACATGCATTTCAAATGCAGACACACACTCCCTTCCCTCCGTTCTACTGTTTCATTCCACCTTCCTCGTTTTCTATGTTATGGTAGAAGTCGGTGCCTCATTATTGTCTTGGTTTGCTCCCTTTTGTAATATGTTTGCCGCAAGGTTTTGACTTGTTACCTAGCCAAAGGAGTTAGTTCTCGAGTAGGGAGGTTTTCGAGGTCCTTGCTCGAATGATGTATTCCCTGTCTCCCGGCTGATTGTGTGCTGATAAGGCGGAGTCCTTAAAATATGCGCATTTATTACTGTAGCAAAAATTCCACCACCGAAAATTTGCTAAATATAAACTTAAGCCGTAATAACTTGCGCTTAAAACGGGAGTAACATAAAATTAAAAAAAACAAACATTTTCTACAAAATAAATATCAAAATAAAAATGCTCTATTACAAATTAAATGAACATATTTATTTGTTTTACTTGCGAGTAATATTTAAAAGAATTTTTTACAAACTCCGCTTTATGAAAACCTAATAAGAACTGTTTATAGTGAAATAATCAAAGTGGTTTGTAGAGCACAGATTTCATAATCTCTTCAAAATCAACAATAAATTACGGAGGCATTAAAAACGCATTCGGCGGGAAACTTGAGTGCCCCAAATCCCTGCGTGGCACACAATTCCGAATCCATCTATAACTAATTGCGCGCCCACTTGAATGACATTTTACTTAATGTTTGACATAGTTTCAATGGTTCCGCCTGCCCCTTCAGAAGATCTCCGTGAAGATACGTTCAATGCTCCTGCCAGATCGAGTCTATAGTCTATTAATACCGATGTCGGCGCCCTCATTAACGACTAGTTCGCAGCACGCGGAAATCAACCAACCAACAGCAATCCTCAAACATCGAGTTGCGGCCCATGATTCGTGCAGTAGGGTGTGTCGGTCATGTAAAGGCGACTACTGTGTGAAATCTTTTACCAATCTTTAGATATTTGCTTTGAAAAAACTTCTTGGTTCAAAACCAATTTGATAATATTTAAAGAAATACATGTTCAACTTGTATATTTTTTTTTTATAGGAATTTGGCTTTGAATACAATTTATGAAGAATTAAAATTATTTAAAATAATTCCATTTTTATAAGTACACTATAAAGGGATGTACAAAATATTTATTGATTCAGATTTGTGATACGATTTTATGAAAACCAACTTGTTCTCGTTTTAATTACAATACCAATAAATGGAGATAGATAGTTAAAGTTTTTTTTTTGGCACTCAAATTTATTTAAAATACGGAAACACCCTATTGGACAGGCATCAAAAAACAGCCAGAACACCCAAATCAGAGCCCACTATTTATAGTATATGGGGGATGCAGTTATACTCAGCGATTCTAATTCATTCACTTCTGACTTTTCCTCAGCAATGATGTGGCACTTGCTGCGCGCCCTGCTCGTGGTAGCCGCCGTTTTGGATGCATTGCAGCCGGCGGTCGGTCAGAGCGACACCTACTACAACCCCAACCAGAATCAACAGAATCCCCAGCAGCCGCTTCTGCCAAACCAGCAGTGGGGCAACAATCCGCAGACAAATCAATATGGCATCAACAATATAAATAATGGCCAAACGAATCCCAACGATCGACCGCCATACAGGACCGATTCCGGAAGCTTCAACAATCTTGCCGGGCAGGATGAGTACGGAAAACGAGTGGGAGCAGAGGAAGAACCGAGCTTGACTCGAGGAAAGTCGTCCTATAATGTCAAGGCCACCTTCCTAGAGTCGCTCCACTCGAGGGAGCCCACCTACTTTATTGTGGCCTCTCGAATGGTCAGACCTGGTCTAATCTACCAAGTGTCTGTGTCAATTCTCCAAGCGCAATACCCGATAACTGTGCATGCCAGTATCTCCTGCGATGGTGTCCAAATCAGCGGCGACTCCAAGGATGTTAAGGAAGGCGTGCCCGAGACTTTGCTCATGAGGATCCCACCGACCAGTGTGACTGGAAAGTATAAGCTAAGAGTAGAGGGTTTCTACCAGAATGTTTTCGGTGGCCTAGCCTTCCTCAACGAAACCAGACTCGACTTCTCTCAGCGCTCTATGACGATTTTTGTGCAGACCGATAAGCCTCTTTACATGCAAGGAGAGACCGTAAGATTCAGGACAATTCCCATCACTACCGAACTCAAGGGATTCGACAATCCCGTGGATGTTTACATGTTGGATCCGAATAGGCACATTCTAAAGCGTTGGCTTTCGCGGTAAGTACATCTTATGACTTGCTTTCACTTGGAAAATATCAATTAATTTCTTAAATTAAATTATAAATAAACTTGCTTAAACTTTAAACTCTAAACACCAATTTTGTTTATATTATACAGTCAATCCAACTTGGGCTCCGTTTCGCTGGAATATAAGCTGGCTGATCAACCCAGCTTCGGCGAGTGGACCATCCGTGTGATTGCCCAGGGTCAGCAGGAGGAAAGCCACTTCACGGTGGAGGAATACTACCAGACCCGCTTCGAAGTAAACGTTACCATGCCAGCCTACTTCTTCACCACAGATCCTTATATTACCGGAAGGGTGATGGCCAACTTCACCAGTGGACTGCCAGTAAGAGGAAATCTCACAATCAAGGCAACGATCCGGCCAATTGGATACTTTAGCAACCAAGTGCTCAATGAGAAGTATCGTTTGGGCCGATCACCTTTGGAGCAGACTAATCGATACAACGAGCGTTGGCGCTACAATAATCCAAACCAGAATCCACAAGTGCAGTACAATGTGCCCGGTCAGCTGCCCCAGGATGGAACGGATCTCTCGCAGGATATCCTGTATAGAAATCAATATGTGGTGGAGCGACACTATCAGTTTGATGAGGAGTGGCCTTTCTGGGTGAGAAAACCGGAGTACACGGAGAGCAGTTACGAGGCGTGGAGTGGAACATATCGAAAGACCCTACCCTTCTTGCGCTACTTCAACGGAACCTTTGACTTCAAGTGGCCATTAAGGGAGCTGGAGCTTCTGGTGCCCAATCTGGCCAACTCTGAGGTGCTGATAACGGCCACCGTCGGTGAGAAATTCTACGATGAGATCATTAGTGGATACTCCGTTGCCAGGGTGTATAACTCCAGTCTGAAAGTGGTTTTCCTGGGCGAATCCCCTCAGGTTTTTAAGCCCGCCATGCCATTCACCACTTACCTGGCCGTAGAATACCATGATGGGTCGCCAATTGACACGAATTTACTGCGCCAGGGTTTGATGGAGGTCACTGGCTTTGTTGAGAGTCGCAATGGCGGCAGGAGGGATTGGCCAGCCCAGCGTTTACAGATGTCCCAGCAGAGCGATGGCATCTGGGAAGTGAAGATAGACATCAGGAATGATTTGAACCTGGACGACCGTCCACAATCGAGGGACTTCTTGAACGGCATACAAAACATGCGGCTGCAGGCTAACTTTGTGGATCCGCGTGGTGAACGCATTCAAACGGAGCTTCTTCTCGTGTCCCATTACTCTCCCAGAAATCAGCACATCAAGGTGACCACCAGCACAGAGAAACCTGTCGTTGGAGAATACATAATCTTCCATATTCGCACCAATTTCTACCTGGAGGAGTTCAACTATCTGATTATGTCGAAGGGTGTTATTCTGGTCAACGATCGCGAGACCATCACAGAGGGTATCAAAACCATAGCTGTGGTTCTGAGCTCCGAAATGGCCCCTGTGGCCACTATGGTGGTGTGGAAGATCAACCAGCAGGGACAGGTTGTGGCAGATTCCCTCACGTTCCCAGTGAATGGCATCTCCCGGAACAACTTCACCGTATACATCAACAACCGCAAGGCCAGAACTGGAGAGAAAGTGGAAGTGGCTATCTTTGGAGAACCTGGATCCTATGTAGGACTCTCTGGCATCGACAGTGCTTTCTACACGATGCAGGCGGGCAATGAACTCACCTACGCCAAGATCATTACCAAGATGTCTAACTTCGACGAGCAGACCAACGGAACTTATAAGCATATTTGGTACTCCCACGAGGGAAATCCCGATGAGTTGGTTTACTTCCCCGCATCCTCATTTGGTATTGATGCGAATCGCACATTTGAGTACAGTGGATTGATCGTATTTACGGATGGTTACGTGCCAAGGAGGCAGGACACCTGCAATCGCACCTTGGGCTTCGGAGAATGCCTAAGTGGTCGTTGCTATCGCCTCGAGAAGCAGTGCGATGGCTTGTTTGATTGTGATGACGGAACAGACGAGATCAATTGCCATGTGCGGAATGACACAGAGCTGTTAAACTACAGAAAGTACAGGTTCAATCGCGTGCTACGTCATTATGAGAATGTGTGGCTCTGGAAGGATGTGAACATCGGACCACATGGTCGATACATCTTTAATGTAGAGGTTCCCGATCGTCCCGCCTACTGGATGGTGAGTGCTTTCAGCGTGAGTCCGTCCAAGGGGTTCGGAATGATTAACAAGGCTTTGGAGTACGTGGGAGTCCAACCTTTCTTCATCAACGTGGAAATGCCTGAGGCTTGCAGACAGGGCGAACAGGTGGGCATCCGTGTGACTGTGTTTAACTACATGACCACTCCCATCGAGGCCATTGTGGTGCTGCACGGCAGTCCAGACTACAAGTTTGTGCACGTGGAGGAGGATGGCATTGTAAGGTCCTATAATCCGAGAACCAGCTTTGGCGAGCACCAGTTCTTTATCTACTTGGAGGCCCAAGGAACCACTGTGGTGTATGTACCTGTAGTGCCCCAGCGTCTGGGCAATGTGGATGTAACCCTGCACGTGGCCACTTTGCTGGGAACAGATACTATTACCAGAACACTGCATGTCGAGTCGGACGGTCTGCCGCAGTATCGCCACCAGTCCGTGCTCCTGGATCTCTCGAACCGCGCCTACGTCCTGGAGTACATGCATGTAAATGTAACCCAGACGCCGGAGATTCCCTACCAGGTGGATCGTTACTTTGTGTACGGCTCAAACAAGGCTAGGATATCCGTAGTGGGCGATGTAGTGGGTCCTATTTTCCCCACCATGCCCGTGAACGCCAGCTCCTTGCTTTACTTGCCGATGGAGTCGGGCGAGCAGAATGCCTTCAGTTTCGCGGCTAATCTCTATACAATTATGTACATGCGATTGATAAATCAGCGCAACAAAACTCTGGAGAAGAATGCCTTCTACCACATGAATATTGGCTATCAGCGGCAATTGAGTTTTATGCGTCCCGATGGAAGTTTCTCCCTATTCCGCTCCGATTGGAACAACTCCGATTCGTCCGTTTGGCTGACCAGCTACTGCCTGAGAGTGTTCCAAGAGGCCAGCTTCTACGAGTGGGAGAACTTTATCTGGATCGACGCCACCATTATTGAGAAGAACATGCGTTGGCTTCTACAGCACCAGACGCTGCAGGGATCGTTCTACGAGGTCACATGGCTGCCGGACAGGAAAATGAATCGGACCAACTTTGACAAAAACATCACGCTCACCTCCCATGTCCTCATTACTTTGGCCACCGTCAAAGATATCTCTGGCACTCTGGGATCTCGAGTTGCTTTGGCCACCCAGCGGGCTGTGGCTTATATAGAGAGGAATATGGACTTCTTGAAACACCAAGCACAACCATTTGATGTAGCCATTACAGCCTATGCGCTGCAGCTTTGCAACTCTCCGATTGCCGAAGAGGTGTTCTCCATTTTGCGACGCCAGGCCAGGACTATCGGCGATTTTATGTACTGGGGTAACCAGGAAATTCCGCAACCCCCGCGCAAACTGGAGAATCAAAAGTGGTTCTCTCTGCCCCGCCTGCCGTACGAATATGATTCCCTTAACATAGAGACCACCGCCTACGCCCTATTGGTTTATGTTGCACGCCGTGAGTTCTTCGTGGATCCCATAGTAAGGTGGCTGAACTCGCAGCGCTTAAACGACGGCGGATGGGCCTCCACCCAGGATACCAGTGCAGCACTGAAGGCTCTTGTGGAGTACACAGTGCGGTCGAGGTTGCGCGAGGTGTCCTCGCTGACCGTGGAGATCGAGGCCTCATCGCAGGGCGGCAAAACACAAACCCTTTACATTGATGACACGAATCTGGCGAAACTGCAGAGTATCGAGGTAAGAGACATTCAAAATCAAAATAATAATAAAATATAAATATTTCTTTTATCTATCATTCAGATTCCGGACGCCTGGGGCACCATCAAAGTCCAGGCCAAGGGTGCTGGTTATGCCATCCTCCAGATGCACGTGCAATACAATGTGGACATTGAGAAGTTCCAGACTAAGCCGCCGGTGCCAGCCTTTGGACTTCATACCAAAGCAATCTTCCACGGCAGGAATCAGTCGCATATCTCCTACGTTGCCTGTCAAAAGTGAGTCCTGAAATGCGTTAAAAGTATAAGAACCTTTTAAACAGAGTGTCCTTGTTTTAGCTGGATTAACCAAAATGAGTCTGAGCGTTCCGGAATGGCTGTTTTGGATGTGGCCATACCGACTGGTTACTGGATACAGCAGCAAAAACTGGACAGCTATGTGCTCAGCAATCGTGTTAGGAACTTGAGAAGGGCTCGCTATCTGGAACGCAAGATTGTCTTTTACTTTGACTATGTAAGATACAAATGAAATAGTAAGGAACAAATCACAAACTAATCTTGATTTTAATCCCTTTTAAACAGCTCGATCGAGAGGATATCTGTGTAAACTTCACCATAGAACGCTGGTATCCAGTGGCCAACATGTCGCGCTATCTGCCGGTGCGGATTTACGACTATTATGCACCGGGTAAGTGTAGTATAGAAAATAAGGAATATTATCCAAGCAAACCCATTAAGTAAATGGCGACTTAACCAAATACATCCTTTTGTAATTACAGAACGCTTCAACGAATCGATATTCGATGCCCTGCCCACTTATTTGCTGAACATCTGCGAGGTGTGCGGCAGCTCCCAGTGTCCGTACTGTTCCATCTACAACATGGGCTGGCGCGCCTCCATGTCCATGTCCCTGCTCTTCTTCAGCGTGTTTATCTACCTGCTGCGGAGTCGCACGCACCTGGTCCTAAATATGATGCAGCTGCTCACATAGGGAAGAGCAAACGATATCCACAAAGTCACCTTCAAACACTTTGCTAAGATTTGTAGTGTTTTTGTTCATTTATGCGTGTTTATTTTTTAGTTTTTTGTTTTGAGTTGTAGTCTTTTTGTTTGCCAACGAAATTGCATTCCGTCCAAAAATGCTGGTCAACATTTTGGTTTTATTTTTAGTTTTTTCTCTGTAGTACTCCATAGACCCGCTGTAGAATCGAATGTACAAAACGGCAGTTATTCGTAAATTAATTTTTATTTTTATTGCTGAACAAAGAATCTTCTGCTACACACAAAGCAGACCACATTTAGCCACCTAATGTATCTTGTAAGTCGTAACGAACCACACTATGCCTTATCATAGAGCGGGCTCCAAGTGCGGAATGAAAAATCAATCAATGTGTCTTTCACAAAATGCCTTTAATAGATTTTAGAAATCATTAGCAAATGTATCTTGACAGAAGTTTGCATGCATATCGAATGAAAATTTATCTAATTTGTATTACCTAACTCTTGAATATTTTTAAACGAAATTAAGCGAAAAACGTTGAAGAAACCGTCCAATTAATTTATGCAACTAATGAATCTGCATAGTTTGTAAGTTTTATACGTATATTCCCTCCACATGAACTACAATTAGTTTTTAAATTCTATACACAAATCTCACATAGCCATGTACATGAAGCTGAATAAGCGAGGAACAAGGAAATATTTTCCTCTGTATACAAATTTGAAAAGTCGTTCCCTTCCGTACCATAAGAATCGAATCTTCATCTTCAAGTAACTTGTGTTTTCTTTTGTAATAAACGAATCCTGAAAAATAAATGAATATAATGTTTTACGGCTCGTGTTTTCTTTGCCAAGAATTCTGGAAAACGATGGAAGCTGCACTTTATAGAATCGGATTTAATTACTAAATGTGATTTTGTTTGTTTTTCGGGGTTTCTGGGGTAGAGGGCTAGATAACTATCCAAACAATTTTAAACTCTGGTAGCAAAATTGAGACTTTAACTTGAACTTTTATTCAAAAAGGATTCTTTTACCATATCTGATAAATCTATAGGACATATTTCTAAATAACATAAGATAATAAAACTTAATTCAAAAACAAGAGAGAACGCTATAGTCGGGTTGGTGTCCCGACTATCTAATACCCGTCACTCAGTTTAAGGGAGTGCGAACGCTGTAGTCGGGTTGGTGTCCCGACTAAACGTAACTCAGCTAAAGGGAGATGGAGATAAAACTTTGATCAGGCATAAGTTTTAAACGAATGGTCCGATTTAAAAAATTTCTTCTACATTTCGATAGGTATTGATAAGCACAATAAAACTGCATTTGTACTTTTCCGAAATATTTAAATTTTGTAAAATCGTTATAAGCGATTGTGGGCGCTAGAGGGGGCGTGGCACCTTCTTGAAACAAACTTGCGCTGCGTAAGAACTCCAAGAATCTTCATGCCAAATACCAATCCTCTAGCTTTTATAGTTTCCGAGATCTCAGCGTTCATACAGACGGACAGACAGACGGACAGACAGACATGGCTAGATCGACTCGGCTAGTGATCCTGATCAAGAATATATATACTTTATGGGGTCCTTCTACCTGTTACATACTTTTGCACGAATACAATATACCCTTTTACTCTACGAGTAACGGGTATAATAATATATTTATTTTTAAAAAGTCTTACCAGATGTTTTGACTATCCTAAATTTAATATAAATAATTTTAGTGCGGGAAATTATTATTCTTTCGTACATATGTTTCATCAATTCAAATGAGTAATTCAATTCAATAATGAGTAATTTAAGTAATTCAAGTATAAAAAATGATTAGATCTGGTTTCTCCATAAAAAGCTCCACAAAAAAATAAGGACTGCACAATTACATTAATTTGTTTTCAAGAAATGTAAGTTTCACATATAAAAAGAATTATTTGTATAAAAAATAAGTAAACTAAACTAAAGTAGAGTGCATAACACATGGATGCGCAGAGCCTACTACGTCTTGCGAAAGCTTAGTAGGATAGGTGATATTGCCTCCAGGCAGTCCATTATATCCTTTCGGGACTTGGCGCCCGTAAAGACAACCTTTCCATTGACGAAGATCAGGAGAACAATGCGGGGCTTGACCATGCGGTAGATGAGACCGGGGAACATCTCCGGTTCGTAGGAACTGAACTGGCCGTGCACCTGGTTGAGGTTCTCCAGTCGGATGGGGAAGCGCAAGTCCACGGTGGCCACAATGTTCTGCAACTTGTATTCCATGAACTTCACGGGGAATCCCAGCTTCTGTAGGATGCGGGCAAACTTCCGGGAGCCAATGTCCGCCTCGATCTCGTTGCGGGCACCGGTGCAGATGATCTTGCCCGTCCGGAAGATCAGGGCCGTGCACCTGGGCGAGTGCATCCGCATGATCACGCCCCTGAAGCGCTTGGGCGAGTATTCAGAGTTCCTGGTGCGCGAGTTGATTGACTTGAGGTCCAGTTCACAGTTTACCGAGAAGGTGGCCACTATATTCCTGCAAGAGATGGAGTCGTCAATGGGTTTCTATCTATTGCACGAGGAGTCCCCGGTATGTCGTCAACCAACTGCAGTCGGATCTCGTGCTGTGCATCCTTGGGCTCCACCAGTGCAACAGGTTGTTGCGGCTGCAGGGCGGCGTGCGGATTGGCGCCAGCATTGCTGGACGCCGCCACATTGTCCCTGTCCCTTTCAGCGTCCGCGATTTTGAAGTGGAACTGCATTGCAAAAGATTATAAACAAATACGCGAGGAAGCCAGTGTTGCCCTACGGAATGGAAGGAAAAATTGGAAAGTGCCGGTTTGGTATTTTTATTTCACAAACCGAAAAAGCGTTAGTCATTTTTAAAAGCACTGTAAGAAATTTTCGAAACATTTAGGATGTTCCTTAAACCGTTGAATAGTTGAAACGTTAATTCAACAGAACAGTTTACTATTTAAGGACGCGACTATGAATTAAGCATGTTTAATTTTTAAATATTTGGGATTAGCTGGCTATTTTTCGGTACTAAGTTGCTTAAAACATTTAGGCATTTATGTTTCATTGTTATTTACTGATTGAAATTATTTGGTAGCCAGGAAAAACTAAAAATATATTCCTTAATCAATCCTCAATGAACAAGTGAGCAAACTGAGTGAGTTAACTCATTCAGAAAAAAAGAACAAGTGAACATGTTCACCCAAATGCGCAGTTTGTACCCAACACTGTGGTACTAAAATGTTACAGAGCTAGCAAGTTCCTTATGATACAAGTTGCAATTCTGGTTTTCAACGATTCAACGTTCTCTAGTTGTTGAATTCCTAAAACTTCTGACAATTGATTTTGTATGGAACAACTCCACCTGGGTATTCCGTAAACTATTGAATTGCTGAATTGTTGAAAATAGAACAGAAAAATTGAAGGAACGACCCAAAATGGTTCTTGTTGAATTTTCAAACAGCTGTTATATGTTGATAAGTTTCACGGAACTAAAAACATGTAAAATTGTTTATTGTTAGTTACTGCGTACAATTTTTAGCAAAGTAAAAATAACTACTACTTCTTATTTGAATTCAAAGTAAATAATGCGAACTGATGATAGTAAAACGTTGCACAGTTGCTATGACTTTTAGTAAAATTGACAGTCCTGGTTTTCAGCAATTCAACAAAAATTTCAACAGCCAAGAGGTTGAAAGTTGACTTTGTGTGGAGCAGCTGATTAACAGCTGACCAGAATTCAACAATTCCACGGTTTAGGGAATACCCTGAACGATTCAGCAACAGTTTAGGGAATTCCCCAATTAAAATTGCCCATAATACTTGGTAGCCCTGGTCAAGCTGTATTTACCCGCCCCTCCCATCTGGCCACACTGTTATCAGTAGGCCGAGTACTTTCGGGCAAATTGAGCAATTTTAAACAATAATGTCGGCCCACAGCGGCGGAACGGATTGGAACTCCGTAGTAAAAGCTCTGCTACTAAACCGCACAGGAGCCCTCAACAAGAACGAAGTAGTTAACCTGCTAAAAGCGATTACGCGATGGTAAGTGGAGGCGAGCCAGAAATTTTCCTCGGCGAATGGCGCAGTGAAAAATATTTGAGGACTACACACTGCAAGTGCAAAAAGTGACTTGCAAAATTAAATATGGCCGCCCGAGTGACGAAACAGCCAAAAGCTTTGAAAATTCTGTATTTTCAAGATCTAACGCAATGTTCTATCCCGCAATTTGTTTAGCGAACATGATTTTTTCGAGGAGGAAAGCAATTTCACGCAGTTTTACACGGCATTTGCGGCCCTGGCGGCTGACAAACTTATGCAAATTAAGACAAGTAAGTGCACCCTAATGATTTTTCGCCAAAGAAAACAACACAACAAAGAAATGTTTGGCCAAGAACCGAGTGATTCACTCACGATGGTATTTGTGCGAACTATACACACATCTATAATCTTTTGGGTTTTGCAGTTTGCCAGACGCAGATTTGTCAGCTGCACGATGCCACCGCCGTGCTCATCCGTTTCATCATCTACAGGCTGCCCAGGGTGTCGGTGTACGAGACCAAGTGGCTCCTGGGCGCCCTCAAGATGCTCTGCGAGGGCCGGGAGAGTCCGCCATCCACATCGTCGGCCATATTCGACTACAATGCTGTGGCCAATGTCCTGAAGAGCTGCAAGCATCCGGAGTCGACCACCAAGAGCATCCTGCCCAGCAGCAGTTCCTCCGGCAGCGGAGCGAGCAACGACAAGGAGTCGCCCAAGTCGGAGATTAAGCGATCCCGGTCGGACCTGTCATCGGTTATCCTGCAGCAACTGATAGCTCCACTGGAGCCAGGCAAAATGACCTGGGTTCCCCTCAGCGAAGAGGTCACCGACTGCACAGTGAGCAAGAAAAATCCAAGCATCAGCCTTGTTTTAAATTCCTTTCCTGTATAATTTCATTATAAAACCTAATCACTAATCAAACGAAGAAATAGTCTTATAATTAATGTAATTACTTGTTCCAATTCTAACTTGGTCCACATTCACAAAGTTTGTTTTAAATCTCAGTTAATTGAGCTATTATCAGTAATCAATTCACTAGTTTAAACTGAAACAGGCATATGATTGAAGTTATTGACCTCCCAATCTTTAATTTCATGATATGAATAAGGCTGATTATCTGAGTTATATGAGAAACCCAACTTAAATGTATTCTCCTTGCAGGACCAACTCCTTGCGGCTAATGTGGAGTACTTTCAGGAGCAAAATGGAGTTGATACCTTGCTGGACGTGTGTGTTGGCCTGCCAATACTGAATCGTTACCGTTCGAAATATATGGAGACCATCAACGGTGGCAAGCCGCTCTATTTGCCTCTGACGCAAGTGGAGGCCACCACTGTGAAATCGAGCATGAATCACATGCTCACTGATCTCACCATTTTGAGTCAGGCGCATGCCTTGATAGTGCTGCAGCCGCTGACTCCCAGTCGGATTGAAAGGCTTTCAATGTGCGGCATTGCTGCCCTGTACAATGCTGTCCTCACTTCGATAGCCACTAGTGTACTCGGAATGAGCCAGGCCGGCAGCTCCCAAAAACAGCAGACTGCATCCACAAGTCAAGGCAGCGGAGGAGGAGGTTCCACTTCTGGACAAACCAACAAGGACCACGACGACTTCGAGGAGCAAGCCTGTAGCATAGTGAACAAGGCTTTGGAGATCTACTCCAACATTGGCGATATGTTCAAGGCGTCGGCCAGGATTCATGTGTATCAGAACCATCTCTGCTACGGCAGCTGGCTGCTTATCAGTGGTATCCAGGGAGCAATGGGCGCCTCCGGTAGTGGTGGAACTAGTTTGGAGACTGCATCCAAATCGGCTACCAAAGCCGCCAAGACGGGAAGTGAGGCTGGGACCGCTCCCACCACACCTATTGCCAGAGTCAATCTATTCAAAGTCCAGCAAGGATTTGGGGAACTTAACGCGGCCATTGCCAACCACAGCATTAAACTGCTATCGGAGTTGATTGAAGATCTGAAGATTGAATCCGCTTGTGGACAGAGTCCTGAATCTTCCGAGCTGCCGGAGCCCGCACAGTTCGACATCTTGCAAAACTACAGTTCGCTTGAGAGGATTGTGCGAGTGCTCAACACGGCCACTCTCCACCAGCTATTCACTTTTCTGGCCACGGTGGCCTATCGCAAGGCCTGCACCTTGAGACGCGCCTCCGCCAAGGATCGCACGGAATGCGAACCCATAAGCTACTCAGATTCAACTACCTACTTTAACGATTCTCTTTCCTGCTCTGACAACTCGGAGGAGGACGACAGCGAGAGCTACCTGGGCCACTGGTTTAAGGAAACTCTTTCCCCAGAAACACATGACGATAATGCAAATACATCCTCACAAGATCGTGGCGAACAGAAGAGTGCCCTTGT
The DNA here is from genome assembly GCA_037075205.1 of Drosophila prostipennis. Lineage (NCBI taxonomy): Eukaryota > Metazoa > Arthropoda > Insecta > Diptera > Drosophilidae > Drosophila > Drosophila prostipennis. Next base: position 741,803 of record JBAMCJ010004908.1, on the reverse strand, counting down.
CCCCAAGCTGGATGAGCCACATGAATATTTGGATTTGGCGGCGGACATATTCTGTTTCCTGGACCAATTTCTAGCCAATCGGCACGCTTACATGCAGCGCTATGTAAAGGCGGGAGTCAGTGATCAGCAAATGCTGTTAATGGCTAACATAATCAAGGACTTCGACCGGGATGTTATGCGAAATGAGAGCGAACAAATCTCGGGAAGTGCTCCGACTGCTAGTGCGGCAGCAGGATCCTCCGCAGTGGCTACTACCAAGTGGCAGACTTCGATGATTCGCTTTTCGGGAGCTGCAGGACGCTATATACACAATTTGATATCCACCTCGTTGCTTTCCGAGCAATTGCAGTCGAATCTTTTGCAGCACTTGTCCATATCGCCATGGTCTACCGATACGAACACCTGGCCTCTGCAGGTCTATCCAAGCACCTTGTCAGTACTCGTGCAAATCCTGTTGCTAAAGCCCACCCAAGAGAAGGAGGCCGCCTGCCTGTCTGTTTGGCATCGCCTGATTAACACTTTGGTTGAGGGCGTCTGCTCCTGGACCGCCGCCAGTGATTCTGACTACGAAGACCTAAACATTGAGCACGCCCAACTTTTGCTTTTCCTATTCCACTCGCTGAATCTGATGCAAAAGAAGTCCATTCTGCTATTGACGGCTGGAGGAGTTATCCGTTGTGCGGAAGTGTGCCGTGGAATCAGCGGGGATCGACCCGTAAGAAACAGCCAAATGATGCTGTTGTCACGCTTGCTTCTGTTTTTGGAGTATCTTATGAAGCATTTGTACAATGCTCCTCCTGAGTTGCTGGACCAGGTACGCTGGAATCTGTTCAGCGTAAGCAGCATGCCGGAAACCCAAAAGATCACCGATCTGCTTAACAGCCGAACCAAATTGAATTCCTATTGCCGCCAGGATATTGAGGAGAAGTTCCGCAAGTCGGCTGGCGAATATGGATCAGGTAAGTGCAAATTTAGCCATGAATCCTAACGTAACTCTAAAAAATCTCTAATCGATTCCAGCTATACGCCCAACCTTTTATTCTCTGGTTATGGGGGATCCGGAAAAACCCTATTGGGCGCAGGAGTTCAAGTTGGATGGCTTGGCTTGGAACTTTATTCTGTGCACACCAGACAAGCTCAAGTATCCGTTACTAGTGGATGCCCTTACTGACATACTCTCCATCACCGACATGTCGGTATATTCAAAAGAAAAAGAGAAGGAAGCCAGCATGCACAACCTGTGTGCCATGCAGTACTGCTTTAGCATTGCATGGAAGCTAGTTTTGGGTCTGCCGCCCTCTACCTCTCACGTAGAGTCGTTGAAGGTCGAACGGTCACCCAACCTGCATTCGCTGATCTGGAGTATTCGCTGCCCACTGGCTAGTTCGCACTACCTAGTGGTTAACAGTCTAATCAAGCAGGGAATGTATACCCAGTACGCCGAGACATTGTGGAATCAAGTGGGCGACATAGCAGCCGATATGAAATATAGTCTAAAGCAAACCATTCTTGGCGTGGAAGCGTTTAATAGTCAGATGAACGGAAACGGTAAGAAAAATATAAAAACTTTCCCAAAAACCACCTTAATCCATTTAAACTCGCTTTCTGCAGGAACTCCAAGGCTCTCCGATCTTATACTTTTTGATTCCTTGGTTGCACACATGCAGGCGGTGGCCTGGGCGAACAAGGAGGGCTTCAAGTGGCCGCGAAAAGAGAGCGAAGATGCTTCCAGCGAGCAGTCCTCCACACCGGGTACTTCCTTAACTACCTCGGCCAACGATCCTGAACTGTATTCTTCGAACGAGTCAATCGATGAGCAGAAGTCAAAGCATGAGGAGGAGGGTAAGCTGCCTAGTGATCTGCAGAAACATAACCAGCTGGTAAACGAGCTTATAATAAAGCTAATGAATTCCTACCGTCTGCTATCGGTTATTGTGCGTGGCCAGATGCTGAAGCAGTTGTCAAGCTCGACACCGGAGCAAGCATTGAATCTGATTGTGCCCATTGTGAGCGATAAGCCCGCAATTATGTTGGAACTTCATGCTGCTTTTCTGAAACTCCTGCCCAATGAGGACAAACAACTGATAGCAAACGAATGGCCCAAGTGCCTAATGGTCAATGATGCAGCATTTGATGGCAAGCAACATCCAGTGGAGCCGTACACCTTGAACGTGATAGACTCTCATATAATAGAGCTGACCCGCGGAGCCAATTACTCCACCCTCCACACTCTGAAGCACTGTTTGAAGTCAATCCTGCATTTGTTTGAACTTCTTCTCCCGCATTGCTCCGGCAACACAGAGGTGGAGGCGCAGCTTAAGCTTTTGTTGATCGCCTCCATGCTGGACATGAGAACTGATTACTTGCAAGGCCAAAGCGAACAATGCCTGCGGGAGATCCTCAGTGGTTTGACCCTAGAGGCCCAGAAACTGCTACTCTATGAGCACATGATTGGATATTGCTATCGAATGCTCAAAGATTTTGCAGCCGATCTTCGGCAGCCACAAGCTGTGGCACCTGGCAGCGGAGCTCCTGTAGATCAGGATCGAGCCATGTTTAACGAGTCCATGCTGTTTGCCGTGCTCAAAACCATGATCAAGATGCTGGAAAAGCCCGTGGCTGTGCAAGCCATGCGGCAGTTTTTCAAAGATCAGCACACTGGGAGTCTCACCACACTTTTGCTCTCCTTCACCGGCACCAGTCTGCCCGTCAGCTATGCGCGCAAGATGCTGCAGTTTATTGAACGCCTTTTCCAGCAATCGTTGCAACCGGATTCCCAGTTTCCGCACGAGGATCTGGTTGAGTGCTTTTTAGAACTGGCCACCGTGGATGTGGCTCGTTTAAAGCTCTGGTTGGCCCACATCATCTACGGCCCTAACGTGAGCACAGATGTTAGCACCTCAGATGCCTTGGACACCACCTGCCGGATGCTAACCAGCATTTTGCAACCATCGAGCAGCTCTAGCAGCAATGCTCAGACTCCAACGAATATGGCTACCGTTTCCGCTATGCCCAGTATCTCCGATCAGCTGGACCCCATGGACATTGACTACGATTGCGGAACTGCAGCGGGAGGAGGAGAAAGCGCCGCAGGAGCAGGTGGAGCTGCAGCGAATACCTCGCAGATTCTGAGCTTGTGGCAAGCGGCCCAACCAAATCCCTCAGAGGACTCCTCGCAGGCTTGCGATCACAGTGGAGGGGAACGAAATGGAGCTCTCCTTTTAAGCTTCGTTAAATCTCTGGTGAAAGATCAGAGCAAGGCAGCGCAGATAGCTCCCCCACTGTTCCAAGCATTGCTGCAGCTGGGTCAAACTTTAATTTCGCCACCCCAAGATGGCTGCGATTTTGCGGATGTACTCCAGATAATGATTACTCTGGCGGATGCCAGCCCCGCACGAGGCCATGTTGCCTTGTTTAATACCACGCTACTGTGGCTGGAACTGGCCAAGTTGCAATTACCGGACAAGCATCTAAAACATGCGGAGAACGTTAGCGCCCAGCTGCGCTATCTTAGCGAACTACTGCAAAGCATCGGCTTTCGAGGCAGTCGGCAACACATGCCGCCGTGGGATGATGAGCTGCAGACTGACATCGATGATCTGTACGACGAGCTGGCCGAGGAGGGCGAGCAAGACTCGCTGCTGGACGACTCCGACGAGGACACTTTGAATAACAAACTGTGCACCTTCTCGCAGACCCAAAAGGAGTTCATGAACCAACACTGGTACCACTGCCACACCTGCAACATGATCAACACCGTTGGCGTGTGCTCCGTGTGCGCCAGGGTTTGCCATAAGGGACACGATGTGAGTTATGCCAAGTACGGAAACTTCTTCTGTGACTGCGGAGCCAAGGAGGACGGATCCTGTCAGGCGTTGAGCAGGAGGCTTGGTAGCAGTGAGGCCAGGGATTCATCCGGAATAGGTAGCTATCTACCGTCCCACATGAGCTTACTGGCTGGCAAGAAGAGGAGCAGCCCACCAGTTAGCCAACCTGTAGCTGCGCGAAAGGATTCCTTGACTAGCGAACGAATCATGGTACTTAGCAAGCTGTTGGAGCCCTATCGAGAGACCCTTCAGCACCAGGATCAGTGGCTGCTGGTTGTAAGATGCATCCTGGAGTACTTTGATGTGTTGCTGCCATCGATAAGGGAAAACTGTACACTGTACTCCATTGTTGGCTGCCACAAGAGAGCGACGGCTGCCTTGGAGCGACTCCACCAGCTTGAGCAGAGCTTCCAGGTGACGGATCAACTTATGTTTGCCACGTTGGGCTCTCAAGAGGGTGCATTCGAGAATGTGCGGATGAACTACTCTGGCGATCAGGGTCAGACGATAAAGCACCTGATATCTTCTGGAGTGGTCCGCCGTGTTGCATTCTGTTGCTTGTCCTCGCCACACGGACGTCGCCAGCAGTTGGCTGTGTCCCATGAGAAGGGAAAAGTGACTATCCTTCAACTCTCGGCACTGCTTAAGCAGGCCGATGCCTCCAAGAGGAAGTTAACTCTAACGCAATTGAGTTCTGCACCTATCGCCTGTACAGTTCTTTCCTTGGCCGCAAATCCCTGCAATGAGGATTGCCTGGCAGTTTGTGGTTTGAAGGAGTGTCATGTGCTCACCTTTTCAAGCAGTGGCAGTACAAACGAACACATTGTTGTCAGTCCCCAACTGGAAAACGGAAACTACATAAAGAAAGCTGTTTGGTTACCTGGCTCCCAGACTCTGTTGGCCATCGTCACATCTGATTATGTGAAGATTTATGATTTGGCCGTGGATACTTATAGCCCGAAGTACTATTACCTAGTGGCCGTCGGCAAAATTAGAGATTGCACATTTATGTACCAAGACGGAAACTACTATATGCTGAGTTTTGCCAGCAGTGGATACATTTACACTCAGCAGTTGGATCAACAGAGCTTGGCGATCCATGGAGATTTTTATGTCACCAACACCTTGGAGCTGAGCCACCAACACATCAAGGATATCAGCGGTCAAGTTGGCGGCGGTGGCGTGTCAATCTATTACTCCCATACTCTTCAGCTGCTCTTCTACAGTTACTCCTCCGGCAGAAGCTTCTTCTCACCACTCACCAATGTAAATGATGGCGTGAGGGGAATATACCACCTGGACACCAATTCGGTCAGCAAGTCCGCCTCGAAGGGACCACTCCAGCCCTTGGTCCAGTGGACAGAGGTGACAGGTCACCCAGGATTAGTTTACGCCAGCATGCAGACATCGAATAACCCGATTATTTTGATGATCACACCTGAACGAATTTACCTGCAAGAGATCAAGGCGCAGTCGGCCAAATCGCGGATCATGGACGTAGTTGGTATCCGTCATGCCGTGGCCGGTGTGGAGAAAACCACGCTTCTGCTGCTCTGCGAGGACGGAAGCCTGAGGATCTTTTCCGCACAACCAGAACACACTAGCTTCTGGCTCTCACCGCAGGTTCAGCCATTCGGCAATCAGCTGTACTCATCCACCTTGATGGCAAAGGGTGGATCTAGTTCTGCTCCGAAGTCAAAGACAAATTCGGCATCTGGAAAGTTGAACAACAGGAAGGCAAGTCAACAGCAGAAACAACTCACGGCTGGAGGTCAGCCCGTGTTCCCAATTGACTTTTTCGAGCACTGCAATATGCTGGCCGATGTGGAATTCGGAGGCAATGATCTGCTCCAGATTTACAACAAACAAAAACTAAAGACACGTCTGTTCTCGACGGGAATGTTTGTGGCCAGCACTCGGGCTAATGGCTTTACCCTGGAGGTGATAAACAACGATCCCAATGTGGTCATCGTGGGAATAAGGGTGTTAATCGGAACTCAGGATGTTCAGCGAGCTCCGCTATCGGTCACCATCTTGGGACGCACAGTCCCAACACCGGTGAGAAGGGCCCGTTGGTTCGACATCCCCCTGACCCGGGAGGAGATGTTCCAGTCGGACAAGCTGTTGAAAGTGGTATTTGCCAAGTCCCAGGACCCAGAGCATGTGACACTATTGGACTGCATCGAGGTCTACGGAAAGTCCAAGGAGCTGGTGGGCTGGCCCGACGAAAGCGAGGATGTCACAGCAGCAGGGTCAAGTGCACCACCAGTATCATCCTCCCAGACAAGTTGTGCCAACTTTGGAGAGGGATTCAACTGTATTACTCAATTGGACCGAATGGTCAATCACCTTTTGGAGGTAATGGACTGTGCGCTTCACCTGTTGGGATCTGTAGTGCCAGCTCCCATCCGGCAAAAGGCAGTAAAAACAGCTAGTGCCCTTTTGCTTCTGCCCACGCCTAATCCTGTCCAGACGCAGGCCCGCTATGTGCTGGCCACTCTTTACGGAACCAGGGCCGCGTATCACAACTACAAGGATGGAGTTCTACTGCAGTTCGTTCATGGAGAACTGCAGGCTATGCAGCCAAAGCTCGAAAAGCTGGAATCTCTTCAGGAGATCGATCCTGAAGCTTTCTACCGCCTAATTCTCCTCGTTCGTGGCATTGCCAACTCGCGACCACAGTCGCTGGCCAAGATCTGCGCTGAGAACAATTACGACATCGTGCCAACCCTTATGGGATTCGTCTTGGAGTTGCACAAGGTCACGCCGGCACTTGATGAGCCCATGAATATTGTGAAGAGGGGATTGTGCCAGTCGGAGACCATTGTTCATTGTCTCGTAGAGATTATGTACGGATTTGCCTTGGCCGATCCCGGACAGGTTGGTCGAATGACTAAGTACTTCATTGATTTGCTAAAACATGATGCCAGTGTAATAAGCCACAGCGCCAAGGAAGCGTTGATCCTGTTGCTGAGTCCGAGATTAAAGCGCAGGAAGGTGGCCATAGTTACACCGCCCGCCTGTTCCACACCTACTCCATCCACCTCCACCATGCGGGCGCTGCAAGCAGTGGCTGCCTCGGCTGCTAGCGATATCATCGAGGAAGCAGCTGCCGTTGCTGTGGATGCTGCCGTCGGCGGTGGCGGACTACCCGACCCGAATCCGGACGCGGAGGGAGGTGTAGTGGGAGTAGGAGGAGTGGGTCAGCAGCAGATACTCAATCTGGAGGCCTTTATGGGCGGCGGCTTCCCTCGCTTACTCGGTCTGCCCGAAGATGCCGACGATGAAGCCATCATGGACATTGCCATCGCCTTAAGCCTACAACAGCACGGTGGAGATGCGAACGCCTTGCAGTCTCTTCAACAAGGATTGGCCAATCTTCAGGGCATTCGTCAAGCTGCCGCTATGGCAGCAGCTTCGAACGCGGCGGCCAGTGTCTCCGCAGGCGGTTCTGATGACGATGAAGGCTCAAATGTAGCAACCGATGGATCAACATTGCGCACTTCACCTGCAGAGCCTGCCGGAAGTGGGGGATCAGAGAGTGGAGGCAGCGGAGTAGAGAGTATTGGCGGTACATCCGCCAGGAGCAGTAACTTTGGAGACCATGCGAATGCATCTCCTCCGCGTCAGGGTTCCGCTAAGGACGATCAAGAGCAACCGGGTCCCAGTGGCTTGGGTTGTTCCGGTGGTGTCGCCGGCCTAAGTGCTATGAGCAGCAGTGAGGATAACGAAATCAACGAAGACGATAAGCTCAGCAAGCTACATGATCTTAGGTAAGTGTTATTGAAGTATTCGTTGCTTTTATTACAATTATTGTGTGTCTGCACAGGATTGCTGTGCTGGAGAGCATTATCCAACATCTGGGAACTTTTGATCTGTGCAATGGGCTACAGGCCATACCGCTCATACAGGTTATACTCATGCTGACTACCGATCTTAACGGCAACAATGAGCGAGATCAGCAGGTGCTTCAAGATCTGCTCAGTGCTTTGGTGGACTATGTGGAAATTGGCAAGCGAGGAGCGGCCTCAAGGGTAAGTAATGAAGTTGTCTTTTGGAGACAAAAATATAATATATTTATATTACAGATGGAAACAAAGTGTCCTGGCAATGAGGTGCGCCTGGCGTTGCTTTCCCTGTTCGGAGTGATGATGGGCAAGACTAAGTCAAAGCAGACTGGCACCACATCGCCACCGCATCAGTTTAAGGACAACAGTTCCTTTGTGGCCAGTACCACGGCCAATGTTCTCAGCAAGAGTGGAGCATTCGTTTACGCCTTAGAGGCGTTAAACACGCTTCTGGTGCACTGGAAGAATGTGCTAGGAGATCCCTATGCAGCGGGTGGTGGAGTGGGTGCGTCGCAGTCCGCTCAACCTACCGGCGGATCTTCAGGTCCTGGAGTTCAGCTACTGAAACCCATTAAGCATGGTCCCAAGCCTGACATATCCATACTGATCCCTCATAACTATCTGAAGAACTACCCGGATATCTTTGAGTCGTACGATGGTCTGCTTACTGAGATTATTGTGCGATTGCCCTACCAGATACTTCGCTTAAGTAGCGCCCATCCGGATAACTACGACAGTGGATTCTGCGAAGCCATGACCTTCACGCTGTGTGAGTACATGATGCTCAACCTGAACACCCTGCTTCGGAGGCAAGTGAGGAAGCTACTCATGTACATCTGCGGCAGCAAGGAGAAGTTCCGCATGTATCGCGACGGTCACTCCCTGGACGCGCATTTCCGGGTTGTCAAAAGGGTGTGCAACATTGTCAGCAGCAAGGTGAGTTCTGGGTGTTTCTTCTTGTATTATTCCCTAAAAACTAATGGTTTTATTTTCTGGCTTTTAGACTGGTGCTCCCTACAACGCGAATCCTCCGCTACTTACTTACGATTCGCTCGTAGAGCTTACAGAGCACCTGCGCACTTGCCAGGAGATCAGCCAGATGCGCACGGGCAACTGGCAGAAGTTCTGCGTCGTCCATGAAGATGCATTAGCCATGCTGATGGAAATCGCCTGTTACCAGTTGGATGATGGCGTGTCCCCCATTATTATACAATTGCTCCAGGCGGCTGTTTGCAATTTACCCGCTCCCAATGGATCTAAGCAGGCTCAGCCGCAGCCATCGACCTCGTCATCATCTGGAAAACTCCGGACCGATCGGGAGAAAAGCGAAGACACAGACGCGTACTACTCCAAGTTTGATCCTGCCCAGTGTGGGACATTTGTGCACCAGATCTTTAGGTATGCCTGTGATGCCCTGATCATCCGGTTCGTGAGGATCTTCCTGCTGGAAAACAACATTAGCCAGCTGAGATGGCAGGCACACTCTTTTATGACCGGACTTTTTGAGCATGCCAATGAAAGGCAGCGGGAGAAACTGCTAAACATATTCTGGAACCTGTGGCCACTGGTACCCACTTACGGAAGGAGAACAGCGCAGTTCGTTGACCTGCTGGGCTATCTGACACTAAGTACCAGGAGTATCACGGATCGTCTGCCAGAGTTTGTCTCTCGAGCTGTGGATGTTCTTCGGCAGCAGAACGAGCTGCTTTGCAAGCATCCCAATGCGCCAATATACACCACCCTGGAGTCAATTCTTCAAGTAAATGGCTACTACCTCGAATCTGAGCCGTGTTTGGTGTGCAACAATCCCGAGGTTCCGATGGCCAACATCAAACTACCATCGGTTAAGTCAGATTCAAAGTACACCACAACCACTATGATTTACAAGCTGGTGCAATGCCATACGATTTCTAAGTTAATCGTGAGGATCGCTGACCTCAAGCGAACAAAGATGGTGAGGACCATTAATGTCTACTACAATAACCGCAGTGTCCAGGCGGTGGTGGAGCTAAAGAATCGTCCAGCACTGTGGCACAAAGCTCGCTCTGTATCGCTGCAATCCGCACAAACCGAATTGAAGATCGATTTCCCACTGCCAATCACCGCTTGCAATTTGATGATCGAGTTTGCTGATTTCTTTGAAACTGTGAGTGGGTCCAGTGAGAATCTTCAGTGTCCAAGATGCAGTGCAGCAGTCCCAGCGTATCCAGGAGTCTGTGGCAATTGCGGCGAGAACGTGTTCCAATGTCACAAATGTCGGGCTATCAACTACGACGAGAAGGATCCCTTCCTGTGTCACTCTTGTGGCTTCTGCAAGTACGCCAAGTTCGATTTCAGCATGTACGCTCGCGTTTGTTGCGCTGTCGATCCCATAGAATCAGCAGAAGATCGGGTGAAAGCGGTTTCACTGATACACAGCTCACTTGAACGAGCAGATAGAATTTACCGTCAGTTACTGACCAACAAGCAAATGCTAGAGCTCCTTATCCAGAAGGTGGCTGAGCACCGAAGCAGCGATCGCATGGTGGAAGACAACATGGCCAGCGTACACAGTACCTCACAGGTGAACAAAATCATACAGCTGCTGGCCCAGAAGTACTGCGTGGAGTCACGCACCAGTTTCGAGGAGCTAAGCAAGATCGTCCAGAAGGTCAAGGCATGTCGCAGGTATGTTTAATATAATAATAAATATGTGCCCCTCACTAATAAATTTTGTAAATGAATTTACTTTGCAGCGAACTAGTGGCCTACGATCGTCAACAGCAAGACCAACCGCCGGTCAATCCGGGCTCGACATCCGAGAATCCTACCACAAACCGTTGCTATGGCTGCGCTCTGGCCTCCACCGAGCAGTGTCTGACTCTGCTGCGTGCCATGGCTTACAACTACGACTGTCGCGTGGGCCTGTACAGTCAGGGTCTCGTTAGTGAGCTCGCCGAGCACAACCTGCGACGGGGCACTCCACAGATTCAGGAGGAGGTGCGCAACCTTTTGGTTGTCCTAACAAAAGATAACGCCGAGGCATGCATGCACCTGCTGCAGCTGGTGACCGCGAGGGTTAAGAATGCGCTCATGGGATCGATTCCTCTGATAAGCTTAGAGGCAGCTGTGCACCAGGAGATGACCCTGCTGGAAGTCCTTTTGGGACAGGACGATGTCTGCTGGGAATACAAGTTGAAGGTCATCTTCGAGCTGTTTATTAGCAACTGCAGGTGAGTTTCGCTTTGTAATATCTGAAAAAACAGAAAGCTAACATAAGGTTACCCCTCCCCAAAGGTTGCCTCGTGGCCCTGTAACTTCAGTGCTGCATCCCTGTCTGCGCATCATGCAGAATCTCATTTGTCCGGTGCTGCCGAGCAGCAAGCCCAATCAGAAGATAGCCACAACGGATCTGTGCAGTATGAAGCTGCTTGAAGGCAATACGGTGGACTACAGGGCTTGGCTGAACTCAGATCGCAATCATGAGTACGCTGCATGGAGCAGCCGGATGCCCAACAATGGCCAAGCCAAGCAGAAGAACGCCAAGGAGCAGAGCGGACCAGCAGCGGGAACAGGTGGAACAGCTGTACCGGAAGCACCTCCAAGGACCAGACGTGAGGTGCGGGCCGCCTTCCTTAGCGAAAAGTATGGAAAACGCTGGAGGGAGCGGGTGCTGGACAAGCACCGAGTGATTAAGCCTCTCGTTTTCAATGCCAAGTGGATCCAACCGTTGCTATTTAACGCAAACTCTAGATTTGGCCGCCAGCTGGCCTGTTCCTTGCTGAGTAGCTTGAGCAGGACCAATGAACGGAGGCAGCAGGCCTTGAATATGCTTACATCGTTCTTGAAGCATGTGGGCGAAGCGGGCGAGGCCAGTGCAGAGTACTTAATGCTGTATAAGAGCATGGCCACCGAGCAACCCTGGCTTCAGTATTTAGTGCTAAAAGGAGTACTCAGCGAAATCTCACAGCTGCTAGCTATTGAAATAAGCAAGGTGCATCGCATGGAGGAACACTCGCTCTCCTCAGACTTGTCCTTGGGCTATGCACTGCGCCAATATGTGGAGTTGTTGTGGTTACTCCTCGAATGTCCAAACATCCGCAGGACGTACAAGACCCGCATGCTAGGTCCCGTTTTAGAAAGTTATCTTGCCCTAAGAAGCTTGGTGGTGCAAAGAACGCGGTTGATTGACGACGCTCAGGAGAAGCTGCTCGAGATGCTAGAGGACATGACCAGCGGTACCGAGGAGGAGACACGTGCCTTCATGGAAATCCTCATCGACACAGTCGAAAAGACGCGCATGAATGACATCAAAACGCCGGTGTTCATCTTCGAGCGGTTGTATTCCATAATACATCCTGAGGAGCACGACGAGAGCGAGTTCTATATGACGTTGGAAAAGGATCCTCAGCAGGAGGACTTCCTACAGGGCCGCATGCTGGGTAATCCTTATCCCTCCAGTGAAATGGGATTGGGTCCACTGATGCGAGATGTCAAAAATAAGATCTGCACGGACTGCGAACTTATTGCCCTGTTGGAAGATGATAACGGCATGGAACTGCTGGTGAACAACAAGATCATTAGTCTGGATTTGCCCGTCAAGGATGTGTACAAAAAGGTTTGGTTAGCTGAAGGAGGCGACCGAGATGCCATGAGGATCGTTTATCGCATGCGCGGTCTTCTCGGAGACGCCACCGAGGAGTTTGTGGAAACGCTGAACAACAAAAGCCAGGAGGCTGTGGACACCGAACAGCTATATCGCATGGCTAACGTACTGGCGGATTGCAACGGACTTCGCGTAATGTTGGACCGAATTGGTAGTCTGCAGCGCATCTCGCGCAACCGCGAGCTTATCCAGGTGCTGCTCAAGCTCTTCCTGATATGCGTAAAAGTGCGCCGTTGCCAAGAGGTGCTCTGTCAGCCCGAAATCGGAGCCATCAACACGTTGCTTAAGGTGCTGCAAATGTGCCTACAGTCAGAAAACGATTCGATCCAGTCGGCGGTCACCGAGCAGTTATTGGAGATCATGGAGACAATACTCTCGAAAGCGGCCAGCGATACGTTGGACTCGTTCCTGCAATTCTCGCTGACATTTGGTGGCCCGGAGTATGTAAGCGCCTTAATATCCTGCACTGACTGTCCGAACGTTAGAAACAATCCTTCGGTGCTGCGTCATCTCATCCGAGTTCTGGCCGCTTTGGTCTATGGCAACGAAGTGAAGATGGCCCTACTTTGCGAGCATTTTAAGGTAATTTCTGGAAAACTATAATAAAGAATACGAATAGTTAATAATAACAACCCTTTTTTCAGGACACCCTGAGCTTTAAACGCTTTGACAACGAGCGCACACCCGAAGAAGAGTTTAAGCTGGAACTCTTCTGCGTGCTGACTAACCAAATTGAGCACAACTGCATTGGCGGCACTCTTAAGGACTACATAGTTAGTCTAGGCATCGTGGAGCGATCGCTAGCCTACATCACCGAGCATGCGCCTTGTGTCAAACCCACTCTCCTGCGAACTGATTCCGATGAGCTGAAAGAGTTTATCTCGCGACCGAGCTTGAAGTACATACTTCGCTTCCTCACCGGCCTCTCAAATCATCATGAGGCTACCCAGGTCGCCATCAGCAAGGACATTATTCCCATCATTCACCGCCTGGAGCAAGTATCCAGTGATGAGCATGTGGGCAGTCTAGCTGAGAATCTTTTGGAAGCGCTCTCCACAGATTCGGCCACAGCAGCGAGGGTGCAACAAGTGCGGGACTTCACCCGGGCGGAGAAGAAGCGGCTGGCTATGGCCACGCGAGAAAAACAACTTGATGCCTTGGGAATGCGCACGAATGAGAAGGGCCAGGTGACGGCCAAGGGTTCCATTCTACAGAAGATTGAAAAACTACGCGACGAAACGGGACTGACGTGCTTCATCTGCCGCGAGGGCTACGCCTGCCAGCCAGACAAGGTGCTGGGCATCTACACGTTCACTAAGCGCTGCAATGTCGAGGAATTCGAGCTCAAGTCGAGGAAGACGATTGGCTACACCACGGTAACGCACTTTAATGTGGTCCACGTAGACTGTCACACATCAGCCATACGATTGACGCGAGGCAGGGATGAATGGGAGCGGGCTAGCTTGCAGAATGCCAACACCAGATGTAATGGCTTGCTGCCTCTATGGGGTCCCGCCGTTGGAGAGGCGGCCTTCTCCGCTTGCATGACCCGCCACAGCAGCTACATGCAGGAGAGTACCCAGCGCTGTGACATATCCTACACAAGTAGTGTGCACGACTTGAAGCTTCTGTTGGTGCGATTTGCTTGGGAACGCAGTTTCCACGATGACGCCGGCGGAGGCGGTCCGCAGTCGAACATGCACTTTGTACCCTACCTGCTCTTCTACTCCGTTTATCTGCTGCTTTCATCCCGATCGGCGGCCAGGGACAGCAAGACTCTGCTTACGTATTTGCAAGCAGCGCCCAGCGAGAAGTGGTTGGAGTGTGGCTACGAGGTGGATGGGCCCCTGTACATGGCAACCATTTCGCTCTCACTGCATAGTAGGGAGCTGTGGAATAAGCACAAGCTGGCGCATCTAAAGAGGATGCTAGCTGTGGCTCAGGCCCGTCACATCTCACCCTCGGTGTTGTGCAAGGCTCTGTTGGCGCCGGCGGATCGGCAGTCCAAGGAGTACAGTGTGTATAAACCCTTCCTTATGATGTGGGCGCTGGTGGACTTGATCTACAACAACCTGTTCAAGACGGTTAGCACGCCTAAGGAGGAGGATTGGCCGATTTCCCTGTTCGACTACCTTCGTAAGAATGATGAGGCTTTGCTAAAATCCACGGACGGCATCCTGCAGACCCTAACGGATGAATTCCTGCCGTGCACTTCCTTCGGAGAGTTCTGCGACGTAGCAGGTGAGTCTCATTAACAGCTTTACTTACTATTCGTTATTTAATTATTTGTCGTATCTTAGGTCTTCTGCATCTCATCGAGCAGCCGGACAGCTTTATCGAGGAACTCCTCGCAGCCCTGCCTTCAACCACAAGCTCTAGTTAAAATACAATCGTTGATTCTAACAAACTAAACGGTAGAATTCAAAGCAATGGCTTGCTTATATATAAACATACACCATAAATATATATTTATCACATACAAATATTTAATCAATAAAAATTATTCGTTTGCACAATGAATGAATATAGTACCAGCCTATTTTTATTGGGTTGGAAATTAAAGTCAAAGTCAATTGTTTATATACCATAAGTTCATTTTTATTGCAGAAAAACAATTACAAATAATAAAAAATAAAATATATAAATATATTGCAAAATGGGACGATTTCATTAATTTGTTAAATATACATCAGTTCTAAAAATTTAGCTAATTTCGTAGACTCAAAATATACAAAAATAGTACCACATATAAGGAGGGAATTCTAAACTAAATCGATATAGTGAGAATTTCTTACAACCTTTTGGTTACTGAGATTAGTGTAACGTGTTAGGAAAGATTCTGTAGGATTTTGTTCGTTTGTGATGTTGTGCAGCCGGATAAAACTTGAAATGTTCCAAAGTTGGAAAACATTCCAATTTATCCAGCCGTATTTGTGTCTGTGAGCTTTTGTGTAAACATAACAAGTGTGTAAAAACTGGATTGTACATAAAAATAGTTTCTTGTTCTTAAAATAGTAGGTACACCGGTGCGTAAAAGTGCGCAGTAGAGAGCTAATGAACTAATTGAGCAAATGCTAGCCACCAACAGGAAGGGAATATCATAATACTTTATACAATATATGTAAATATATACTAGGTACGCGAGAATACAAAATTATATCGTACACATCTAAAAAGAAACCTATTTGAGCGACAAAGAATGACATCCATTTAGGTTTGGAATTATCAACGTCTAATTGCTATGACACTTTCAGTATACTATAATAATACGTATATCTTGATTTCTTTGTTTTTCATATGGCTTCTACATGTTCTTGTGCGGCATTCCGTTTCGCGAAAAAATTGACATTCTTATAAGTATTTTACTGTGTATTAAATTCCCTCTGCTGTATGCGTACTTTTAAATTGCCGTATTTTCACTTGGGAATTCTTCTGATGGTTAATTTTTTAATTAAATTAAATTATCTTTAAACTACATATTAGCCAAATGAAATTTCATATAAATCAGTCCGAAAATTTGTTCTGTGTTTAAAATATGTGAATGCTTTTCTGTATCCTTTTGCAGATTCGAGACCCAATATTCCTTTATAATAATGCCTTATATCTAATATTTATCCATTTCCTGTATGTTTATCTTTTCATAAGTATAAACTATAAATATAGATGATTTGTGCGGGCACAGTTTAACACACATCTTGTTGCATATTTATATACACATATTATATCATATCAATTATTTGCGTTATCTAAACGTTATTTACAAAAATGTCCTACACTATTCATATACACCGATATCTAAACGAATGTCTTTATGTACTTCACACATACATACATGCACAGATATTAAACTAAGTTCGGCTTTTAGACATTGACTAACAACTAGTTTGTTCGTGCTGATATAGATTCCTGTTTAAGCCGGGTGAAGCGCCACATTCTGGCCCCTTTGGGCGCGCATAAAGTGGCGAGCATTCAGCGGATATTGACGCGAATAGGAAATGAGAGTGGATCCCAGGGCAATGCTTAATGGAGCCCGCGAGCGACCTGGCAGGCTAATGAACACCGTTCCCACAGCCGCCAAATTGTCAAAGGTCGGCTCGATGGCTACCATCATTATGCGCGAGCTTTGACGGCGACTGGAGTGGTGCATCACTGGCTGGGAGTCGCCCGCGGATTGCTCCTGAAGGAGAAGCGCTTGCCGGGCACGCTGTCGCATGGCACGAGTCGAGGAGGAGGAGGACGTGGGCTGTGGACTGTCCACATCAAGGCTGCCCGATGCCAGGAAGATCTGGGCGAACGGACGCTTGGCCAGGTGCAACATCTCCACCACATGCTGTCTTCTAGCTCGTCTCAGGTCCGCCGCCTGCTTCACCTTCCACACAATCACGCAGACGGCGAGGAAGAGGAAAAAACAGGAGAAGAACACTGAGAAGAACACAAACAGATCAATATGCAGTTGATCCTGGCGGAACACCACGGATCCGTAACTGGGTTCCGGTCCGGAGCTCGCTCGCAAAGCAATAAAGAAGCGGGTGGCACTTAGATTGTGAGCATGTTGGGGCAGGGTTAGCACCAAACGATTTTTCAGCCCAAATAGCCGTAACAATGTATTGCAATGATTGAGCGTTACATGTGTACTCAAATCCTTTGCGTGCTGATCCTTCACTATAAAGTTGTGACCCCCATGGCTCTTGCAGTCCTGCAACTGGGGCACATAATAAGAATTGGTTCCTATTCGCTCTCCTCCACCTCCTCCCAGGCCTCCACCGCCAATGCGACGTTCGGGTGAAAATAGTTTCTGGATCGTTACATTGTCGTGTCTGGGCAAAGCAATATTAAGGGGATGCTCTCGCTTCATCTTCGGTCCCCAGTTGTAGCGGTTATCAAGGAAGATCTCGTGGTAGCCGGTCGTCTCATTGGTCTCTACTATGAAGGAATCGTCCTGGGGCGACATAAAGACGTCCAACTCGCCTTGTGTCACGTCGATAATAATGCGTATATCCACGTTCATGAATCGGGGCTGGATCACAAAGAACACCGTCTGGCCGGGCTTTAGGGCAGCTGGTTTCGATTTGCATTCCTCTGTGGTGAAAAATGTAGAAAAAGCAGATTTAACAAATATTTAAATGTGAATGTGAAGGAAACGCTTATTACTACTGGTTAGATAAATGGAAACTGCACTTACCAATGGGCTTGGCATCGAAGCACATCCGAGACTCGACGGTTATTTGCTTGTAGCACTGGTGGCCATCCGTGGGGTTGCCGGCATAAGAATCACGGCACTTGGAGCACTGCACCATCCAGCAGAGCTGCGCCGAGTTCTTGCCGCCACCCGCGGTGCAGGTGGCATCGCTTTCCGTGTTGTTGGCGCAATTGCATTTCTCGCCAGTGACGGCATCGCAAATGTTTCCGTGTCCATGGCACTGGCAGGGCCGGCACTCCTTGTGTAGATCCTCGCTGCCGCGGAAGTAGCCAGTTAAACAGCTGTCACAGCGATCTCCATCCGTGTGATTGCCGCATCTCAGGCAGGTGGCATTGTACGCGGGACCTTCGGGAAGTATTCTTTCCAGCTCAGAACGGGTCATATTAAACACCGCCGGATCCGCATCATAGGCCACACACACGTCACTGTGCCCATGGCAGTAGTCCAAACATGGTTGGCAGGCATGACCTTCCCGGGGATTGCCCACAAAAAGCGGCTGACACTTTTCGCACTGCTCTCCCATCGTGTTGTTGTGACACTTTAAGCAAATGTCCAGTCGGCTGCTGGACTCGCAGTTGGAATGACCGTTGCACAAACACTGGATGCTACAGTTGGCGCCCACGTAGCCAAAGTCGCACTGACACTGATCCGGACTCACGCAATTGCCACGGACGCATCCCTGGCTGCATACGGGCATGCAGGCGCCCTGCTCCTCGCGATATCCCTGGGCGCAGACGCACTTGTAGCCGACCGCTGTGTCCAAATCGATGCACTGCTCGGATACAGCGTCGCAGTTGTGATGACCATTGATACACTCATTCTCCGCCGGACACTGCACATAGTGCCAGGACACGACATCAGCATGGGTTAGGTGTGAATCATTTCGCCAGCTGGCATATATTAGATCGCAAGTGGATCCTGATGGATGTTCTTGCTTGTGCTCCAACGCTCCCTCCGTACAGATGCCATCGCCATTGTGCTCCTCCCGGGCACACCAGCCGCAGTGGGCGTGCTCCAGACAGCTTGAGCATTGTGTGTAAACGTGACACGGTTCTGGGCAGCGTTCTAGCTCGCTGGCTTCCAGTACCAAACCACAAACACCGCCAGCGCATAGCAGCGGCTGGGAGCTGGGCGTCAGGCACAAGTTCAGCATGGTGGACCACTTGCACTCCTGGCGATCCTGCGTAGGCGTTGGGCTCAGACACAAGCTGCAATTCTCGTGGGTGTGGCAGGGTGTGGGACAGCTTTCGACCAACCTGTATTGATTCTTCTCCACCAGCTCCTTGGCTATGCATTCCACTGTGCCTAGTTCATTCCTTGCCCAGTTGCACTGCGGCTGAAGCATACAACTCTCACAGCTCAGTTGGTAACATTGAGGCAGGGGACACAGGCCCAGAACGCCCACGCTCAGTTCCTTATTGCACCAGGCACTCCTCCAACCGCAATCAACACCGGCCGGTACGCACCTCCCCCGAATGCCGCACTCATCGCACCACTGGCAGACGGGAGCCACTTCCTGATGGGTCGGCCAGGCTGCCAGACAGGCGCCGCAGGTGGCGAAACTCGAGCAGTTCCTGCTGGCCATCCAGTCGTCATCGCAGGCAGCTCCATTGTTGACCACCAGCGTTCCATTGTGATTGGCACACGGAGTACGTCCATGACTGAAGCAGTGGCTACTGTAACTATAGGTGTTCTGAATCGTACAGTAGCTGCAGCCCATGTAGTGGCGGCACTGAGGCTTTCCGCTGCTCCACAGCTGACAAATGTCATCCGGCAAAGTTATCTTGGTCACATGACTGTGCGTGGAGCTGCCATCCCATCCGCCGATGACAAAGATCACTCCCGTATCCGGATCGATGGCCATGTCCTCTGCATAACTCGAGGCCGGAATACGTCCTATGAGCTCCACATCCTCGGTTAGTCGCACCCATTGATTACACGCGTACACATAGGCAATAAGGACATCGGTTCCATTAAATGGCTGCGTCCGTCCGCCGTAGAGGATCATGTAGTGCTCAGTGCTTACGGCCGAGTGAAAGTAACGGGCTCGGGGCAGCAGCGAGGCGGGTGAGTTCAGTTCCCTGAAACTGGGAAGTTCCGTCCAGCTCAGCTTCTGCAAGTCCAGTGCATAAAGATTGCTCTGTGGCTCCGTGGAGTATCCTCCAAACAAGTAAACACTGTTTGTCTCCGGATGGTAGACAGAAGTATGGCCATACAGAACTGGCATTCTGGCACCCACGGCCGCCAACTGTTGCCATCGACCAGTGTCCAGGTTGAATTCCCACAATTCAAGAGGTCGGGACTTGTTTAGAGTCAATCCGCCAAGCAGAATCAACGACTCGTGCTCCTGATATCGCAGATGGGTTAGGGTGTGACCGGCTAGAGGCGGCGGCACATCAACCTGTAATAAATAAAACACGAAATACATTAATCAAGGTATAACCTCAAAGCTAATTTTACATCTGCTTTTTCTCATGCACTCACCAGATAGTCCGCTCCACTTGGTTCCACCTCCACTTTGATCTGACTCCAGCGTTGGTTTTGTATCGAGAACATCCAAAAGTCATTTAGCAGCTGCGAATTTGCACCGATTCCGCCGTATATGTAGATTATCTGCTTTTTCACGTATATCTCAGACGCGTGGAAGTAACGCCCAAGGGGCATGCGATCCTCTGGGGTCGACGACTCCACCGTGACCTGCAGCCAGGTGCTATTCTTCGTGTCGAATTGCCGAAAGTCGTTGAGGGGTCCGTGATTAGGTGAATACCCACCAAACATCCAAAGGGATCCCCTACGATCTGCGTTTACCGAGTGTCCAAATCGAGGTATGGTCTTTCTGAGATGCTCCAGACTTTCGCTTAACAGCTGCGTATTGAATAGCTCCGTCATTACCAGGTGGTTCCGTTGAACTAAGGTACCGCAATCCGCTCCCGCATAATTGGCATTACTGCAGATGCACCTGCCGTACTCCGTGTCGCAGAATCCCTGCATTCTTTTGGCGTTGCAGTTGCTCGGACAGATCTCAATCTCGCAACTGGCGCCCACATATCCGGCCGGACAAACACAACGCTGTTGGGCATCGCAGATGTGAGGGGGGAGACAGCTTCCGGCCACACAGTTCATAACGGAGTAGAGTGCATTGAATCCAAAGTGACGTCTTTCGCTGCCCTGTTTATAGTGAACCGTGACATGACTGGAACGGGCTTCGATAATCCTGGCTGAGCTGTAGGGAGCACAGACCACGGCCAGAAGTTGATTCTGTTGGGTGGCACCTGTCAGATCGGGCAGACTATCGTATATATACACTGCATTCTCATCACAATCCATGGCCAGACTCTGCCACTGAAAATCCAGCTGAAGCAGCGACTTCTCCGCCTGTAGTGTCTTCGGCTGCAGGATCCACAAGCACTCCTTTACCTCCAGGCTGGCGCCCCAGGGTGACCGATAGGACTGATACGAGCCAATGGCACTGGTGCCAATATTGGTGAGTATTCCCCTGGATTCACATTGGTAGTAGCACTTTCCGCCGCCTCTGGGATCGCCGTAATAGCCGGGAGCACACAAATCACAATTGAGTCCCTGGGTATTATCCTTGCAGTAGCATTCTCCGTTGCTGACATTGCAGATGCCCAGATCTTGGTGTCCGTGACCGTTACACTCGCAGGGAAGGCATCCGTGTGGAGCGGTGGCGTTTCCGTAGCTTCCCTGGCGACATCGCTCGCATTTCTCACCTTCCGACCAATCCTGGCAGAGATCACATTTCCCCAATCGCTCACTGCAAGTCGAATGATTATTGCAGCCGCAACTAAGTCCACAATCGGCTCCGGTCCAGCCCAGAGCACAGCGACAGGTGTAATCAGGAGGCCCAGAGCAATTTCCATTCTGGCACAACTCATAACAGGTCCTGACACAGCTGAACTTTCCGTCGCCTATATAACCTCTTCGGCAGTGGCAATTATAGCTGCCCTGGGTGTTAGTGCACTTCGCCTCCTTGTGGCAATCGTGTAGGCCCAGTCCACACTCATCGACGTCCGGACACTGTGCGTACGCCCACTCCGCGTCATGATGGGAAGAACTGTTCAAGGCCAGAGAACAATTTCCAGCACTGTAGCTGAAATCGCCCTGCATGCAAATACCTTCGATGGGATTGTCGCGATCGAAGCACCAGCCGCAGCTCAATGTTCGCAGACAGGAGGAACAGTTTCGATGCTGCTCGCAGGACTTGCACTGCTGCTGCAGTAAATGTGGGGGCTGCTGGACCTTCTGATCAGCCAGCTCATGCGGCTGGCGACTAACTACTTGGTCCATCCATTCGCGGCACATTCCAAACTGATATTCACTTGTATACACGGAGAAACTGAAGCACTGGGAACTGGCCTCACACCAAACGCATCGTCCCCGCTCGCCGAGACACTCCTGACAGCCATGACGTTCTCTGCAAGACCTCGGGCAATGCTCTACCGCCCGCACGCTGCTGTTTGACTTGCCGATCCTACCGCAACGGGCGTCCTCTGTCCACCACTCGCAATCTCCACTCTGGGCGCAGGCCTCGCAGCTTACGTAGTTTGTGCAATTCGAACATTGACTGGGCTGGCTGATCAGGTAAGACCAATGAAAGGTTTCGGGATCCTCCTTCCTGCACACTTCAGTCTCGTTCACGGATCGCAGGTGGCAAACGCTGGTCAGGGGACACCAAGCACATGAGGCATCCGTAAGACAGTGGAGGCAGTTAGAGTACTGGGTGCATTTGCCGGAGTAGTACGGCTCCAAATACTCGAATGTAAAGGCATTCAGCTGGCCATTATGCAGGTGTTGAAGTTCCATCTTTGTTTTTTGGTAGGCGTTGTAAATTCCGTTTCCTCCAATCCGTCGGCGAGCCTACAGATTTAATGAAAATAAATTAGTTGACAATGAAAAATGATAAAATTATATCTTATAACTAAAAAATAGGTACAGATATAATCATTCGACGCACCTGAAAATCAATGGTGAAGGGTTGCTCAGTGGTGGGCAGCTGGACGTTGCTGCAGTAGCTCTGGTTTGAGCTCTGCGTGGTGACATTGACAAGTTCATCGAGGTAAAGACCCAGGCCAGCTCGCAAAACCGCTGAGGAGTAGCTGGTGCAGACCTGGATGGCCGAGTTGTTCCACTGATGTTGCGGGCGCACGAATCCTACCAAGCGTGCCAACATTTCTCCCTCGAGTTTGTGCTCAAAATATGTGGTAAACGGAGGGGAGGCAAAATCCACCATTGTGGCATTTACAATACCCACATAATCCGGCATGGTGTAGTTGATAGGAAAGTGATACTTGATGTACGTAAGTCCCGGGCGTCGGTCAGTACTGGTGCATAGCGAGGGTCGACGAATCTCGGTGCCTTTGTCACCCCACCAGCCTGAACTATCTCCACATATCCCGTAGTTGTCATCGCGGTGGTGGCACTTTGCATTTTGGACACACCATGTGCACTCGTTTAATCCCAGTTTGCTGGCCACCGAAAATGCAGCTTTATTTCCAGATGATTTTCCCCATTGCGAGCCATGGACTAAACAAGAGTGGCAATCGCCGAGGGAGGGACATATCCCTGGGCATCTGGTAGTCTGAAGATTGGTCGTGCAATTGGCGCCGATGGTGCGACCATAGCAGCTGCTATCTGCCGAGCACCAGCCACATTCCGGATTCGAAAGACAAGCGGTGTGCGAGGCATGCAATCTGCAAGAGATTTCCGGGTTGTATAGGGTATTCTCCACCCTCAGCACCTGGGGCAGTTCATAGGCAAAAAGATCCGCATTCACATTTCCATGGTAACCGCCGACAATCAAAAGTGTGTGATTCCGGCGCAAGGCCGCCGCTTGGGCAAAAACGCCCTGTGGCTTCGGATACAAACTATCTTCGGCAGACACTACCTGATTAATCCAAATGTGGCAGCTGAGATGGTACCAGTACATCTGGTTGTCGTAGCAAATCTCATCCTTGTTATGACGGTGCGTATAGCCACCAAAGACTACCATGTAGTTGCCCGAAATGGTGGCCGTGTGGAATGCTCGTTCCCTGGGAATGTTGGTGTCTCTAAGCGCAGTTCTTGGGTATAAAATCTCAGTCCAATGCCTTTGATCCAGCTGAAAGGCGTAGATCCGATCCGAAAGCTTTGAGAAGCGGGCTAAACTTGTCATGATTCCACCAAACACAATTAGCGAATTGGTGGCTTTGTAATAGACCGTTGAATGCGCTGCCAGACGAACGTCCAAAGTCTTTCCTCCTCTTGGTTGCACCAGCTCCCACTGTGAATCCTCAGAGAGGGGAAGGGGAATGCGATATACGCTGGATGAGAACTCACCCGTCTCCAGACTTCCGCCAAAAATGTAGAGATAAGCTCCAGCGGTATTTAGCGTATGCCTTGCCAAAGCCGGCGGCTTCACCACCGACCTGATGGCCATCTGCTTCCACTTGCCACCGCTCTCCGTGTTGTTGTACTGCCAGAGATCATTGTAGAAGCTTCCATTGGCATGTTTACCACCGTAGATAACGAAGCCGCCGGGCACACGATCCGCTGCATGGCCATATCGTCCGTGGGGCTTGTGATCCGTTACCTCCTCTAGTATATCCTCTAAATACTCGTTTAACTCTTCGTCCGTCGAGTTGGCATTGACGATGGTAAGAGGCAGGGAAGATCGCGTGCGACGTTGGTGTAGATTGGATTCCGCCAAGGTGTACAGAATGTTCCGAAAAAAGCTCACGTCGCTGTTCAGACCCCAGAGCTTGGCCTCGTCCTCGTTCTTGTGCTGGAGCACAGCCTTAAGCAAAGTATGGTCGATTTTTTGCGGGTGATAGAAATGTCGGCGACTTTGCAGCGCAATGCCCCATTCATCCTCCCACTGGCTGGTGCTGAACCGATAAATCTGAAAGATAAAAAAATAAATTGGTATGAAATGAACCATTCTGAAAGTTCTACCTCAATAAAAGTGTACTAGGGTACAAACATTTATATTTCATAAAATTCTAGATATGTAAATAAAAGTTAATAACAGTAAGAAATAAATCTTTTAAAAAAAAAATATCTTAGAAAAGTTTAAAAAGGTTTTTTTATCAGTTACACTTTGAGTTTTCTTTCAAAAATATTAATTAGTTAGAATCAAAATTAGATCCCTCTTAGAATTAAATAAGACTAAAAATAAATGCAAAAATTAGTTTCCTAAAACAAAAGAAGGGTTTTTAACTTATCTTTCATATATCTTCTTAAATTAGTTTTAAATATAAGACTTTTATTTACTGCAAATAACTAGAACTTTGGTGTTCGACATTACCTGAAGCGTGCTTATCACGTTGTTAAGGTCATAACCGCCAAACACGTACAGAGCGTCCTCGTCCTCCATGTACACGGCGGTGTGGGCGGCTCGGGGTGTCATTCCTTCGGCGTCCGTGGCCAACCAGCGCCAACTGCTGCCCGCTGGATGATCGCTGAGATCGCAGAGCCGTCCGCTGAAGCCGCGCGAGCAGTGGCAGATGCTCTTCTGGCAGCGACCTCGTCCTTGGCTTTCGCCACAGCGCTGCGGACAGGCCTCATCCTCGCAGTCAGGGCCCACCCACTCGCCGTGGCACACACACTGGTGGCCCACGCATTTTCCATGATTGTGGCAGTTGTTCAGACAGTTTGATATGTAGTAGGAGGCGCGAAAGCCATCCAGCACGTAGTTGGTATCGCTGTACATCAGGATGAGCATCTGGGGGGAGAAGATAAACCGTGAATTAAGAGCACTCTGATATATGGGAAGTAAAGTCCTTTATGAGTTGGGTTATAGTTTCCCCTGCTTTAAGGAGCCATTTTATCTATTTATAAATTTTAAGAGACCCAGCTTAAATTATTCACGTCGTCATTAGGTATTATATTTTAGTAAATATAAATGGTATTTTGCCATTATAAAAGAAGAAGACAAATACATTCTTCATACTGAAGAAGTTGCAAATATTCAGGGGTGTCACAGGCATCTCTTCGAACCAAAATTTACCCCAAAAAGCAAATCGCAGTATCACAGAAACCGTTCCCAATATAAATAAACTATTTAAAATCCACAAAATAGTAGACTTTCAGTAAAAAGTTCCTAAGATCAGAGCAAACTAACAAAACTATAGATTCGCTGATACCGACGGTTTTAGTTGGTTTCTGTGACACTCCTGATTGGGTTGATTTAGTTTTGAACCAAATCCTTAAATCCTTTTGTGAAAGATGGTACCGATTAATTGGTTAATGCCCACTTTCTATTTGATCTAAGTGAACCCTTTTATAACTGTGAAAAGAGGCTAATACTGTCGTAACTCCTGAAGGGCTCTAAAAGGGGTGATATACTCACACTTCCACTGCGGGCCACCAGTCGCTGGGGCTGCGTCCGCCCGCTGAAGCTCCCCAGCAGTGTCGAGTTGAAGGAGTCGCCGTCGTAGACGTAAATGTAGTCGTAGGAGCACTCGGTGCCCATGCTGTGGAAGGTCAGCGTGATGAACTGGCTGTCGTTGCGCGCCTTGATGAGCCACTCGCAGTGAGAGTCCTGGGTGTAATTGAAGCCGGAGGGTCCGTCGGAGATCTCGCCGTAGGGCTCCGTGAACACCTTGCGGCTGCGATCGCATGGAACCGACGGCGGCGGGTGCGCCTGCTCCGATCGCAGCACCAGCGACCAGAATGTCAAGGTTGCCAGCAACGCGTACATTTTCTGCATTTTAATCGCTCACTTTTTATGCAAATTTTTGGCCATATATCACTGGGTGCCGTTTTGGCTGTTTAGATTCGCTCCAGCCAGCGTCCGCTGGCTTCTGCCATTGCACACGACTAGCCGCTGGGCCCGGGCCACCAGCGCGTCCGGTTTTAGCTGCTGGATATTCGTTATTTCCAATTATTTTCGCGAGAAAATTGTTGAAAAAACTTCGATTTATTTACAGTGCTAATAATGTATCGGACTCTTGAATCGAAAATCGATTGCCCGATTTTTCAGTAAATAGATAACATGTAATCGGTTGCTGGAATTTTTAAAATATGGTTATACTTTTATTTCAGCTGTTATTAATTGGGGGTATTCCCCAAACTGTTGAGCCGTTGAAGTTCGCTCAGCTGTTCCATTTACAAACAGATAACAACTGACTTTCAACATTTTTAAATTATTTCACTCCTTTGTTTTTATTTTTGTAGTAAATATTCCAGTTTTTACTGACAATAAGAAGAATTCTGGGCTGCACCGAAAACAACCAACTAAATAAGACGGTCAAATTTGTTTGGCAGACTAATAGCCTCTTTCCACAGAGCTCCATTCAAAATCTGTTTACCGAGGTGGTTTTAACATTTCTAAAATTTCCTAGTTTTATCCTCTTAAAATAGTTGATTTAAATTAAACATTGGTCATTTACTATGAATACGGTCATAGTAAATTTAACTACGGTCATAGTAAATTTAGATACGGTCATAGTAATTTTTAACTATGAATTTAACTAAGTACATTTACTATGTTTTACTATGGTTTACTAAGTTTTACTATGTTTTACCATGTTTTACTATGTCTCACTATGTTTTACTATGGTTTACCATGGTTTACATCTAAAAAATAAAAAAAACTGCCTATAATCAGAAAGGGCGACAGGTACGAAATGGGTTTTTTTTTCATTTCAAGAACGTTTTATTCTTTAACCGGCATTCTTAATTTGAGAACATTTTCGGCAAAATTCGGCAAAGTTAAACTGAGTACTAGGCTTAAGAAATCAGAGTTGCACCGAAAAAACATCGCCTAATTATCGCATAGAGAAGCGTCAAATTCGGATACTTTTTATTTCGGATACTTTTTATTTCGGATACTTATGAAACGGCAAAATCTTTTATTATCTGATGAGGTATCTTTGACATCCTACAAAAATTTGCAGATCTCAGAAGTCAGAGGTTTTACTCCCCGGGAAATACAAGTGTGTTAAGATGCATTTTAGCCAAAAATTCCCACTGTTTCCCAAATGATGGACTCTGTGGGGAGAAGCCATTATTCATATTATACATCGATAGTCACAACGCACAGCCGATACTTATATCGGCAGACTATCGATAACGGTAATGGTTTGACAGCACGGTATCACCTCTACCTAAGTTCCTTCTTTTTCGCTTTTCCTGAAATCAAGATGGTAAGCATTCGTTTTGTTCTTCGAAATCGCCAAACATCCGCGTTGAAAATGGCCGAAAGCGAGTGGGGCCGCTGCGAAAGCGGGGATCCCAGTGCGGCGTGCTCACGTAGCGGGATATTGAAGGCGCCGTGCTCCAAGTGCGTTGCTGTTTGGCTGAAAGAAAAAATATTCCGGTGTTGGATGAATCTCGGTGCTAATTGGTTTCCCCTTCCCGCCCGCAGGTGAACGTACCGAAACAGCGTCGCACTTTCTGCAAGAAGTGCAAGGTCCACAAGCTGCACAAGGTGACGCAGTACAAGAAGTCCAAGGAGCGCAAGGGCGCCCAGGGCAGACGTCGTTACGACAGGAAGCAGCAGGGTTTCGGTGGTCAGACCAAGCCCATCTTCAGGAAGAAGGTGAGTTCTTGTCAGCGGAAGAAGTTCACTTGCCACCAGACCTGTCCCATCAACATTACGGAATTCATCTTTGTCCATGATATACCAGTATATCAGATGAACTCAAAGACTTCCAGTATGTTGAAGATCCGACAGTCTTGGTGGCAAGTGTGGAATCTTAAATGGCGCTTCGTAGAACTAAATCGCTGCGCTCGTTGAGCATTATGCTTTTTGGTGGGAAAAAACTGTGCCAGATCAAAAGTGTTGTTGCACCGGTGCGGCCGAGAAGGCAGCGTTGTGTGGCATCCTCGCCCACAGCGCCTCACCTGCAGCTTCAGACAACCCAATAAACCAACGACCACATTGTGCCCCTTGCTAATCGACTCTCTTATCCCATTTCAGGCCAAGACCACCAAGAAGATTGTGCTGCGTATGGAATGCACCGAGTGCAAGTACCGCAAGCAGACTCCCCTGAAGCGTTGCAAGCACTTCGAGCTGGGCGGTGACAAGAAGCGCAAGGGACAGATGATCCAGTTCTAGGCTCCTTCTTCAAACCGATTCACCTTTTTGCTAACGAAGTGGTTTTAAGTTGTTTTCGCGCCGCTGCATGGCGGCAAATAAAACAAAATAAACTTGTAGACGTAAGCTTTACAAAATGTTTAATTGAAAAGTGTAGCATCAATAGCTATATCACAAGGTGGGCTTAGTCCTCAGCCGGCCGCTCACTCACGTATCCCATCAGCCAGGATCAGATTGGGAGTGCTGGAATAGGTCGTACGGTTAATATAGGACAGGCCGCGCCTAAGCAGACAACGACTTACTCTAGAATACGTGGCTCCAGGCCTTCCGATTGCATTTTCTGTTTGACCGCCGGAGCGGGCACTCCCACTTGAACCATTTTGAAGAACTTCCTGTAGCGCAGATCCTCGCAAGCACGCACTCCGTCCGATTCAGGCGGGGCTTGCGGTGCTGGCTGGCTCTCCGTTGGGGGCAGTTCAGAATCCAGTACAGGAGCTGATTCTTTGGGTTCCTCGGCTGGCGCTGGGATACTGGGCGCTTCGTCCGCTACATGGTGCTCGGTGGGTATGGACGCCAGCTTCGCCTCCAGGATGATGAGGGCGGCCTCCGTCTTTTGCAGTTGCCGCTCCATCTCCATAAACTTTGTCTCACAGCCCAGGGCAAACTCATTGAGGAAGGTGCAGGTGCTGACGAGGAAGTGGTTGACGAAGGCCAGAATGCGCTTCTGATTCAGCGGCGGTATCTGGAGGAAGAACTTTGTGGTATCTTTATATCTTTAGTAGCAATAAATTTACCTGCGTTTTGTCCACATCGCCTGTAATTGCTAAAGTTGCATCCATAATTTTGTTGTTTTTATCAGCCTTCTTTTTATTTAGAGCTTTTCAGGGTTGCCAGGTTACTACCTCGTATGAAATATTAAAAGACTAACGCTACCCTGAACTAATAACTCGGTATTTCTCGCTAAGCCTAACACAGTAAAGTGTGCGCCCAATTTTAAAAGTATAGTCAATTTATAACAATTTTGCTATTTACAATCGTATTTGAACTGAGGATTGACACTTTTTTTAAATAAAGTTAGTATTAAAAACCTTTATAAAGGAAATTTCATATACATAAATATTTAACAATAAATAAATATATTTTGTGACGCGAAAGTAGAATAACAAAGCTGTTCAATTAATTCAATAAACTTAATTAAAAATTAAATAAAATTAAGCTAATAAACCTGTTCTACTAAATCTATACTTAATTTCTGAGATTCAATACTTTTAATAAAAATAAACTCCCATAATTAGGAAACCATTAAAACAACATAACGATCATTTTGTTTTAAATATTTTATTTATTTACTTTATTATATCTTAACATGAAATGTGTGAATGGTATTTCTTCGAGTATTATGTACGTTTTCTTCGATTTATTATAAAAGTATCGTCCAGTTATTATGCATTTTTGTTTTTACTTGTTATATATTTATGTATGTATAAACTTATGTGCTGGGTGTTCCTTTAGGACCTGGGACCTTTTCTATATGCTCAAATCTACAATGAACTTTTATTTCGACTTAGTTAAGTAATGCTTATCGTGCTCTCCTCGGCAACACTTCTGCGGCTTAGATATTAGTTGAATGCCAGACCGGATTCTCAATTTCGTATTTGTTACAACATTCTAGTTTGCGTCTTACATGCAGGAGAATTTTATTATATCTTTTTTGTTTGCACATAATATAGGAGAATATCTTTTCGGATTCTCATTCTTTGAGAAACAAAACTCATGCGTGCAGCTTGTGTTTAACGGCAATTTACGGCAGTGGATTTGTAACGGTTGGAAACGAAAATGCTTTCATGTTGTGCGGTGTAGTTCGCAGATAAATAAATCAAAATGCTGCCAGCAGCGAAAACTTTTCCAAAATGAAAAGGCAACAGCTTCTTGGCGTTCAAATGGTCTTTTGGTGTTTCTGTTCTGTACTTTTTAAGTAAATGTTTTGGATATTTGCCACCGTTGCAAACGAGAGCCAGCTGGTCTACAACGTTCTCATCTCATTTAAATGGTTCTGTTGGGGAATCTTGAAAATCGAAAGGCAGACGCAAGTCACTCAGCTTCTTTTTGTAAAACTTTATTTAAAATAAAAATACATGGTAATAAAAAATCAAAAATTTACAGTTAAAATTAGAAATCAATAGATTTATGTATATGTAAATGTATAAATCTGCTATATAACTGTGAGTGGTTGCTTGCTGGTCAACCACCTCTATTATTATTACCATTATCATCGGCTCATCAGAGTTTTGGATCACTGGGGGATCCAAAGGGTGATTCGGGTTCTTTATTGTAACAACTAAGGCGTAAATTAAAATACGTAATTAAAATAATAGAGGATTTGCTTGGTGTACACAGATCGCAATCGTTTTTGATTCTGATTCATCGGTTTCGAATATCAAGTTTTGGGTGTAAAGGTGTGTGGAGAGTGTCGGTGAAAGGCTTCACGTAATAATAATAATAATTGGTAATACTAAAACTAATATTGAGTTGCTCGGCTTTCACGTTCAAGTCACATATCTAAATCTGATCATTCAACGTGGATTTCTTGATTAAAATTACGAGTACGCATCCATGGTAAGCGAATCTAATTTATATTCAACTACGAAATCCATTGGATCAGCGATTGGCGCCAACATTTTGTTTGTTTCATTCGTTTAATACTAGGCATAAATTAAATAAATAGCTTAGCGTACATTTTATAGCTTGCCTGCAATTATTATTTATATCTCATCTTCACATGGTCGTGGTTCATCAAGCATTGCGTACTTCCTTGGTAATGACAATTGAAATTATAGAAGCATTCTGCCCGTACTAATTTGTTAAGGTTTCGGTTTCGTTTCACATCCAGCAGTTTTGTGGGGTTGCGTTTTCGACTCGCTACTTGACATAAATAAACCCGCCTTCATCCCAGTCTCACCTCGACTGTCCTCTAATTAATGTTAATTTACAATTTTTCTCGCTCTTTCGCTAATATGGGGTCGGGTTATATGGTTGGTTATATGTATATGCCTTGCTTAGTCTACAGAATTTGATCGTCTACATCGTTACGTAAATGTTTCATCACACTTTCCTCCGGCTGCAGGGCGCACTGGATCGCTCTGCAGGGAAGGAAACGTGTCCCGGCACTTGCACAGCGAGAGTGCCTATGAATATGGGAGGCCAGACGATCCGTTCTCAAGTTTTGCCATGGGCGTAGAATAAGTATATATATATATATGTTTTGTGTATGTATATAAAATGTACAGGAAGTCGGACTGATTTATAGGCAAACTCGTGTTATCGAACAATCGCTGTGCAAGTGCTATTACAACTAGAACCGAAAAGAGGGTCGATCTTGAGTTGGTCCCGCACTGTCGGAGATTCACAGCAAGATCAAACTCTTTCATTGCTACGGTGTTATTTTTAACAAATACATAATGTTTATGTGTTGCACTTATTTGTGGTTATATGCCGTTTTATGCATTGCTTTAGAATTACGTTCCTAGATTACGCGACTCTCGTCTGTTACTTGACTCTGTTGCTCTTCTCGAAATGCCGTTTCTCATTTTGAATTTATTCTTTTTTTGTTTTACTTTATAGCAATTGGTTTTAATGTTGGTTTTTTAGTTTGTGGTTTCTTTCCTCTCTTATTATTGTATGCATAATTGGTTGTTGTTCTCGGTTGAAGTATAATTAAATTTAAATGTATAGTATATTTATAATGTATGTATAATTATTTAACTCGAACTCGCAATCGCTTAGCTGTGAGCTGCTGGCTGTGGATTCTGCATCTGCACTCTGGATACCGAATTCTGAATTCGTTCGATCCGACGTGGCCAGGAAGGGTTGTGGTCTCTCTTAGACAAACACCTTGGCGAGGCCATCGGCCCCGGCACTAGCGATGTACGGCTTTGTGGCATGGAAGGCCACATCGAATATGCTCTCGTCGAACTTCTTGCGGTGCGCCGTGATCTCCTGCACGCACGTCTTATTGTCCAGGTTCCACAGCCGTATCGAGCAGTCGTGCGAGCCGGAAAGCAAATACAGACCGTGTGCATCAACGGCCAGGGATGTGACCGGCTCTAAATGCGCCACCATCGAGTGTACCAGAGTGCCGGAGGTGTTGTCCCAGAAGCGGATGTGCCGGTCCTCGTGCGCGGTGATCGTGATGGGGAGCGTGGGGTGCGACACCACCTTGTTGATGAACTTCCCCGTGTTGCCGGACATCTCCTGCGCCGCCTCCAGCCGCACCACCTGCTTGCCCGTCTCTGTGTCGTACACGATGCAGTGGGCACTGTTATAGGCCACCACGATGTGGTCCACCTCGTTGCGCACAAAGTCCACCGAGGAGGGCGCACCCTCCGCCTCGGAAGCCGTGTAGGTGCGCAGCAGCGGCTCCTTGTTGTAGGGCGACCACAGCTTAACCGTCCCGTCCGCCGAGCATGAAACAATGTTGCTCTGCATGGTGGTAAGGCCCCACACGGCGTCCGTATGCCCCTCGAGCGTGCCGGAGTGCACGTTCGGATCGTAGCAATCGTACGGATCAATGTTCGGCGACGGCAACTGCCAGCACTCGATGTTGCCGTCAAGGCCGCCCGAGTAGCACGTCTCCCCGCTGGACGACATGCCCAGGCACAGAACGGGACCCGTGTGGGCCCGGAAAGTATACAACGGCTCCACATCCAAGCTGGCCGATTTCTTGGCCTGCACCGTCTTTTGCAGATTCCACAGCTTCAGTGTGTGATCCTCGGAGGCGGTAATCAGCACCGGCTCCTCTGGGTGAAAAATAAGTGAGCGCACACCGTCAAAGTGCGAGCGAAGCGTGTACTTGGCGTTCCAGGTCTTGCGGTAACCAGCACCGCCGGCACTGCCGCCAGTTCCGTCCTTGGAGTTTGCATCGTAGGCTCCATCAGATTCATTATTGACCGTCAGCTGGGCCAGCTCTCCCAGTCCCAACGAGCCGTCTACCTCTGTGGGAAGATTATAAAAATACTGTAAGTACTAATGCATTGTTTAACTCTTCAAGGAGTACGAAAAACCACAGAGACTGCTTTGTAAGGACTTTTAATAGTCGTTATTTTGATTAAATTTATTTTTATAGAATTAATCTTTTTAGGAGAACAATTTGCAAATGACTTTCAAATAGATCATATTTAAGATCTATATTTTCGTTATTTAGACAATATCGAGGTTTTAAAGGAAAAACATAAATTAAATATCGAGATATAGCAAACTCGATTTTTTTTCAAGCTCTACTTTGAGATAATAAAGTTATTATAGTTCTAGTTCTTAAGGAAATGCCTACAAAAATTAAATAGTATCTGTGATTTTTCATTCTCGCGGCACTCCATTGAGTGGTTCATATTTGTATTCTAGTCGAAAGCATGTTAGATCTGTTGAAAAGCACCTTCGGTCATGAGATTCATATCGTTCAATAGCTGCTCTCCCACATCTGCCTCAAGATCTACGAGCGTAGAAGATAGAGTTGCCAAAGAAACAGAAGCAGAAACAAAAAGCGTAAGACATGAAGCCGGCCATAAACTATTATTGATTTCTACATGGGATAAATAGGGGCTGGGAGCTAAACCGAATTGATTTCGTTATCGCTACGATTTGGCGAACATAAATGCTTAAATGCGAGGCGGGCCCATGCGGGAAGAGGGCTGAAGGTAGCAGGCTGCGGGGAAACGGGGGGAGTATCAGGAAGAGCACCTACCCTCAGTGAGCATATCCTTGCCAGACTTGGCGCGCTTGGCCAGCTTCACGTCCGTGTCATCATTATCGGTGGCCACCATCTCCAGGTCGTCAGATATCTCGTCGTCGTCGGACATTTCGGTGGCGCCCAGGAACTCAAAGTTCGCCATCACAGCCGCCTCGGTGTCCACGATTATTTCATCGATCGATTGTTGCACTTTTTTAGCGGGAGTATGACGGCCTGATGTGAGCAAATTATTCAAATCTCCCAACAGGGGGTCGTAACACAATCACCTACCTTCCGTCTCCGAAGCACGCTTGTTGCTCTCGTTTCCGTTGATGTTTGGGCTAAGGTTCTCGCCGCCAGTGCCGCCCCCGAGTCCTCCGCCCAGACCGCCACCGCTGCCGTCGTGCTCGGCATTGTTGTTCAGCCCGAGGATCGAACGCACACGATTCGAGCGAACATCGATAATGTTGTCTGTGTAGCCGATCTCGGCCAGATACTGGCGCAGCATCTGTCGACCCTGCCGCCACGTGGTGTTGGAAACGCTGCTGTAGGGCACCTCCGAATCAGTGGCCACCTCTCCGGCCAGTCCGGCGTCCTCGTTTGACGGCTTGAACTCATTCAGCTGCGGCGGATCGGTGCCGTATTTTAACCGGTAGAACTTGGCCCGCTCTTGGCGCAGAGCGTACTCCAGCATCTTGATGCGGCGCGTCAGGTCCGATTTGAGACTTTCCAAGCACTTGCGCTCTCCAAGGAGCATTGCGATGCGAGCCTATAAAATAGGATGAGATTGATTACTTTAAAATGATTATAAAAGCATTAAGATTTGAGCAAAAAAATTGATTTCTTAGGTCATTACTGACTACTTTTAAATCAAAATATATTTAATCTTATATAGGTGGTTAAAGACAACGGTGTGTATTGAGCATATTCCAAGAATATTTAGTAACATATTTATATTGACTTAAATCCTGACAAGTTACTTTCAACGTAACAAAGTATAATTTTTAATGGCCTTTTCGGGATATCAATTTCTTATTAAATTCAAAAATAAAAAGAAAAGTGTAAAATACTAGTGACCATTGTAAAAAGATTTAGATAATGTGTGTAATTAATCCCAAGTGGATAGCATTATAGAAAATTAATTAATACTGCTGGTTTAAGCTTTCCCATATGGCTTTGTCCCCCTTTTTCCTGCCGTTGCAATCCAATTGCGTTTGTTTGTTTGCTGCGGAGCATAATTGACGCTCCGCTGCGTCAGGCCAACGAAAAACAATTAAATTCAATTAATAGTAATACAAAAAGAAAAACTACAACTGGCACAATTATCTCGGTGGATGGAACTTCGGGTGAATGGGGGGTACGGGTACATCTAAGCTAGCTGTCGGTTCAATTAAACGAAATGCGTAAAAACTGCAATGTACCCCGAGTTTTCCACCCCACCCCCTCGCCCCTCGTTCCACCCATTTCGTGTTCATTCAGCAAGCGTAGCAACAGACTGCAGTTATGACTGCGCAATTCGCTGAGCATTTGGAGGAAAAATCAAGCGGGTGGATGGATCCGAGGGGCAGGCACTGCACCTGACATAGTTGCTGCGGTGCTGCAAGGTGCGTAAAGGAATGAAACTTTTGCTTTATCTGCTTCCTCCCTGCCACAACTATGACGACGCCCCCTGCAAAAAAACACAATAGAGGGGGAATTGGGCGGCACCCACGCTCCCACATTTGAGGTCACCTGAATAGTTTTATGCCTGGTTATTGATTTTTATACATTTTAAACCAATGTTATTCTCTCCAGAATTCTGAAACAGGATTTCGTATTAGAGCTCGAAAAATGTCGATATATTTAAAGCTCTATTTCATATTAGGATTCCTAATTTAGGAATCATTTTTGTTTTTCATTTCGTTGTGCTAGTCTTATAAAATGGGATTTCTTACTACCAGACACAATTATTTATTATCGTAAAATAATTATGATAAATAAGCGATATGTATTTTTTTAATCCACAGTAGGTGGTTATAAAGAACTGTGTGCTGAAATAACTATTCCGGAATTTCTCATGTATTTAGCGGTTATGCTAACAAGTACTTTAATTGCAAAGTTCCTAATTTTTTGGAAGCAATTGTAAATGAGGCAAGCACAGAACCAGAACTAGCAACCATAACAATTCGCCCATGCTAATAGTAACAAAAATCAGGGAGTGCGAGCGGGTTCCACACTCTTTTGCGCTGCTGCTGCTAATGGAAACATGTTGTGCATTTAAATTACCGCACAATGGCATTTCGTTTGGCTCCTTAAGCTGGCTAATTAAAACCAGCGCTAATATTGCGGATATTCGGAATGGCTGGGCGATGGAGCCAAAAGGGACAGGTAACACACGCCAACGCCTTTTAAGCAGCAGGCTCTTCACAAATCGCTTCGCGTCATGCAACTAGTTTTTATTCGCCATGTATCCGCAATTAGAAATTACGAATGTCATGACAAATGCGCATTTGTAACTTAATTGCCCCAGAGAAGCCTGAAGATTTTGATTTACAATTCTCAGGAACGCATTATAGCAAAAGAGCTAACTCTTGGGCTTGGAATTATTCATTGCATAATACGGTAGGGAAATGCCTATATTGCACACATGGGCGTATAAATAGAATTATTAATATGACAAGTGCCAGCGGCGTTGGTTTTTCTAATCTGTAAATGCATTCGCACACAATTGCGATGGTAGAATGATTGAAAATATATTAGCAGCTGTCGCGTCTTTTTTGCCTACAGTGTTGGCAGAATGTCAAAAGAATATCCAATAATGGTTTTTGAAAATGCAACTTGTAATGTAATTCCTTTTAAAGTATTAATATTATTTTAAAATGTATTATTAGAAATAAATAAGGAGAAAACTCTACAAAAATTATTTAACAATTTATATTTGGGTTATTTATGGAAAAGTTTATATAGGGGTGGTTTTCCATCCATGGAATTTCGCAACAAAATGAAAAACGACATGGAAATAATATATTTTCGGTATACAGGTAAATTTTAAGCCAAGAAACCAGGGACCGTAATCATTATAAGTGAAAAAATAAAAATCTCCATTTAATAATTATTTTGTAAGCGAAAAAAAATATCGCTCAGAAATAATGATTATTATGTGAGCGATATTATTTCGCTTAAAATATCACTCAAAGTGCGATTGCTGCCGTGCTGTATGGAATTTTACAACGTTTTAAATTTGTGCTTACAGGTAGAACCTCGGTGCACACATCGAGTTAATAAAAAAAGGTAATTTCTTTGTATAAACATTTTAAAACGCGCTTTTTAGTTTCAAAGAGGTAAGCAGAAATACAAAAAGTTGTATCAACCTTAGGACTTTATGTCATTTATATATTAGTAAACCGACTTAACAAGATGTTATGAACTATTCCACTTAGATCCAACCCGACATGTGGGCTGGGGGTTAGTGTGTTGGTCCAACGAGCTGTAAACACAAGTTCGATTCCCACAGAAAATGTTTTCTTATACAAAAAGTTTTTTTGTTTTTTTAAGCGGTTTATACAAAGAAAATTTATTTTTTTATTAGCTCGATATGTGCTCCGTGGTTCTACCTACAAGCACAAATTTAAAACGTTGTCAAATTCCATACAGCACGGCAGCAATCGCACTTTGAGTGATATTTTAAGGGGGGGGTAGGGTCTAGCAAAAAAAAACAATCGATTTTTTTTTTATTTTTTTTTCTTGTAGATTAACATTTTAAGATTCTACAAAAAAAGTTTTAAGTCAATCGGACAAAAACTTTAGAAGTTATGCTAAAACTAGTACCCCAACCTCTAAGACTTTAGGTACGTAAGTGCATCTTTAAGTGCGTTTTTCTCGAAACCACGTTTTGAAAGTCCGTGACCATCGGCATTTCTAAACGGCTCAATCGATCGTTTTGAAATTTGTCGCATATTTTTCTGCATAAAAAAAACCCGCCCCCTGGGAAGCGTTTTTTTTTATTTTTTAACTTTAAGTATTTTTTTTTTAAGCCCAAAGTCGAATTTTTTAGGTGAAAAACGCATTTTTGACTTTGGAAATGCAAAAAAAATTCTTTAAAAAAAAATTTAAAAATCGCGCTTCCCAGGGGGCGGGTTTTTTCTTTTCTTAAGCTAAATGTAAAAGCAGAATGGAAATCTAATAATGGAGATAAAGGAGATACAGTGGTCACCGCAAAACGCCTTTTTTTAATAGTGTTCCAGCAATCGCTTTGCCACCGATATATTAGCCGATAGTATCGGCTATAAAAATTAGAGGATGTTATTTAAATGACACTTTATAATATACAATTGGTTTCAATTAAATCCATCCAACCAGTTTTTATAGAAAAAATCGCAAAGTTACTTGATTTTTTGATGCCATAGACCCTACCCCCCCCTTAAGCGAAAAAATATCGCTCACATAATAATCATTATTTCTGAGCGATATTTTTTTTCACTTACAAAATAATTATTAAATGGAGATTTTTATTTTTTACTCAAAATAAATAATCATTATTTTCGGTCCCTGATTTAAAAACTAATTTTTCTGCCTGGTCAACTTGAATACCGAGTATCGGAGGCGATTTGGGTTGCTAGGGTTGTGCTTTAAATAAGTAGAACCTAACCACTGTGCAAGTTAATTGCCTGACAGACGCGACAGCAGGAAAAGCCGGCCGAGTAGGAAGTGGAAGTGGATGCATTCATGGGAAGACCGGGGAAACAGAGATTCATAGAGACAAGGACGTTGCATTCGCAGCAGTCGACACTGACACACAAAGAGATGTGCGGTGAGGATGGAAATATAAATAGATGCAGGCAGGGAACGGTTCCACGACTGGTGAAACAGACCCAGCTAAGATGGCGTCGCCTCTGCCCACCCGAACCGGGTTCATTTTGGCCAAAACGCCAAACAAGGCGAACAGGTTCATAAATCGCGGCGACAAATGTGCGTTGTTAACTCGTTTTTGTTGTTTAGTTTTTTTTTGTCTTTTTGCCATGCCATTTTCCACATGATGCAAAGCAGGGAGAGAGATTTGAATGTCACGTTGCATTTAGACCGTAACGGATTGTTAGCAGGGGGTGGTTGGGGAGTAATCGTTATCGATACCGGTCGTTATCTGGCCGTCTGACAGGTGAAAGCGATAGGGCGTGGGTCGACATTGACACTGACGGCGAAGGGAGGGGGATGATCATCTCCCCTGATGAGATAAAATCATCCTCCCTGTGGGAGCACTTTTTTTTGGGGGGCTTTTTTGGGGAATCGTTTGCCGTCTGCGACAAACAGAGCATGAATTCGATTACGGCAATTGCTCAACTCGATTCGCTTGCATGCAG
This sequence comes from Drosophila prostipennis, assembly GCA_037075205.1. Classification (NCBI taxonomy): domain Eukaryota; kingdom Metazoa; phylum Arthropoda; class Insecta; order Diptera; family Drosophilidae; genus Drosophila; species Drosophila prostipennis. Next base: position 702,187 of record JBAMCJ010004908.1, on the reverse strand, counting down.
ACAGCCAACCCTGGGGCTCCTCCTTTTGCCGCTCCTCTTGGCCGTTTTCCTTGCATGTTCATGCATTAGCGCCTCGAAAAATCATTGAAATGGAAAGTGAGCTCTCGCTGTCGATAAACAAGGACCTTTTAACCCTCCGACTGCCTTAAAAAACGTGCTTGCCAAATTGCTTTTGTATTATTTGGAAGGGATATTTCTTTTTGTTTTGAGCGAGCCCTGTTTTTTACTAAATCAGTAGTTAATGATTCATTTTCCAAATAGAACAAAGAAAACTTAAGTACAAGTTGTAATTGAGTAATTGAGCTAAAAAAAAATTCTAGATTATTTACTGCTAACCAAAGAAAAATAACTAGTTTTAGAGAGGGAAAAATACAAGATTTCGTTTGGAACAGCACTCACCTGCAATTCGGCCCTGTCCACGTCCCACTGTGAACGCTCCAGCTCGAAGCGCGACCACTCGTGCTGGATAAAGTGCAAGATGCCCGGTATTGTGTACTGGGGCGTCGTCGCCTGCTGGTTGTTTGGTCCTCCGCCGATCATCCCGTTGCCGCCGTCGTCGCCGCCTACGTTGCCCATGCCGCCGCCGCCGACCAGGCCGCCCACATTGGCGTTCTGTCCACCAGCGTTGAGACCGCTGATGCTCAGACCGCCACTGCCGCCGCCGCCCAAACTGTTGGACAGGACGCCGCCGATCGAGGAGTTGGCACCGCCCACTCCGCCGCCTCCGCCAAGGACGCCGGCACCTGCCGCACCGCCAACCGGCTTGTTGTTGATGCCAGCGGTGGCTCCCGAGTTGGTGCCCATTGGTTCACGTCGCTCTCAGTGGCTGTGCTGTCTGCCGGGGTTGTGTAGCTGCTCCTGATCCTGTTCCCGCTGCTCCTGCTCTCCTGATCCTTCTAATCTTGGCTTGCCAGCTGTCTGCCTTCGGGTGCCCAGTGCAAAGTCCTTTGTTTTTCCTTTTTTTTCTCTCTCGAACTTGTTTGCTCGCTGGTCTTACGGTTGGTCCTGTTAGGTTTTTTTTTTGGTTTGGGATAGAAAAGCAAAGTTCCGTACATGAGACAAATGAGGTCATTGAATTTTCCGAGAAAGGGGGAGGAGGAGGAGGGGAGGTGGCAGCCACAGGACACTCGCTGGCTGCCTCCCTCTCGCTCGCACCCTCTTTATGTACTACTACTACGCTCTCTCGCACCGGAACCGCCCCCACCCCCACCGCCCCGCTCTCATTCGCAACTCTCTTTACGGTACACGCGACTCTCTTTTACTCTCTAGTGTTGCCAACGGCGCTTGGAAAAAGCGTAAATTATAGCACAAAAAGCCGTGAAACAGCTGATGTAACGCAGGAGTTTGGAGTTTTAACAATTGTAGCCGCTGCAACGGGCTCTTTTCGACACTTTCCAAATGGCGAAAATCGGTAGGAAAATTAAACTGACACACACACACACACGAACACTCACCAAATCGCACGGAAATTTGAATGGCACACACACAACCACGCACACGACGGGGACTTCGATGGGGTTCTTACTTTTCTTCTTTCTTTTTTTTTGTTAAATTATTTTAACTTTTTCTAGCTGTCCAGCAATGTCTTGTACTGCGTATTTGCTTTTCGCTTCCTGGGCAGCCGCTGCCAATGAACTGGAACCTTATTTAATAGCTTCTGCTCGTTTACTTGACAATTTTGTTTACTATTTACAGCTTTTTCCAAGGAAACGTTGTTGCTACACTTTTCGCCCGATTCACCGTATTGTGTGCGAGGAGCAAACGAAAGTAGAGGTGGGGAAGAGGAAGAGAGCGGAACCCGGGCAATTAGATTAGGCCGTAATTTGGTGCATAATTGTGCCCGTTTGCAATTACTAATTAATTAAGGCGAACAACGCTGGGGCGGCGATGCACACAAAAAGTCGATTCGATTCGGCCGCACATCAGAATGTTTGGCCTGGAACTCTGAAATAACACACAGAGTTGCAGCGCCCGCACAGTATTCGTCTCGCTCGCACTCGCGCACCTGCCGTCCCGTCTGGGCCCTCGAATACGACCGTCTCGCTCTGCGAGTCTATATACAAAGAAAAACACACACACACTGGCACAAGCGTACGCATACGCCACAGCCGAGTTAATTTCACTTTGCTGAATTTGGCGTGTGTTACTTTGTGATTTTTAACCGCGTTAGCGCTATATGCCCGCCTTGCGTCGCTTACTTTGCGCTTTACTGCACCGCTTGGCTGTATTTTGCAATTTTCCTCTTGATTTTCATTGGTATGGTATTCACGCGTAAGAGAGCTGAAACTTAGAGGTGGAGAAACATCGGTGAAAACATCGTTTGATAGTTTGTTGGGCAATTTTGGACTTTTGGATTTCTGGAACAATTCAAAATGGTTTTACTCTTATTAAATTTCCAGTCTGTCAAGGGCTGAGTGGTACGAGACTTCACTTCTTATGGTCTCACTAAAATGTACGCGGGGTTAGCGGAGACACAAACCATGGTAATATGGTCACACCAAAATGTACGCAGGGTGCGGTTCGAGTCTCGGCTAACCCTGCGTACATTTTAGTGAGACCGTGCCAATCTATCGATGAATTTCAGTGTGACCATGCTAAATTATCGAGTGTTTTTGAAAATGGGCGCCAGAAATGGCAGTCCGTTTCGCCCCAAATGAAGAAAGTAATTATGTCTTGTTAATCGAGGCTACTCATGTATGTTTCATTATCAGGGTATTTCTAAGGCGCTCGATCTAATATCTAACTTTCATTAAATAAATAGATTAGAGATCAGCGATAATTGTTTAGCTCCGCCACGGCTAATCGCTGCCCCTGCCCAGGTAGAATTGAATTTATTTGATTTGCCTATAAGCGAAATAAGCCTTTCACAAACACGCTTTTCATCATCGGTGGAAGCCATCCTTCTGCCTTAGACAACCGCAATGTCGTCTAGGATCGCAGGATATATGGTACATATGGAAATGGTTTGTGTCCATATGGAAATGGGAGGATGTATTTGCTAACTTTGGGTTGTGCATTCGCTAAATAAGAAGTGTATACTCGCTTACAGCCACTGTTATCTGAATGTTAAATCCGCCTACTACAAAAATATCGCAACAAAGGAACTACATTATAATTGAACACTGATGGATTGGTTGTGCAGAACGCGCATGATCACTGATCATGATTCTTTACGCTACCTTTTCTTGATATGTACATAGCTGCTGGCTTATATTAAGCGTTCATTCGGTTAAATTCATTATAGTTGTTTAGCCTTTTTGATCTGTACGTATTCACGACGTAGTAATGCACCATCGTTCAGCTGAAGAACCATGAACCCCTTTCAAAATAAAACCGATGTTCTCTTCCCACCTACTGTACTTCCTCAGAAAAAGTACACTCGCTTTGGATGTTTTATATGGCTGTACATTTATTTCGGATAGACATTAAATTACATCTTAACTACATACTAACAATGATATGAACATGAATACGACAAATGCTTAGCCTGGGATTGACCCACTTAGCTTGACGGGGAACATAAATTATTTGTCTGTGCCGTAGGCATATGCCTTTTGATCGAAACACTCCAATTTCGCGATCACATCCCTTACAAGAACTCCTCGCACCAGTCGTTGAGGCAGTTGTAGCAGTCGGACGCCTGCTTGGAGCTCGCGTGGCACACCTCCTTCATCCAGTCCTTGAACAGCTCCTCGTCCTTCTTCAGCACCAGGTACTGTCCCAGAACGGTGTAGGCCTGCGGTTGAAAGAATATAAAAGTATAAAGTAAACACACCACATTGTTTATTTGCGCACATGGCGTCATCGTATTTACACACGCACCTTGTCGAATCCAGCTTCCGTCAAGCGTCCGCCGAGGGTTTCGCCGATTCCGGCCAGCTCCGTCACCGACTTGTTGCCCATCGGCTCCGCCACAAAGTTCCTGTATTTTTGCGAAGTGCCCGACATATTTGCTGTTTGTTTTCTTCTTGCGCGTTGCGAAATTCCAGTGCAAAATTTCAATGGCAAAAAATTCGCGGCGTTTCTAAAAGTGACGTACTAACAATGTGACCGTTTCGACTATCTCATTAAAATACCGCAAATGCTTAGACATACCAATTTGTTTTAGACATATACCAGAGCATGTACAATTCAGCAGCGACTCAAACCATTCTGGTAAACAAAGATAACAACTTTTTAAAGGGTTTATACCAGGGACCGAAAATAATCGTTATTGAAAAATAAAAATCACCAAGAAGGAATTGAGCTACATATATGGGCTATATACCAAAAATTTTGTTTTTTCCTCCATGTTCCAAAAATAAAATAAACTTTTATTTTATGATTTTTATGATAAAAATTAAAAGTAATCTTTATTTAAGATTTTTATTTTTTTAAATCTCAAATAATCGTTACATGGGATTTTTATTTTTTCCAATCCCAAATAATCGTTACATGGGATTTTTATTTTTTCAAATCTGAAATAATCGTTATTTGGGATTTTTATTCATAAAACTCACAAATAAAACTCTATTCGCTCCTGTGCACTATGGGGCATTTGACCACTATTGTTGGCCGAAATTAATAACTCGGCCAATTCAAAAGATATTGACGTAAAACTTTACTAGTCGCCATTTTTTATCCCTATGCATATTATATATGAGAATCATCCGGATCGGACAACTATATCATATAGCTGCCATAGAAACGATCAAATTAACTTTCCTGTTTTTGGAGAAAAATGCACATAACTTTATAAATATCAATTATTAATGTTTTTATAACAATATTAAAAGTTTCGTACAAATCGGACGACTATATCCTAAAGTTCTCAAAAAAAGGGCAAAGGAAAGAATTTACTTTATATTTGAACGACTTTTTGTTTAAGTTGAAGCGTAACTTTTGTTTTAAAGCCGCTAAAGTTCACTTAAGCTAGTTAATAACAAAGCTAAGTAATTCTACTCTATTTTGATAATAATTTAAAGCCAGAAAAGTCCTTACTTCCTTAGCCACCAGTGCAAACGATAGGAGTGTGTGAAATTTGAGGTTATGGTCTAAAAAATCAAATTACTTAAAAAGTGGCAAAAAGTGGCGATTCTGACCATATACATTTTAACAACAATTAAATAATCTACAAATCCCAATAGGTTTCAGAAGTGGACTCCGCTGGACTCACTTTGTTGCTCCATTTGAAATTTAGTTTTCTTACAAAAATTTACTTTTTAGACCACTCCCTTTAACACTCATTTATAAGAAAAACCCGCTTGATTTTTGTCGTTTAACCACACAAATACTTAGTACACATCGCAATTCTTTTAATCCAATCCAAAAAGTTTACTTTGATTGCTTAAAAACTCAAATTTAAAGCACTTTAAAACTGCAAGCGAAACGTCGAAATACAACAGCCGGAGAATTGCATTTCGAACAGCTGATTTAACAGCTTCTACCTTAACAGAGGCGACCTCTATCGGATTTCTGTAAACGTAACATTGTTAAATGATCTTCTGTTAACACATCCTCAAACAACATTTTTTGTTTTAACGACTTTTAAAAAATGGGTTTTGGCCAAGAAAAGTGGTCAAATGCCCCATAGTGCTGTGTCTTCAGCTTGCATCCAATTACATAGAAATTTAGCAATGGCCACTTTTGGAAGTTTATCTACTGGATGCAACAACATTTTCGCGGATTGGACCATTAAATCCAACACTTTTCTTATGATCTATAAAAATCGTAAGCGAATGATGAAGCGACTGAAGTTACAGTAGCTGTTACATGAGTACACATAGGTACGGCCATTATCCTCTGAAGAATTCGCGGTTTTTAATTTAATTTCATTAAACGCCATAAGTGATGCTTTTATACTAATACAATTGACAAAGTCAATTCTTCTAAAGAATTCGCGGTTTTTTATTTTGTTAAGCAGGAGCCTTTAGCAATTATGATTCACCAGGGTAAATATTTTATCAGTATCACGAACTTAAAAATCTAATCTTTTTAAAGGGTTTATACACACTTGTACCAACAAAAAATAGTTTTATTTCTGAGATTTTCTTCTTTTTTATGAAGAACTTTTTTTTATTTAAAAAAAAATAATATAACGGAAATATAGCCCAATTGCCGGTCCTCTATTGATTTTAAATGCCTTGCTGTGGTCACGATTCAGGGAAAACGACTTATCCGAATTCAAAAATGTAAAATCATTTAGTTAGTTTAATCAATTAGAGTGTTAAATTATTTTCGTCACCAATTCAGTCGGTCTAAAATTTAAATACAGGATTTATTTAATATTAAATAAAGCAAAGAAAACCCAATTTTTTAGCATTTTTGAACTTGTTTAAGTGATTACTTATATTTAATGTATATTATTTATTAATCCAAAATTATAGTGTATACAAAGAACATTGGTCACTAAATGGAAATGAAAATAGAAAATAAATATTTAACTTAGAATTTCCTAAAAAAAAGATTATGGTAATACAAATGGGTAAAAAAGAAACCAATGAATATATTTATATATACGGCTGCATGTAAAATGTTTCGAAAGATAGATAGTTCCAGTTGGCAATCAATGCACCTTTGTTTAGTATGCATCAAAGAACTGGGCTTAACCCAATTTACCAGCGCCGCGCTTTGGACGTCCAGCTGAGCTCGAGTGATAAGAGCCTCCCGACCGAAGCTTCAACATGGGAAGCAGTCCGTCCGAAACTCCAGTCTTGATTGACGCCTAGCCCTGTTCTAGCTTATCAATGCCCAACGGCTCGCCCGCTATAAAATCCGCCATTTCGAGTACCGTGGCACAGTGAAGTCTAATTTGCCGCCAAGATGTTGGCGCTTTGCTGGCTCTGCGGCTTGGCCCTTAATTGGATGGGTGAGTTACGGGGAATCGGATATACACGATATCTGGCTTTGTCTTCATCAACTTCGCCGCTGACCGAGATTCGCGCACACACAACGCATTGATGCTGAGTAATTAAAACGCTCCAGGCCAAGAATTAATTGCTGGGTCGGAACCGGTTTCGAGGATTACTAATGCGTCAGCCGCCTTAATGAGCTTGGAGCTGGAAGCTGGTAGCTGGGAGCTCCGATCTGGGGCCTTGGGTCATCATCGGAGTCCGGCGTCCGATCAGTCGAAGATCGTCGTTTAGCTGGTCAAGATGTCCTCGAATGCGCTGGCCTGCATCTGCAATGTGATAAATCCTTGTCGCAATGAGGTCTCCACAACATTTGTGGTCGTGCAGTGGCTCATCACCGGCTTCGCCGCCCTCGCCCAGGTGGTTCGACCCGTGCTACTCCTCTGTAAAGCGGATTCAAAGCAGTCTAGTCTTATTATTAATCTCGGAATCACCGGCTTCTCTTTCAGTTGGCATTCGCGGTGAGGTGGCTCTGAACCAGGAGGATTACAACAAGACCTGGATTTATATGCCCAATGGCCAGGGTAAGCCGGAGGTGGCCTATTTGGTGGAACCTCCGCCCGAGAACCGCATAAATCTGCCCCAGCTCATCAAGTTCGAACTATATGGAAGGTGGGTGAAAACATAATTTATATTATTTAATTTAATTTAAGTTTTATTAATAACAAAAAGTTTAATTTTTGAAAGTTTTCATTTATTTGGTTAACAAAACTAAAAATAATTGAAAGGAAAAATATTTATTTTCATGGAATACATAAAATATAAAATATTCTTTATCAATGGCATAGGTAATTTTTTGAAAAGTTTTCTTATAATATTAATGCAGTTTTACTTCACCTCTTTGCAGTGAGTCCAGTTCTAGCTCAGATTTCTGGATAGATGATAACAACTTTGAGTTTCCCCAACGCCACAAGCGAGACACCTGGCAGGAGATGGCCGAAAAGTTTAATCCCGACCTGGACACTAAGATCCTAGTGCACGGCTGGAAGTCCAGCACCATGAGCAACTCGATCCAGTCGATACGCGGGGCCTACATCGAACGTGGCCAGGTGAACGTCTTTGCCATCAACTGGAAGGATCAGGCGGATAATATCTACTACCTGACCCCGGCTCGGTATACGGTGCAAGTGGGCAGGGCGGTGGCCAAGCTGATTGATCTGCTGGTGGAGGAGAAGGACGCGGATCCGAATAGGATCCACCTCATTGGCCACAGTCTGGGTGCACACATAATGGGCTATGCGGGATCGTACACCAAATACAGGGTTAATCGCATCACGGGCCTGGATCCGGCGCGCCCCGCTTTCGAGGATTGCATTGGCCCGGAGAATCACCTGGACGACACGGACGCCAACTTTGTGGATGTTATCCACAGTTGTGCCGGCTACCTGGGATTCAGAAAGCCGATTGGTATGGTGGATTTTTATCCAAATGGCGGGGGACCACCGCAGCCTGGTTGCAAGGAGCTTTCACAGATTTTTAGTGAGTATTCGAGTTGGTGGCCTACTTCTATAAATATCGACTTGACAGCTCCTAACTGCTTTTCCATTCCTAGCTGGTTGTAGTCATGGACGCTCGTACGAATATTATGCAGAATCCATTAACTCCCCAAAAGGTTTTTATGGCATTCCCTGCTCCGGACTAGATGAACTCAAGGGCAAGAACTGTACAGGCGGCAAGATACTGATGGGTGATCCCGTTCCCCGAGAGGCTCGTGGGATATTCTTTGTGAAGACAGCTAACAAACCGAGCTATGCCTTGGGAATCGATGATATCTGGAGCAATTAACCATTCTTCTTAGAATAGAAATAATCAATAATGAATATTTATTAATAATATTATTACAAGAAATACAATATGCAACTGAAGTTAATTCAGGCTAGTGGATCTTCGAATGTTCTTCTGCGGATTCTACGACCGAGGTGCCACGTCATAGTCCTGGTAGCCAAACACGACCCCTAGCTCGTTGGAGATAAACCTCGCCACTATTGTGCCAGGCCTAGCATAGGGCGGTGTGTATTCAAAGGTCGCTATTGCTTTGCCACCCACGGGGGTCTCGCCTACCTGAAAGAAGCCAAATGGGTTCGAGTTTATTGGTCACTTTTTATCGATGTCAACCCACCTTGAACTTGAGAGGCTGCTTGATGCCCGGTCCATCCACGATAAACATACCCTTGGACAAGGGAGTGGGCAGCGGATTCTCGAGGCTCATGGTCACATCCGTCTTTTTTCCGACCACGGTATCTCCCAACTGGAGCTGAATGGTCGGTTTGCGAAGTGAAAGATAATCCTCGTCGTAGTAATCGAAGTCGGTTCCATTCACCTTGGCGGATGCGGAAATGCGGAAGGATTCCTTGGAGGACATCATTTCTAAGTACTCCTCGAAGCTGACCTTCATGCAAACTAAGTCGCTGCTCTTTGGCTGTAGCTCTTTGTCGAAGTTTATGACCTTGACCAACTCTGCGCCGCTTCCGTTGTACAGAACGCCGTCGCATCGGATTATACCTTTCACTACGTGAGGGCGACTTTCGCTCCTATTGGTCATCTTAAGCAACACACTGAAGCCCTCACCGATCGTAACCTCGTGGTTTAGATGCATTTGGAACTTTATATCTTTGAAATCATCATTTGGATAGATCCTGCTAAGGTCGTTACGGTTTCGCTCGAGGGCCTTCATCATGGTGCTCCTTTCTTCCTTTGAACGTTCTGCATATTTGTAGCTGTCGGTAACGTCATCTCTATCCGGTTTCAGAACAGCCTTAGTGCTGATTTTTTTACCTACGCTCTCGGTATTTTTTTTAAGAAGCTTCATCGGCTGTCCGGCACCATAAAAGCGCCAATAGAGAATATCCGCATTCACCTCAGCAAAGACAAATGGAATATCAAAAGACCTTTTGAGTTCAGCATTTTTTACGGCCGAAACGGGTGCGGGACCCAGTCGAAACTTTTTATCGGAGATCTCTTGTGGAGTGGCATCCACCACCTGCCAGCCATTAAAGTTACCATACTGACTCTCTCCCAAATCTGGTCGCTGCATCCATAGTTCGTTCCACACATGGTAGTTCCATATGGAGTCGTGGGATTCCTTTATTTTTATCCGATTGTTGTTCTCGTCTATAAAAATGTCCATGGTCAAAGAGGATTCGGTATCATGGGCGGAGGAGAAGCAGGTGATAATCCTAGCCGGAATTCCCAGACTCCTGGCAATGGTAGCCAGGACACCGCCAAACACCCAACACTGGCCATACTTCACCGTTTTTTTGGTTTTGTAAAATTTTTGAAGGATCTCCGTTGAACCAGTCCAGTTCATTGGTGAAACACCATCAGAAAAATCCCCATTCCACCTTCCCCACAGTATTCCATATTCATCATTAAAGTTGAGCTTGAAGGGATCTCCTCTCCTCACGATGAGCGCTTTATTTTTTACTGCCGTATTAAAGTAACTTGTGTGATGCTTAACATGATTGTCCACCAGGCAGGGATCTACTTCCACAATGCTTAGCACCTCTGAACTTGAGTCATCTGTTAATTCAAAAAGGAAATGGTTGAAAATTCCCGAAAAAATTTGAGTGAATCTAATATAATCATATATAGTCATACTAGAGTTCCAGCCTAAAGGTTCTCAGCATCCTTTTCAAAAATTAACAATTTTTCATCGTTTTTAAGAGTAGGTTTATTTTTAGGACTTAGTGAACTTATTTAACGATCTAAACCAGTTCGAGAATTTTACAAAATGTGTTCAAAATAAGCATGATAATAATTTTAACGAGTATTTGAGATATGAGATGCTAAATTTTAAAATGTAAGAAGTGTATTATCCTCTTTTAAACTTCTTAGACTTATGTACCTTCATGATCTGATGAAGGTCGAGTGCTGTTGTAAGGATGCGCATTTCGGGCCTCAGAACTCGGCCACCAATTATTCATCCAAGCAGGCATTTTAAGCTTATAGGAGGTAATAGATTTGGATTAAGAAAGTACTGGCCTAAGCAATAGCGGCACAATTAAACAAAAAGATTTTAAGCTGGAACCACTCGAAGCGAACACCACGAAGCTCTGATCACCACTAGTGTTTGAGAAACCCTTGGGGAACTTATATTTATACTACTTATCTTATGAACAATGGTCAGAATATTGACAAAAAATACATTACTAATATTCGTCAAAAATGATTGCTGATGACTTATGGAAATTCTTATCGTCCGAAAAAACACATTTTTTGAGGAAATTTTTATCACCGGAGAAAGGACTTTTTTAAAGCGTCATAAAAACTAATTCGTCGGAAAAATTGTTGATGACTTATGAAATACTTATCGTCCGAAAAAAGGTTTTTTTTTAAGGAAGTACTTATCACCGGAAAAAGGACATTTTTTTAGGCGTCATAATGATTTTTTTGATGACAAATACGTTTTAAACCTACAAAACTTTGTAATGATATAGTATAATAGGTATTTTTAAATGCTATTAACGCCTTTTATATGCAATTTGTGTAAATGTAATAGTTAAAAAGATATGAACAAAACTTAAACTTTTTTTAAGCTTTTTTTTATTTTTCTCAAAAACGGCTCAAACGATTTTCTTTAAAACTTTAAACTGTATAGCCCTTGAGAATCCTTAAATTTTGGTATATCACTATGGACGGCAGTCCATGTAGTGACGAAGCGCACCAGGAGAGTGTGCGAAGGCGACTACTATATATACACGAAGAAATGAAAATCTGCTGTGATAGTCCGATCGTAATGAGTAATACACCAAATTAAAGGTATTGCTAAAACTTAAAGGATTGCATACCAAGACCTCAAGAAAATCGATTGGTTTGGGAGGGAGAGCGGTGAAAGTGTAAAAGTGAAAATTTAGAAATTTGGATCTGTTGGGGCCGGTGGGTATAATTGGCCCCCCGGACTACGTTAGTTGTATTCCTACTGAAAATGCGCTTAATATGAGGGGACGCTCCGTTCAAAAGTTATAGCCAAAATAAGATTTTCTTCTTCTTCCCAAAATGAAAATTTAATTCTGTTTGTCAGTTTGTCCAAAACATGTTTTTTAAGTTCTGAAAATTTGATATGACGTTCATCACATCGATATAAAAAACTTTTGTTCTACCACTTTTGGAAAAACCCTCTAGTTTAGCGGGAAAATAGCTATAAATAGCTAAAATTCGGAAAGCCGTAACTTCTATACTACTAAAGCTACAGACTTTTGCTGCATCTCGTTTGAAAGGTATTTTTAAATGCTATAAACGCCTTCTATTTGCAATTTGTGTAAATGTAATAGTTAAAAAGATATGAACAAAAGAACATTTTTTAAAACTTTTTTTTAAAGCTTTTTTTTAATTTTCTCAAAAACGGCTCTAACGATTTTCTTTAAAACTTTAAACTGTATAGCCCTTGAGATTCCTTGAATTTTGGTATGTAACACATTACTGTAAAAAGTCACATTTAAAAGTTTTTTAGAAACGAAAATCGCCACTTTTGCCAGCTCAAAACAACTTACGCCGCCTTAGAATTGAACTTAGTATGTGCGTATGCAAACTGTATTTTAGGGTCATAGAATCAATTCAATTGTTTTAAGGAATTCCAAATAGAAAACTTTTGTTTTACGACATTTGGAAAAACCCGCTGCTTTAGCGGGAATAAGCTAAAAATAGCTAAATTTCTTTAGTTCGTAAGTTGTACACTACTGAAGCTACAGACATGTGCTATACCTCGTTTAAAAGGTATTTTGAAATACTTAAACGCCTTTTTAACTTAATTTGTTTAAATACAGTGGCTTACAAATTATGATTGACCAATTTAAATTTAAATGTATATATTAGCTCCTATGAGAGCCAATGTAAACAAACAAAAACTTCTGATATCAAATAAAACAAGAGAGAACGCTATAGTCGGGTTGTTGTCCCGACTATCTAATACCCGTCACTCGGCTAAAGGGAGTGCGAGGGAGATGGACATATAAATTTTGATCAGGTATAACTTTTTAACGAATGGTCCGATTTAAAAAATTCTTCTATATTTCGATAGGTATAATGAAACACAACAGAATTGCATTTATACTTATCCAAAATCTTTAAAAATGTGGGCGTCAGACACATTTTAGTATAGTTTGTGGGCGCTCGGCTGAAATAAACTTGCGCTGCGTAGGAAGCCCAAGAATATGTGTTGGTAATCCCAACTTTCTAGCTTTTGTAGTTTCCGAGATCACAGCGTTCATACAGACAGACAGACGGACAGACGGAGAGACGGACAGACGGACAGACGGACATGGCTAGATCGACTCGGCTAGTGATCCTGATCAAGAATATATATACTTTATGGGGTCGGAAACGCTTCCTTCTAGCTGTTACATACTTTTGCACGAATACAATATACCCTTTTACTCTACGAGTAACGGGTATAACAAGAGAGAACGCTATAGTCGGGTTGGTGTCCCGACTATCTAATACCCGTCACTCAGCTAAAGGGAGTGCGAACGCTGTAGTCGGGTTGGTGTCCCGACTATTTAATAAACGTAACTCAGCTAAAGGGAGTGCGAGGGAGTTGGAGATAAAACTTTGATCAGGCATAAGTTTTAAACGAATGGTCCGATTTAAAAAACTTCTTCTACATTTCGATAGGTATTGATGAACACAACAAAACTGCATTCTTACTTTTCCGAAATAATAAAATTTTTAAAATCGTATATAAGCTATTTTGGGCGTTAGAGGGGGCGTGGCACCTTTTTGAAATAAACTTGAGCTGCGTAGGAACTCCTAGAATCTGCATGCAAAATGCCAATCTTCTAGCTTTTATAGTTTCCGAGATCTCAGCGTTCATACAGACGGTCAGACAGACGGACAGACGGACAGACGGAGAGACGGAGAGACGGACAGACAGACAGACGGAGAGACGGACAGACAGACATGGCTAGTGATCCTGATCAAGAATATATATACTTTATGGGGTCGGAAAAGCTTCCTTCTAGCTGTTACATACTTTTGCACGAATACAATACCCTTTTACTCTACGAGTAACGGGTATAAACACCTCTTAACGAGGTAAAAAACTAGTGACGATCGCACCTTGAACATACAAAAGTTCTGATATCAACATTTGTGACGAAAAATTATTACACTCGTCATTAAATAGCCCTTTTCAGCCCATGTGGTATTAGCTCCTATGAGAGCAAATGTAAACAAACAAAAACTTCTGATATCAAATAAAAACACCTCTTAACGAGGTAAAAAACTAGTGACGATCGCACATTCAACATACAAAAGTTCTGATACCAACATTTGTGACGAAAAATTATTACACTCGTCATTAAATAGACTTTCTAATATTTTCTTTCGTCGAGCACAGGAATTGGATCTGTGTCCATCTTTTTCATTCCTGTTCAATTCAGGTCCATGATGTCCAGGAGCTCTGGTTCCAACAAGACGGCGCAACATGTCACACAACTCGTACCACAATCGATTTATAGAAAGACACGTTTGGTGACCGCCTAATTTTACGTTTTGGACCTGTAAATTGGCCTCCAAGATCTTGTGATTTAACACCGCTAGACTACTTTCTGTGAGGCTATGTAAAGTCATTGGTCTATGCGGATAAGCCACAAACGCTTGACCATTTGGAAGACAACATTCGCCGTGTTATTGCCGATATACGGCCGCAAATGTTGGGAAAAGTCATCGAAAATTGGACGTCCAGATTGGACTACATCCGAGCCAGCCGTGGCGGTCATTTGCTAGAAATCATATATAAAATGTAATGCCACAAGATTATCTTTCGAATAAAAACAAGAGAGAACGCTATAGTCGGGTTGGTGTCCCGACTATCTAATACCCGTCACTCAGCTAAAGGGAGTGCGAACGCTGTAGTCGGGTTGGTGTCCCGACTATCTAATAATCGTAACTCAGCTAAAGGGAGTGCGAGAGAGATGGAGATAAAACTTTGATCAGGCCTAACTTTTTAACGAATGGTCCGATTTAAAAAATTTCTTCTACAATTCAATAGGTATTGATAAACACAACAAAACTGCATTCCTACTTTTCCGAAATATTTAAATTTTTAAAAAAGTATATAAGCTATTGTGGGGGGGGCGTGGCACCTTTTTGAAATAAACTTGCGCTGCGTAGGAACTCCTAGAATCTTCATGCCAAATACCAATCCTCTAGCTTTTATAGTTCCCGAGATCTCAGCGTTCATACAGACGGACAGACAGACGGACAGACGGACAGACAGACGGACAGACGGACAGACAGACATGGCTAGATCGACTCGGCTAGTGATCCTGATCAAGAATATATATACTTTATGGGGTCGGAAACGCTTTCTTCTAGCTGTTACATACTTTTGCACGAATACAATATACCCTTTTACTCTACGAGTAACGGGTATAAAAATTCATGTCAATCGAATAATCCATCGTTGTTTTATTGCAACTTAAAGTTCTATACCTCTAAAAAAAACACCCGTTATTATGTTATTATACCATTTTGAAAACTTCCTCGCGTTTATTAACATTTTTATTGAAATTATCCTAAATAAATTTTTGACCGTCTGCAGACGGCATGCCTTTACTGCTTTAATAAAAGTGCATAGGGAGAGAGGGGCACTAATAGGAGGAAAAGTTTGGTTACACATAGCAGCTATAAATAAAGAGTCATTAGAATGAGACTGGTATCATCGGAAAGGCTCTTCTTTTGGCTATAAGTTTTTCCTACATAATTTTGAAGTCAATTGCAATGCCTTCAAGGAACGTTGCAAAATGTCAACATACTTTTTAAACTGGTATAGCCCCAGTACTGGGGTAATGACAGTACGAAACTAACTTTCGCTGTTAATGGTATAGGGTAAAAGAGATCATTTTCATAAAATTTTATTGGACCCTTTTGACACTATTCCTTTGATCCAAAATGGAGTACATTTGTTGTGGTTTTTTTTTCTAACCTTTCTTCGCTATTAAAAATGCGGTTATAGCTCTTTGATGCGGATGTCCATATTTTTGTAAGTTTATTATTTTTATACCCGTTACTCGTAGAGTAAAAGGGTATATTGTATTCGTGCAAAAGTATGTAACAGGTAGAAGGAAGCATTTCCGACCCTATAAAGTATATATATTCTTGATCAGGATCACTAGCCGAGTCGATCTAGCCATGTCTGTCTGTCCGTCTGTCCGTCTGTCTGTCTGTCCGTCCGTATGAACGCTGAGATCTCGGAAACTAAAAAAGCTAGAGGATTGGTATTTGGCATGAAGATTCTTGAAGTTCCTACGCAGCGCAAGTTTGTTTCCAGAAGGTGCCACGCCCCCTCTAACGCCCACAATAGCTAATATACGATTTTGAAAATTTTAATATTTCGGAAAAGTAAAAATGCAGATTTGTTGTACTTATCAATACCTATCGAAATGTTTATATCTCCATCTCCCTCGCACTCCCTTTAGCCGAGTGACGGGTATTAGATAGTCGGGACACCAACCCGACTATAGCGTTCTCTCTTGTTCTTCCTTGATTTCTACTATTCCATTATTGCTTAAAAATTTCGAGCTGTCAAATTTTTGTTTTGCCGCCCTTAACCGCGACTTAGGCCATTTTGCTCAGTTTGACAAATTCGACTATGAGCGCAACCAATACTGCGACTATGACCAATAGTTATAGCAACCGGAAAAAGTCATAAAAAATAAAATAAAGACCATATCATATAGTACCATCTACTATTTGCACCCCAGAAGGAATGTTTAAATTTTTGCTAAATACCACGAAGATTGAAGACCAACCAATTATTTAGTAAGGGAAACGCGTTGGGCATGAAATTTCCCTTCAGAAAATAAATATTAAAAAAAAAAACTCGCGAGCGACCAATGTCCAATAAAGTGTCTTGAACAGAATGAGACTATTTTCACAAATTTGACATTGACGGAAATTGGATCGTAATTTCTTCAACTGATGGCGCTTAAAGCTCAAATTTTTAATGCAACCCCCTGTTGTCCTAAAGAACCTTAGTAAACACGCCGCGCAATTTAAACGAGCCGATTGGCCGCTAGGGCCACATACTATTGTGCCCTTTTACTATTGAAGCCCCCTTCTCCCCTAATAATAAAATATGTATTTTAAAAATTTTTTCCAAACACAACAAGTTTAGAGCTCATTTGAAAACGAAAGATATCTGGTATAACTAACAATTGATCGTTTATAAAATATCAATAATAAATATTTATTATTAATTTTAACAAAAGGTATGATTCTACGACGTCATAAGTGGCGAAACATCATAGTTCTTGTAGCCATGCACATCGTCTAGCTCCTTGGAGTTGAACTTGACCACCATTACGCCATGCCCAGCAAAGGGTGGAGTGTATTTGAAGGTTGCCATTGCTTTGCCACCCACGGGGGTTTCGCCAACCTGTAAAAAGCAAAATTGTTTTTGAGTTTATTAGTCACCTTCTATCGATGTCAACCCACCTTGAACTTGAGAGGCTGCTGGATGCCCGGTCCCTCCACGATAAACATACCCTTGGACAAGGGAATGGGCAGCGGATTCTCGAGGCTCATGGTCACATCCATCTCTTTTTTGGCCACGATGAACTCTCCCAACTGGAGCTCAATGGTCGGTTTGCGCACTTGAAAATCTTCCTGGGTGTAGTGATCCAGGTCGGTTCCCTTTACCTTGGCGGATGCGGAAATGCGGAAGGATGCCTTGGAGGACATCATTTCGAAGTACTCCTTAAAGCTGATCTCAAGGCTAGCGTAGTCGCTGCTTTTGGGCTGTAGTTCCATTTCGAAGCCCATGGTCTTGACCTTCTCTGCTCCCCTTCCGTTGTTTAGAACACCATCGCATCGGATTAAACCTTTTACTACGTGAGGGCGACTTTCGCTCCTATTGGTCATCTTAAGACGCACACTGAAGTCCTCTCCGATCGTGGCCTCGTGGTTTAGTTCCATTTCCGACACAATATCATTGAACTCGTTATTTAGATAGATCTTGGTAAAGGTGTGACGGGTTTGCTCGAGGGCCTTCATCATGGTGCTCCTTTCTTTCGAGGAAAGCTCTGCATATTTGTAGCTGTCGGTAACGTCTTCCCTTTCCCATTTCTTAACAGCTTTCGTGCTTATATTTTTACCTATGGACTGGGTATCCCACGAGAGGAGCTTCCTTGGTTGTCCGTTGCCATTGAAGCGCCAAGTGAGAATATCCGCATTCACCTCAGCAAAGACAAATGGAATATCAAAAGGCGTTTTGAGTTCAGCATTTTTTACGGCCGAAACGGGTGCAGGACCGAGTCTATACATTTTATCGGAGGTCTCCTGTGGAGTGCCATCCACCACCTGCCAGCCATTGAAGTTACCATACTGGCCTACTCCCAAGTCCGGTCGCTGCATCCATAGTTCGTTCCACACATGAAAGTTCCAAATAAGCTCTTTTTTCAATGGCTCGTTCTCATCGTCCACGATAATGTCCAAGGTCAAAGAGGAATCGGAATCATGGGCAGGAGTGTAGCAGGTGATGATCCTAGTCGGAATTCCCAGGCATCTGCCAATGGTAGCCAGGACACCGCCGAAAACCCAACACTGGGCATACTTCACCGGTTTTTTGGTTTCGTAAAATTTCTGAAGGATCTCCGTTGAACCAGTCCAATTCATTGGGGAAACACCACCAGAGTAATCCCCATCTTGCGCCCACTTTCCCCACAGGATTCCAGAGTCATCATTTAAATTTACCACAGCAGACAAGGCACGTGCCACCTTCACGGGATCACCTCTGAAGGCAGGTTTGATCCCACCCACAGTTCCCAAGATCTTCAAGCTGCACTCCAGTACGTCAGGTTCATATTGTCCTAGTTTCCAAGGCATGGGAAATAGATGGTTGTAGGATCCCTTCCATATAAGAGTTGTGTCGTTCTTCACATACTCCTCTTGCTGGTCACCATCCTCCAGATAGACCTGGTCATCCGGACACCAGGGATTGAAGAGCACATAGATGGGTAGTGGGAGGGGATAGGTCTTTGATCCTTCGCCCATAAGCTCAGTGTCGATGTCCAGTTTCCACACCGTCACAGGACAGTTGGATGGCGGTTTGATCACCACGGTGAGCATTTGACCTTCTTGCGATTCAATGGCTGCGCCCCATTCCATCGGTTCCCCCAAATCATCAATGGTATCATTGGGCAATAGAAGATTGAGGGTTCCGTTTCCCGGACTCGGTTTGGTATCATCCGCCACCGTGAATATAAAGCTGGTAGCATCCTTGCTGGGGCTATAGTCTCGGTCGAAATGGATCTTTAGCTTGAAGGGATATCCTCTCCTCACGACAAGCGCTTTATTTTTCACTGCCGCATTAAAGGAACTTGTGTGATGCTCAACATGGTTGTCCTCCAGGCAGAGATCTACTTTCAGAATGCTTAGCACCTCTGAACTTGAGTCATCTGTTAATTCAAAAACGAAATTTCATTTATTATATTTTTTGGTCAAACCATAACAGTAAGTTATTTTCTGCTCTTTAAACGAGCAGAACGTTTATCCTCTATGTAACTACACACACATACCTTCATGATCTAATGAATTCGGCCACCAGTTATTCATCCAATTAGGCATTTTGAGCTTATAGGAGGTAATAGATTTGGATTAAGAAAGTTCCGGCTTCGGAGTTTCGAAGCGAACACAACTAAGCTTTGATCAGTACTAACATTTTAAAAAACTTGTGGTGCTTTTATACTTATGCTTCTTATCTTATGAATAATGAATAATAATATTCGGGAATATGCTTCCTGATGACATATGAATTCCTATGAATAAGTAGAATTATTCTGTGAAAGTTTGTTTAATAATTATCTTTTAACCCATATATAGTTAGTCGAGCAATGCTACAAAAATCCTATTTGGTTTTGTAATATTTTTCACTAGGTTAAAAAAATAAAAACAGAAAACTAATTGCCCAAAAATTTCTAAAGACATGTTGACTAAAGCACGCACATCGACGAGCTGCCCCGTGCAAATTACTCACACAAATATAAAACTAAATGCCATTGTATTTTCTAAAAAATTTAAATATTTAAAATATTTATTCTTAACACAATGTTAAGGTCAAAATGTTTGAAATCCAATGTAAGCCAAAGTACAAAGTATTGCCAAAAATTAAAAACCAAAAAGTAAGTCCGCCTGAATATACTTTTTGAGCATTAATAAGTGAGTTAAAATTCCGCTTGTCTGTCTGTCGGTCCGATTACTATTATGATGTTATTATTTCACATTGGAAACATCCCTTAGTTTGTTAGAAATTTCAAGAATTTATAATAAAGGTGTGACATATGTATAAATATTAAACTTAGGGTTAACCACGGTAAGCCATTGCTATTTATTTTAATCATAACAAGAAAGGAAGCTAGCTTCGGCCAGCCGAAGCTTATATACCCTTGCAGATCATTCCTATTAATCACTAATTTTCCGATCGTTCCTATGGCAGCTATATAATATAGTAGTCCGATTTTGAAAAAATTTTATTCGAAATTCAGAATTAGATAAAAAATGGCATTTCCAAATGTAGGAGGTTCTAGGTTCAAAAACACCTAAGATATAATTATTTTAAATTTTTTTCCTTGATTATTCCTATGGGAGCTATATGATATAGTTGTCCGATCCGGCTTGTTCCGACTTATATACTACCTGCAACAGAAAGAAGACTTTTCGGAAAGTTTTAGCCCGATAACTTCAAAACTGAGAGACTAGTTTGCGTAGAAACGGACGGACAGACAGACAGACGGACGGACAGACGGACATGGCTAGATCGACTCGTCTAGTCTTGCCGATCAAGAATATATATACTTTATGGGGTCTGAAACGTCTCCATCACTGCGTTGCAAACTTCTGACTGAAATCATAATACCCTCTGCAAGGGTATAAAAATCAATACGTGTACGCTGTACATAGTGGTTATTTCTTTATTAATTTGTAATAGATTTTCTAAGTATAATTAAAATCAAGCATTGCACATAAAGGTTATTTTATGCTATAACATCGGTTCGTCTGCGGATGATGTTGCTCCGGTGGCCTCCATTGGGTTGCAGCAAATCTTCCGGACGTGGCTCAATTTCATAGTATTTATGGCCATCTACATCTTCCAATTCCTTGGAGGTGAACTTGGCTACCATTGTAATGCGCCCTGCATAGGGCGGAGTGTATTTAAAGCTAACTCCAACGGCGCAACCCACTGCAATATCACCCATCTGAAAAATCTGGAAGGTGGCCTTCGAGGACAGCTTGTCGAAGTACTCCTCGAAGATGACCTCCATGCGAACGTAGTCGCTGCTCTTGGGCTGCAGCTCCAGTTCGAAGCCCAGGGTCTTGACCTCCACCGCACCCACTCCGGTGTAGCGAAGGGCATCGCAACTGATTTGTCCCGTTGCTAAGTGCGTGCGAATGTCACTTTTGTTGGTCACCTTTAGGACCACACTGAAGCTCTCCCCAATCTTGATGTCGTCCCTCAGCTCCATATCGAACTCTACCTCGTTAAAATTGTCGTTCAGATAGTATCTACTAAAGGCATGTCGGGATTGCTTAAGGGCCTTGATCATAGTGCTTCTTTCCTCCTCGGAACGCTCTGCATGCTTGTAGGTATCAGTTAGGTCCTCTCTTTCCCATTTCAGGACCGCCTTTGTACTGATCAATTGGCCTATGGACTGAGTGTCCTTCCTTAGAAGCTTAAGCGGTTGACTGGGGCCATTGTAGCGCCAGTAGAGCTTATCCGCATTCACCTCCGCGAAGACGAAGCCACCATCGAAAGGTCTTAGGATGTCGCCGTTCTTCACCGCCGAAACAGAAGCGGGACCCACTCGTTACATATCATCGGAGGCCTGCTGCGGAGTGGCATCCACCACCTGCCAGCCATCGTAGGTACCAAACTGACCTGTCCCCAAATCAGGTCGCTGCATCCAAAGTTCGTTCCACACATGATAGTCCCTTATTGAATCCACAGAGTCAGCGTACATTATTTTGTTATTCTGGTCTAAAAACACATCGACTGTCAAAGAGCCTTCGGAATCATGAGCAGCGGAAAAGCAGGTGACGATTCTAGTCGGTATTCCCAGACTCCTGGGAATAGTAGCCAGCACACCGCTATAAACCCAACATTGAGCATACTTCACCGGCTTTTCGGTTTTGTAGAACTAGTGTAAGATCTCCGTCGAACCGGTCCACCTAAAAGGTGCCACACCGTCCGAAAAGTCGTTCGAGCATTTGCCGACCAGTATACCATCGTTATCCACTGAGTTCACCAAGACGGATAAAGCCCGAGCCACTCTAATGGGATCACCTCTATAGGCGGGTGGAATCCTGCCCACAGTTCCCAGGACCCTCAAGCTGCACTCGAGCACATTGCGTTCGAATTGTCCGATTTTCCAAGCCGAGGGACGTGGGTTTTTGCAGGATCCCCTCCAAATGAGCGTGGTATCGTCCATCACGTACTCCTTGCGCTGATCAGCATCCTCCAGATAGACCCGATCATCCTGACACCAGGGATTGAAGAGCACGTAGATGGGCAGGGGGAGGGGATAGCTCCTCGATCCGTCTCCCAGGAGCTTGGTGACGATGTCCAGTTTCCACACTGCCACAGGACAGTTGGATGGCGGTTTGATCAACACGGTGAGCATTTGACCTTCATGTGACTCGATGCCAGCCCACCATTCCAAAGGGTCCCCTAGATAATCGATGCCATCATGGAGAACCAGAGCACAAAGGGTTCCCTTTCCAGAAGTGGGTTTGGATTCATCAAGCACGGTGAAAATGAAGCTGATCGCATCCTTGCTGGGAGTGTAGTCTCGATCGAAATGGATCTCTACCCTGAAGGGCTCTCCCCTTCTCACGATCAGGGCTTCCTTGGCGGCCGCCGTATAGAAGTGACTTGTGTGATGTTCATCGTGGTTGTCCTCTTGGCAGAGATCTACTTTTAGAACCCGCAGCACAGCTGATTCCGTAGAATCTGTTAAATCGTTTATAGAATGTTGTTAGTGGTTTAATTATGTACTCCTGGGAGTAATTTATATAATTGCTATTATATCCTATTTACATCACTATGGACGGCAGTCCATGTAGTGACGATGCGCACCAGGAGAGTGTGCGAAGGCGACTACTATATATACACGAAGAAATTAAAATCTGCTGTGATAGTCCGATCGTAATGAGTAATACACCAAATTAAAGGTATTGCTAAAACTTAAAGGATTGCATACCAAGACCTCAAGAAAATCAATTGGTTTGGGAGGGAGAGCGGTGAAAGTGTAAAAGTGAAAAGTGAAAAAACTACGTTAGTTGTATTCCTACTGAAAATGCGCTTAATATGAGGGGTCATATCAGAAAATCGGACGCTCCGTTCAAAAGTTATAGCCAAAATAAGATTTTCTTCTTCTTCCCAAAATGAAAATTTAATTCTGTTTGTCAGTTTGTCCAAAACATGTTTTTTAAGTTCTGAAAATTTGATATGACGTTCATCACATCGATATAGAAAACTTTTGTTCTACCACTTTTGGAAAAACCCGCTAGTTTAGCGGGAAAACAGCTATAAATAGCTAAAATTCGGAAAGCCGTAACTTCTATACTACTAAAGCTACAGACTTGTGCTGCATCTCGTTTGAAAGGTATTTTTATACCCGTTACTCGTAGAGTAAAAGGGTATATTGTATTCGTGCAAAAGTATGTAACAGCTAGAAGGAAGCGTTTCCGACCCCATAAAGTATATATATTCTTGATCAGGATCACTAGCCGAGTCGATCTAGCCATGTCTGTCTGTCCGTCTGTCCGTCTGTCCGTCTGTCCGTCTGTCCGTCTGTCTGTCTGTCCGTATGAACGCTGAGATCTCGGAAACTATAAAAGCTAGAGGATTGGTATTTGGCATGAAGATTCTTGGAGCTCCTACGCAGCGCAAGTTTATTTCAAAAAGGTGCCACGCCCCCTCTAACGCCCACAATCGCTTATGTTCGATTTTAAAAATTTAAATATTTCGGAAAAGTAAAAATGCAGTTTTGTTGTGTTTATCAATACCTATCGAAATGTAGAAGAAATTTTTTAAATCGGACCATTCGTTAAAAAGTTATTGCTGATCAAAGTTCAGATCTCCATCTCCATCGCACTCCCTTTAGCCGAGTTACGTTTATTAAATAGTCGGGACACCAACCCGACTACAGCGTTCGCACTCCCTTTAGCTGAGTGACGGGTATTAGATAGTCGGGACACCAACCCGACTATAGCGTTCTCTCTTGTTAAATGCTATAAACGACTAGACTTTCTAATATTTTCTAATTCGGCACGCTGCAATAGAAAATGCCTGTGAAGGGAAAAAGGCTGGAATAGTTTGCTAGGGCGGGCCGAATGAGAAAATATTAGAAAGTCTATTTAATGACGAGTGTAATAATTTTTCGTCACAAATGTTGATATCAGAACTTTTGTATGTTCAAGGTGCGATCGTCACTAGTTTTTTACCTCGTTAAGAGGTGTTTTTATTTGATTCAAATATACCTTCCAAATCCGTTGATGGTCTAGAAGTGAGAAATGGGTTTTTTCTTGGCGACTGAGAATTCATTTCAAGCCAAAATTAATTCGGTCCTAAAAATATAAATTAAAAGGCTGTACTGCCAAATAAATTTCAAGAAAACCGCTCGTTGCTTTTCGATGTGAACGTCTCGAAACTGAGAACTCGACTACTTATCTTACTCCCAACGCCAATGATTTATGAGTAAGGGTTAGTTTTACTTAAAAACAACAATGAATAATATTTGTGATATGATACCCCCAAAAATATTATTTTTTCTAAACATAATAAGTTAAATATTTCTTAGAAAAAAATCGTGTTAATAACAGTTGTTTTTATAAAATCGTTTAAAATTTAAGTTTAAATTTTTGCTGGA
Organism: Drosophila prostipennis; assembly: GCA_037075205.1. NCBI lineage: Eukaryota > Metazoa > Arthropoda > Insecta > Diptera > Drosophilidae > Drosophila > Drosophila prostipennis. The sequence goes on along the minus strand of JBAMCJ010004908.1, from coordinate 677,433 downwards.
TTTATGAAAAAATATTAGTTTAATATATGTTCAATCCTGGGAACTGTTATATATTAGGTGAAGGTTAAATAATAACTAAAGAACTTTATACTTTGGGAATTGATGATGCTTGTAACCAATGTTACTTGGCACCACCCAAAAAATCAATCAGCTGGGAACAGTACCAGACGCCCACTTGCGCCGGCTGCAGATTATAATTGCTGATCAGCATATTTTTTCAATGCCAATGCTTTGATTCGACGTTCAACTGACTCACTCTGCAAGTCGAGTTCAGCACATTGTCAGTCGAGTCAGCCGAGCTAACTACGCAAACTGTTATCATAAACAAAGTACACTGAACTACATTCCTCTTTCCCTAACACTAAGCTTCCAGGTTATCCAACTGGTATAAATCATGTATCTAGCTAAGAATAAATTAGTTATCAACTCACCTTAAACCGCGGCTCTACTTTCTACCTCCGGGAACAGGGCGCCTGATACTACATCGCCATAGTACAAGGCATCCTATCCTAACTCCTACTCTAATGACATCCTGTCTGACAGAACGAGGTTACAAACTCAACCTCAAGTGTCTCACTATCTCAACTAGCAGCTAACCCTCGTTAGCTCAACCTCTTCGCATTAACCCTTATTACCGTTGTTATCATGGATAAGGAAAAATATCATCTATTTAACTTTGTAGTTTAAATATCAAAAATTAATATGTATTATTATTACAAAACATATCACTTAACCTACGAAATACAAAAGGAAATTCATTGCAACTAGGGTTAGTTTAGGCTATAACGTCGGTGCGTCTGCGAATGATGTTGCTCCTCCGGTGGCTTCCATTGGGCTGCAGCAGATCCTCCGGTCGGGGCTCAATTTCGTAGTGCTTATAGCCATCCACATCATCCAGTTCTTTGGAGGTAAACTTGGCCAGCATTGTGCCACGCCCTGCATAGGGCGGCGTGTATTTGAAGGTGGCGGCGGCAGTGCCATTCACTGGAATTTCTGCGATCTGCAACAGGATAAGGAGATTTTTATTAACCGAATTCATATACTTTCTTAACCCTATACAGCCACCATGTTTACTTTTCAATAGAAACAAGAGAGAACGCTATAGTCGGGTTGGTGTCCCGACTATCTAATACCCGTCACTCGGCTAAAGGGAGTGCGAGGGAGATGGAGATATAAACTTTGATCAGCTATAACTTTTTAACGAATGGTCCGATTTAAAAAATTTCTTCTACATTTCGATAGGTATTGATAAACACAACAAAACTGCATTCCTACTTTTCCGATATATTAAAATTTTTCAAATCGTATATTAGCTATTGTGGGCGTTAGAGGGGGCGTGGCACCTTTTTGAAATAAACTTGCGCTGCGTAGGAACTCCTAGAATCTGCATGCAAAATGTCAATCTTCTAGCTTTTATAGTTTCCGAGATCTCAGCGTTCATACGGACAGACAGACGGACAGACAGACATGGCTAGATCGACTCGGCTAGTGATCCTGATCAAGATTATATGTATATACTTTATGGGGTCGGAAAAGCTTCCTTCTAGCTGTTACATACTTTTGCACGAATACAATATACCCTTTTACTCTACGAGTAACGGGTATAATTATTATAATATAATTTAAGCTCGTATGTGGGTTAATGTTTAGTGGTTATTGCTTATGCAGCTTAAAATTAAAAAAAAAAAATATATCAAAAATATCCGATATATAGATTTTTTTTTTCTGATATATCAAATCAAATAAAAACACCTCTTAACGAGGTAAAAAACTAGTGATATTTTTTTTCTGATATATCAAATCAAATAAAAACACCTTTTAACGAGGTAAAAAACTAGTGACGATCGCACCTTGAACATACAAAAGTTCTGATATCAACATTTGTGACGACAAATTATTACACTCGTCATTAAATAGACTTTCTAATATTTTCTCATTCGGCCCGCCCTAGCAAACTATTCCAGCCTTTTTCCCTTCACAGGCATTTTCTATTGCATTTAAGCTCGTATGTGGGTTAATGTTTAGTGGTTATTGCTTATGCAGCTTAAAATTAAAAAAAAAAAATATATCAAAAATATCCGATATATAGATTTTTTTATTCTGATATATCAAATCAAATAAAAACACCTCTTAACGAGGTAAAAAACTAGTGACGATCGCACCTTGAACATACAAAAGTTCTGATATCAACATTTGTGACGACAAATTATTACACTCGTCATTAAATAGACTTTCTAATATTTTCTCATTCGGCCCGCCCTTGCAAACTATTCCAGCCTTTTTCCCTTCACAGGCATTTTCTATTGCAGCGTGCTGATATGACCCCTGATATGACCCCTCATATTAAGCGCATTTTCAGTAGGAATACAACTAACGTAGTCCGGGGGGCCAATTATCCCCACCGGCCCCAACAGATCCAAATTTCTAAATTTTCACTTTTACACTTTCACCGCTCTCCCTCCCAAACCAATTGATTTTCTTGAGGTCTTGGTATGCAATCCTTTAAGTTTTAGCAATACCTTTAATTTGGTGTATTACTCATTACGATCGGACTATCACAGCAGATTTTAATTTCTTCGTGTATATATAGTAGTCGCCTTCGCACACTCTCCTGGTGCGCTTCGTCACTACATGGACTGCCGTCCATAGTGATATCATTTTGATTTTTTGTTTCAATAAAAAATATCATCGATACGATATTTTTAAATATTTCGACATCCCTACCTTTTACTCTACGAGTAACGGGTATAACAATCGTGAATATTAGATTAGCTGCACGAATGTTAGTTAAATGATCTTTAAAGGCCATCTTTCAAATTGGATGTGTATATGAACCCACCTTAAATTTCAGAGGCTGCTCAATGCCCGGTCCTTCCACTGTGAACACTCCCTTGTGTAGAGGAATGGGCAGCGGATTCTGTAGGCGCAGAATGACATCCAGCTCCTTCTGGGCCACGATGCCAGCCTCTCCCATCTGGAACTTAATGTCCGGCTTGCGCACTCGGAAGTCATCTTGGGCATAGTAATCGTAGTCGGTGTCCTTCACCTTGGCGGCTGCGGAAATCTGGAAGGCGGCCTGCGAGGACAGCTTGTCGAAGTACTCCTCGAAGATGACCTCCATGCGAACGTAGTCGCTGCTCTTGGGCTGCAGCTCCAGTTCGAAGCCCAGGGTCTTGACCTCCACTGCACCCACTCCGGTGTAGAGAACGGCATCGCAACTGATTTGCCCCGTTGCCAAGTGGGTGCGACTGTCACTCTTGTTGGTCACCTTCAGGACCACACTGAAGCTCTCTCCGATCTTGATGTCGTCCTTCAGCTCCATATCGAACTCTACCTCGTTGAAATTGTCGTTCAGGTAGTATCTACTAAAGGCATGTCGGGATTGCTTAAGGGCCTTGAGCATAGTGCTTCTTTCCTCCTCGGAACGCTCTGCATGCTTGTAGGTATCAGTTAGGTCCTCTCTTTCCCATTTCAGGACCGCCTTTGTGCTGATCAGATGGCCAATGGCCAGGGTATCCTTCCTGAGGAGCTTTAGAGGTTGACTGGGGCCATTGTAGCGCCAGTAGAGCTTATCCGCATTTACCTCCGCGAAGACAAAGCCACCATCGAAAGGTCTTAGGATGTCGCCGTTCTTCACCGCCGAAACAGAAGCGGGACCCACTCGGTACATATCATCGGAGGCCTCCTGCGGAGTGGCATCCACCACCTGCCAGCCATCGTAGGTACCATACTGACCTACTCCCAAATCCGGTCGCTGCATCCACAGTTCGTTCCACACATGGTAGTTCCAAATTGAGTCCGTGGTCTCCGCATCCAACTTTTTGTTGTCCGAGTCGATGAACACATCCACGGTCAAGGAGGCTTGGGTATCGTGAGCGGAGGAGTAACATGTGATGATCCTAGCCGGTATACCCAGACTCCTGGCAATAGTGGCCAGGACACCGCTAAAGTTCCAGCATTGTGCGAACTTCACTGACTTTTGGGTCTTGTAAAATTGCTGAAGGATCTCCACGGAACCTGTCCACTTTGTGGGAGGTGTACCGCCGGAGAAATCTTCCGACCAATTGCCCAGTAGGACACCATCGTCATCCACCGAGTTCACCAGAGCGGACAAAGCCCGAGCCACTCTAACGGGATCACCTCTATAGGCGGGTGGAACCCTGCCCACAGTTCCCAGGACCTTCAAGCTGCACTCGAGCACATGACGTTCGAATTGCCCGATTTTCCAAACCGAGGGTCGCAATCTGTTGTAGGATCCCCTCCAAATGAGAGTGGTATCGTGCATCACGTACTCCTTGCGCTGGTCACGATCCTCCAGATAGACCTGGTCATCCGGACACCAGGGATTGAAGAGCACATAGATGGGCAGTGGTAGGGGATAGCTCCTTGATCCGTCTCCCAGGAGCTTGGTGTCGATGTCCAATTTCCACTCGGTCACAGGACAGGTGGAAGGCGGTTTGATCAGCACGGTGAGCGTTTGACCTTCATGCGATTCGATGCCAGCTCCCCATTCCAGAGTGTCCCCCAGATAGTCGATGCCGTCGTGGGGCACCAGGGCATTGAGTGTTCCGTGTCCCGGACTCGGTTTGGTGTCATCCGCCACGGTGAATATGAAGCTGATGGCATCCTTGCTGGGGCTGTAGTCTCGATTAAAGTGGATCTTTAGCCGGAAGGGCTCTCCTCTCCTCACAATCAGGGCCTCCTTGGCAGCCGCCGCATAGAAGTGACTCGTGTGGTGCTCGTCGTGGTTGTCCTCCAGGCAGAGATCGACTCTCATCACTCCAAGCACAGCTGAACTGGCGGCATCTGTTGATTTAAAGAAAACATTTTGTTTAGCAACTCCATTTATTCATCTGCTAGTCAGATCATTATACTATTTTTGTCCGTAGAAAATAGTTATTTCTTGCAAAAGCCCATATTTACCCAATGAATTAATAAATATCCCAAATACTTTTCGAGTATTCTCTTCGTGAGTAATAATTAGTATTTTGACAGGGTCTGAATAAAATCTGTCAGCAATTAGTTGCCGATTTCAGAAGATCTTTTTGCGTAGCTTTGTTTTTCCTGGGCCAGACGATGATATCATAAAGCAAATGTGCTGCCAGTTGTATTCCCCAAAGCTGCAGCATTAAATTGACTAATCGCCTTTTGCCATAAACATAACAAACTTGTGCCACAATGGCCAAAAGATCAATGCCAGGCTAATTAATTTTCGTAGTGGACAATCAATGTGACGCCAACGCGCCAATAGAACCATACCGAAAAAAAAAACATTTAAATAATATATGAAAACAATTGTAGTAGATTCTTCGGCAGCAATGCACCAAAAACGAAAGCCAAATGTTTTGGGAAAATAATTCCTACTCAACTTAAAAAGTAAAAACAATGTTTTGGGTATATTTGGTAAATATAATAAAACAATGTTACCTACTAATATCCAAATATAATTTCCTTTCATGTAGGTAAGGGTAAAAGTTCAAGAAAAAATTGTTATATGAATGAAATTCAATTTATAGGGGTCACTTAGGGTCCCATTGCTGAAAACAAAAATAGATTTTATTTGATTGCTTCTCCTAAGCATCGATTTCGTTCTGTAGGTACAATTAATAATAGCTTTTGGAAGTAATCGCTTATAGTGATAAAGCATATTGGTCAAACAGGAATTACTTGCAATTATGAGTTTTTGGGGCATATGTTTCCACATGGCTGAACTGGTCACCCTTTCCGCTTCGCTTTCATCTTCTTTCAAACACAAAAATAGAAAATCTTCTCAGATAGAAAATGTTCAATTGCAATATGCATAAGTAAATAAATCGATCAGCTCAAATATTGGTTTGAGTATTGAAAGTGTTGATTTTTGTTTATATGCAAATTTGTGTTGCTAAGTGTTAATATATTACGCAAAATAGTGAATAGTAGAGCCCCGAACGTGTCAAATCATCAAACACGCGAATTCCGAAACGAAAATAGGAATAAGCAAAACAAAAGCACACAAACTGAAGTCATAGGCCAACAGCAAACAATATGCAAAAATTATATAAAATTCCAATGATTGGTGGCCACTTATAGCTCCAAGCAACATTTGTCGTTTTCGAAGATTATTATAAGTGATTTAATTGTATATTTTATAAAAATCTCTTTATCAGTCTTTCAAACATTTCACACAAAAATTCAAAAATAAAACAGCCACAAAAAAATGCGCAAAGTGAAGTCATCATACTGTAAAAAACCAAACAACTTAAAAATCAATTCAAAATAATTTGCATAAACACTTTTGAATTTGACAAGTTATTTATATATTTTCACTTGTGTTTTCATTGGGGAACCCTTTTGAACCCGTCAAGCAAGCAAGACAAGAATTTAAAATGAAAACAAAACACAACAAAATGAAGTCATAGACCGAAAAAATAAATTACCAAACCAATTAAAATCAAATTTTAGTGATTCACAGATATATATATATATATGATGTTACGCTATTATAGCTATGTAATTGGTTGTTAATCCTTTTTTGCACTTATGTATGTACCTTCAAGATCGGCCGAAGGTCGGGTGCTGCGGAAAGGATTCACTCTTCGAGGCTGAGAATTTGGCCACCACCGCTGCAGCCAGCTGGGCGTATAATTCCGATACCAATAGCTCATGTCTGGCTTCCGGCTAAAACGATTCGGTTAACAAAGAAGACCGCTCTAGGCCACAGTTTATGTGTTACGGTAAGCACAAGACGATAGCACCGGTAATAGCGACAAAAGAAGAATATAGCTAACGGAAACTGCGCTCTAAAGATTCTTTTTACTGGATCCGTAGATCTTTCGATGTGAACACCGCAACGCTTTGAACTTAACTGATCGGAAATTGTGTGGACCTGATAGTTTCGACTGCGATGCGTGTATTGCTCTCCACCTCGCTCTGCAATTCTCTCGCCATCTCTCACTCTGGGTTCTGATGGGTTATTATTAATTATGGTCGGTAAGCCGAGCTTCAGGGCATCTCCGATGGACCCGTTGTGGCCAAGAAACAACTACGTCATCGTTCATTGGCAACATCTCGATCAAGATGGTCATTAAGTGAGCACTGAGTGGCTCTCCAGATCGATTCTCTTGGCAAACACCCATCATCAATTTGCATTGGCAATTTAAGGCTCGCTCTGATTAATCATTTCATTGGCTGTTTATCATTAATTATTGAATAAATATCACATTTTTGGGGGTACGAACTGCTGTGTAAGCTCTCTGTCAGTCAGCAGGTGTTTCTTGTTTCGTTTATTTTAATTCAATTTTCAAAATTGCAGGTATAAAATGAGCAATTCGAGGGGCAAAACTACACTGTGGGCAGCACAGCTATGAGTGTTTAACACCCACGGCATCCAATTTGCATTCATAAAAGGCAATAACTATAGAACGGAATGCATAATTGTTCGAATCTGTGCCATACACTTCAAAGTAAATCAATTTTAAACGTTCGTCAGCGGAACGCAAAGATCAAATCTAATTCGTACTATAAAATAAATAAATCAATAGAAATGAAATTCGAGGAAAACATATACACAGATCAAAGCTAAAAACAAAAATTTTCAAATTATTTGATAAACATATATTTAAAATAATGTTGTTTTGTAGGTCTACAGATTTTAAAATGTCATGCATTTCTTGTTGGTCGTTAAAACTTAAAATGTTGCTACAAAAATAAATAATTAAGCCTTTGTAACAACAATAATTTTTAGACACTAAATAACAAGTAAATATCGTTAAATAGTATATTTTTGTGATCTTTAAAGTGCACTGCATACATCAAAGCAAATTAAGAGTATTGGGTTAAGGTTATATTTTGAAAATGTCAATTAGGTTTCACGAAATTTCTATTTCCTATCCACAATTACGATTTTTATAATACCAAACAGATTCATGAAGCTTTGCCACTGAATTCTAATTTGATTTAGCTTATTTGGTTATATTTACTGACCTGTTTCGTCTTTTCTTGGCGCGCCTGCAAAATAGTTGGCATTGACATTGCGTATACGCAGGTTTGGCTCGTCGTTGACTTTACTTTTGCACCATTCCCAATCGTCGCACTTTTTGCAACACGATAGCTTCTGACCCATGTCTCAAGTCGGACTACAGCCAAGTATGTATGAGTTATTATCCAAATGCAGGCGTAGCCTGGCTTTATCTGTTGGGCAAACCGGTTCGCCTGTCAATGATAAGCCGTAGTTTGATTTTGATTGATTTTGTAGGAGTGGTGTGTTTGAACTTCACTAGAACCCGACGTTCGCGCTGTCCCCAGTTAACTGGCGTGTCATTTTTGGTTAAACTGCCCGCGGAATGCGAAATTGAGACAGTTTAAACTGTAACAGCTGTGATCACGTCATCGCCGTCAACGGAGGTGAATAGAAGCGGACTAGAACGCTCCAACATTCGAATGATACTGATTAGGTCTGCTCTCCGGCGAACCGATGAGACGTCTTCCCCAAAGTGTTCACATTTTACGTACCATATGCCTAGTTGACCCCAGTGTCAGCTAGTCGACGGCCTCGGGTGTCCAAAAAGCAGACATGCGTGTGTAAATTGATCAGTGAATCATTATTGACTTTGATTGCTATTTGTTGGGGATTCTCTGCGGTAACTGCTTGGTTCAGGTATCAAGGGTGAGCTGCTGAAGGGGTGTAGCTGACTTTAAATCTTTTTGAGTTCTGTCAACTTTGACAACAATGCTTTGCGTAATGGTAAATTTCTTGGAAACTAAACTTCAAGCAATAAATAATTTGATTTAATGTAGGGGAGGAGGGGCACTAATAGGAGGAAAAGTTTGGTTAGACATAGCATCTATAAATAAAGAGCCATGGGAATGAGACTGGTATCATCGGAAAGGCTGTTGTTTTGGCTATACCTTTTTCCTACATCATTTTGAAGTCAATTGCAAAGCCTTCGAGGAACGTTGCAAAATGTCAACATACTTTTTAAACTAGTGTAGTCCCAGTACTGGGGTAATGACAGTACGAAACTTTTTTAAATTCTTTAGACATTAATCTAAAATGGAGTACATTTTTTTTCTAACCTTTCTTTGCTATTAAAAATGCGGCTATAGCTCTTTGACGCGGAGGTCCATGTTTTTGTAAGTTTATTATTTTTCTGCCTTGATTTCTACAATTTTATTATTCCTTAAAAATGGCACGTTGTCAAATTTTTGTTTTGACGTCCTTAACCGCTACTTAGGCCATTTTGCTCAGTTTGACTGCAATCTGGCTTATCAAACTCTCGCTTACAAATTCGACCATGAGCGCAACCAATACTGCGACTATGACCAATAGTTCTACCAACCTGCAGAAGTCATAAGAAATAAAATAAAGACCATGTGTTATCATGTATCATGTACTCTCAACTAGTTTCACCCCAAAAGGAATTTTTGAAGTTTTGCGAAATACCACGAAGATTGAAGACCAACAAAGTATTTAGTATGAGAAACGCGATGGGCATAAAATTTGCCTTCAAAGAATAATTTTTTGAAAAAATCTCGCGAGCGACCAATGTCCAATTAAGTGTCCCGAACACAATATGACTATTTTGACCAATTGACATTGACGGAAATTGGTTCGTAATTTCTTCAACGGGTGGCACTTATTTTTCAAATTTTTAATGCGCGCAATTTAAACGAGTCGTTTGGTCGCTAGGGCCCCATACTATTGTGCCTCTTTTACTATTGAAGACCCCTTCTCCCCTACATCTAAGTACTCTTTGGTAATGTGTAACAGAACTTAGAAAAATTATAAAATGATTTTTAATAATTAGGCAAAAAACGAAAACATCTATCCACCCCACATCTTTAGCATATATTCCTCGAAATCCTAATTTGTTTTGAAAATAGAAATTGACTGTGAAAAAATGGGTAAATGAATTTAATCTACGTAGTCGAAGACTAATCTGACAACAGCTTTTGAGTAATATTCAGCTACCTGAAAAGTGCATTACTAATATTTAGGGAAATTTTCCGAGTAAACACATTTTTAAAGTTTATTTTTTTGTGAGTAATGACAGTGGCCATAAATAAAACCCAGGCAACTAATTGCTTTGACTTTTATTGCATCTTTAACATTAAAAAATTAAATATTTTTTTCGATATTTTTAAGGTTTTTTTCATTTTTCTTTTCTGTTGTTGTTTAAAAAACTTCAACAAGTTTCAACAGCTGTTTGCGATTGTTCGATGGAAACGCTAAAATGAGTATAAGTCCTATCGAAAGATTTTTTAAACGGATAAGGTCGGTGCGATACTCAGAAGGTGTCTATATAAGAGTACAAAACATTTGTTCGGCAAACTAAGAGAAAACGACTCAAAGAGATTGAAATAATATCTTCGTGGGGGTTGTTGTATGTATGAAAACATCTGCTCTTCTCAGTATCAGTTTGAGTCCCAGCAGCAATATCAATGGGTTCTACTTTGCTAGAAATCGCTCGCGATCAGTGGCCTGAGCTGAGAGATTTATATTCCAGTGATCGCACAAATCTCACTGGTTTTGACCTTATCGAATACTTTATAAACTACAAACCCACGTCCAGTGACGAGTCAGTTAAGATATATACAACCGATAAGGATTGGATTACACATGGCAGCTATATACTTACTGTAAACAGTTAATTCGCACTATCGTAAGGCTTTGCGATTATATGTCAGATCTATATTTCAGCAGCATTTGGTTTCCAAGGCATATATTTACCTTGATACCGTCAAAGGTTCCCTCGAAGATTTAAAGTCTTTATTGTGCTCCCTTAATCTGAAAAATTTCCATTTGATCTGTGGTTATGAAGAACGTTTAAAGCCAATTGTTGAGAGCTATTGGGTACATTTGGGCCATGATTTGGTAAACCTAGAACATCAGGGCACTATTGTGTATCACCTGCCAAGCAACAAAGTTCCAAGTTGGGAACCAAGGTGAGTTGAATATACTATATTTTAGATAAATTAATTGTATCATTATCCATTTCTTTAGTTTGTATCCCTCCGTTAAAGTTGCTTATCTCAGTTCAAAATATGCCGACTTGGTCGACCAACACTGGGCTTATCGCTCAGCAGATTCTATGCCCTTGGTAAGAGGATTTATGGAGAACAACGTTACTGCTGGTGTTTTCGACACCCATGGAGAACCCTTAGCTTGGTGTCTCAGGTGAAGAAAACGAATATATTTATCTCCCAATTTTGTTTAGAACATCCCGGATTTTTACAGATCTCCTCATGGCAGCCTGAGCAACTTGCACGTTTTACCTTCACATCGTCTTAAAGGATTGGGATCCTTGGCAGTGCTATTTATGGCACAAGAGATCAAGGCCAGAGGTTCTGAAGCTTTGGCCACAGTTGTCCCCGAAAACCAGAGTTCCCGAAAACTGTTTGAGAAATTAGGGTTTAAAGCTATAAATGAACTGTATTGGGCAGTGATCCCATCAACTCCTTAAATAAATCTGAAATGAATAATAATCTATAAATCAAAAGGTATCAAAAGTCGACTTAACCCCTTGAAATGTCTGTTTATTATATGCATCGTAATATAGGTATTTTTGCAAACATGTGTTCCTATATCTCTCTCTCTTTTCAAGTGAAATTTCTCTTGAATCTCTCGGTTCGTTTTGATTTCGTTTTAGTTCTCGATCGGCTTTCGTAAGAAGTAGTCATCATGTCGGAGGAGAATTCATTGATTGAAATTCCCCGCAGCGATTGGACTAAACTGCGAGATTTGTATGTCCATAAAGATACCGATCCCCAAGGCTACCCATGCATTAATAATTTTATCAAGTGGGTGGAGAATGATCCAGAACTGAAAGTTACATTCCTATCATTAAACGGCGACTGGCAAAAAGATGGAACCTTTGTTTTAACTGTAAGTAGTGCAGTATAGTACATCTGTATTCACTTATCTATTTTGTCTAAATGTAGGTGGATTTGGGAACACCTCTCAAACACTTATACTTTAACACTCTTGGCGACAATTTGGATCGTGTGACAAAGGCTCTAGAATGTTTAAACTCCTTTGAGAAAAAATATGTATTTTTTGGATTTTGTTCTCGTCTGAAACCAGCGGTAGAACACATTGGAAAAAAATACTACACCAAAGAACTCTTTATTGTGGACACCTTTTGGTATAGTGCAAGCAAAGAACTTATAGATACTTTCACCATTGAGTAAGTTTGTTTTTGTATAATAAGTCACAAGTTTTATAACCCATATTATTGCAGGGTCCCTTCTGGCATAACTCTTTTGAACTTGGCTCTCGAAGACGCCGAAACTATTAATGAAATCTGGCCACATCGTGGACCCGGCTCAATAAACTTTGTTAGGAGTTTAATAAAACATAATGTAAATTTAGGAGCTTATGACGACAACGGAAAATTGGTTGCCTGGTGTTTGAGGTAAGAAATCGTAATGTATTTGTAATGTTTTTTTTTTTATATTTCTCATTACCTTTTTAGATTGCCGATCGGATCCTTGGGTTTATTGCAGGTTTTGGAATCACATAAACGCCTGGGTCTGGGCAGCTTATTGGTAAAATCTATGGCCAAAAAGATTTCCGCACTAGGAGATCAAGTTCTGGCTCCAGTAGTCACCAAAAACACGGCCTCGCGGGGCATGTTTGAAAAAATTGGTTTCCAATCTATAGACACAACGTATTGGGCTGATTAACAATATTACATGGAAAATAAAAAGACATCTAATGAAAATAAATCACCCAACGTAAATACCAATTAGTGCATTAAACATTGTAAAATGTTAATGTTTGGTCATCTAAACATTTGTATATAAGTGATATTACCATTATTTTGAATATAAAATATTTGGTTTTGTTTATTTTATTAAACGACGTTACAAAATCTTTTATATATGTAATTGATAAAATGTTCTTCTTGGTAATAATTTAATACAATAGGTCTCAATTCAATTGCCGAAGTTAGGTGATAAAGCTTTCGATCAACTAATTTGCTCAAATAATATTGAATATATATTTTTCCTTTATGATACAATAAAATGTTATATATCTCAAGATTTCGAAAAAATTGCTAATTGCTATTTACAAAAAAATTTACTAAAGGGCATAGCTGAACAAGCCTGAGAAAACGGCAGATTACTCGTAAACCAGTGGGTCGAAATATTTGGAAATTGGAATTCTTATCCTTTAAAAGTCTATCTACCAATCCTCATCCAAAATTTTGCAATATCGCATGGGGAAGTTTTAGGCTTTTTGAATAAGTAAATGTCTGAAGTTTTAAATTAACTCTTTTAAATATAATGCAGTGTGATCTTCAAATATCATCAATTTTAAAGGGTGTTATTCACCTTTTGTACTTCAAAATTATAGTCACGTTGGATTTTTGAATGAAACGTGTGATACAATCTTTCTTTGTTTTCAAGTTGTCAAAGCCTTCCGAAATTAATTTCCGGATGATGTACCTATACTTTTTTTATGTTTTCTGCCACAATATCTGATTTTAGGAAATATAAGCAGAAAATGTTTTTGTAGAAGACCAGAATATGAGATAACTCAGAACAAACAAATAATGATGCTAATAAGAAAAAAGTCGATGATCGTGATATCCAAAAATTTTTTCAACGGGTCAAAATTTAAAATAACCATTTAAGCCATTTAAAAATTCCTATTATGAAATCGGAATCTTTTAATGTTTTCTAAAACGGGTTCTACTTCAATTTAATGGAGTTTCCAATTAGCGTTTAAGAATATTCTTAGGCATCGCTTAAAGGGCAAATTACTCATAATTTCCCAAGTAGTTTATAATGCAAGTCAGGCTTATTTTTAATTTACTACCGGTACGTGTGATGGCTTTTTCTATCGATAATAAAACCCATTTGCAAGTAGTTCTTATGGACTGGACCAGCATCGTGCTCATCTTATCCTAGCTCCGGGAAGTCCCCAGCTTTATCACAGTGTCAATATGGGCAAACTTTCCAATGACAAAGCCCAGAATACGCATCCAACATACCTGCTATAGTATAGCTTATAAATTATTTAAAATATTTACTCACCGGCAGCGAGAGAACACACCTAATAGAGGGGGCCGCGAGAATTTTAGTATGTACGTCACGGGTCAAGAAATACAGACAGACGCCAGTGAGAAAGAGAGAGAGAGAGCTCCAATGGATTTCCGCCATAGAGTTCGCAGAATATTGAAAGGGGGCAGTACATCAATACAGAAAGTACCGATCGTTGAAGATCAATAACAAGTGCAGACATCGGGCTGCCATTGGCATCCATGTAAACAAACCCGGGGTATAACCAGTGACTCGTCGTCGGCGAAAAGCTCTCCAAGATCAGCTGGGGATAAAGAGCAGATCGCGAGAGACCGGGGCTTGAAGGAGTGTGTTTTGTTTGCTTGATAACGAGTTTCCGATTCCAGTTTTATAAAGATTCGCGCTGAGCTCCCAACAGCTCAGTCTGGCTCTAACAACTCGAACAGCCGCATCGCGTTTAGCCCTAGAACAACAAATACGTATATATATACCCACATATATATAGATATCAAAACCTATATATAAAGTTTGTTCTGTGTGCGTTCAAGATTAAAATTACAAAATGTGGCGCTTGCTTTTGGCTCTTGCGATGATCAGTGCGGTGTGCTGTGATTCGGGAATTTTTCGAGATGATCTGAGGACTCCGGAAGCGTTGGACTCTCTAGAAAGACTAAGACAAAAGCAGCAGATGCGCAGGCAACAGGAGCAGCAGCAGCAGCAGCAGGAACTCCAATATATCCAGCCGATTCCCTTGCCAACTTTATCGCCCCTGCAATCGCCTGGCCTTGTAAATGGCCTTGCCCCCCAAAGTGAACCCACGACAAATCGATTTTCCGGCAGTTCCGTCAAGCAGCCGCAGCCGACTGCCCATTCCACCGCCTACGTGGATCTGCCAATCTCCGATCAGATTGCCCAAAGTGTGCTGAACTTCGCGCATATTCTGGGTCAGAACTTGGGTTATAAGAAAACGGAGATCTTTTCGCCTTTGAGCATTGTCAACTCCCTGGCTTTACTACAGCTGGGCGCCAAGGGTCGCAGTTACACGGAGCTGTCCAGAGTTTTCGGCATCACGGATACCATCCGGTTGCATGAGCAGTTCGGATTAATGCTGCAGGATTTGCAACAGCCCACCAGGGAGGGAATTTCGCAGGGACGACCCCTAACCAATTGGCGAGCCACCAGCCCCATGAGATCCAATCGACGGGCCCAGAGACCGGGAGCCCACGAGGTGCACCTGGCCAACGGACTGTTCACACAGACCGGCTACTCACTCAACCCCGACTACAGGTGAGCTTCGCTGCGGATAATTGACTGCAAACTGGATCTAAAGCGAGATCAGGTTGGGGATGGGTGCTGGGAAATGCCAGGTGATTAGCGATTGCCTTGGGGCGTTACACGGAGCAAAAAATAAGGTCTTCTTAATTTTAAAACAAAGTGTAGAGTAGTGTAAAGTACAGACAGTTTCGATGAGCTGTTTTATAAGTTTTTGGACAGGAGAATTTGTTGGATCCTCTTTAATTCCTCAACGAAGGTTTCCTTTTTTTTTAAATATTGTGGTTAAGTGTCGCTTTATATGATCTTTTATTTTTTCGATTGGATATTTGCTTTTATTTGTATCAGAATATACTATATTATCCTGGGGGTAACGTTCCAACATTTAATATTAATTTTTGGTAGCAACTTTTATTCTTGCGTAATTTTTTTACGCAGTGTAGGGATAGCAGTTGAGTAACGCACACATATAATTCCATATTTATTTATGATCATCTAAGCTTTCATTGAGGAATATATACGTACTTTGTTTACAATTTAATGGGGAACGATCGTTAATCACGTTTTTTGCAAATTTCCCACTAAGATCGTTGGAGTGCCAAGAAATGAGAGCATAAAAAGAGAAAATATACATGATAGTAAAAGGTTAATAAGGTTAATAAGGTCAATGTGTGGAGCCAAGTAACCGGAACCGGAATGAAATGACAGATTTTCACATAAGATAGGGCCTGGAATCCTATAATTCAACAATTCTAGAATTGGCCCTGATATTTTAGATCCCCTTATCTTCTCAGCTAAACAGCATGAATTTCAGAAAGCCAAAATATATTCTTAATACAATTTACCGATAAGAACGTTTCAGGGTTTTGTTTTAGCTAGACAAAATAAATCTGATTTAGGTAATAGAAATTATTATTTATATTTTCATAGACTATACAGTTACCATTTATTTAGTTTTGGATATAAGAAAAGTTTTAGAAAGTTTGTAGCTTACTGAAGGTAAATATTACAATTCCGACCCATCCCTAGCCTCCCATAATCTTGCTCCACTTTACCCAACGACGTTTGCATACCCAATGGGTAACGTCTTATTGATTGATTACTCATGTGCTCCGCTTTTGTGCAATTTCAGACGGGCGATCGCAGAGGTCTACGGTTCGAGTCTGGAGGTTCAGGATTTCGAGGCCAGTCCGGCGCAATCGCGTTACAACATCAATAAATGGGTGGCACGTCACACGAACAACCGCATCGAGAACATCATCTCCAGCGATATTCCGCAGAGCACGAGAATGATTATGGCCAACGCCCTGTACTTCAAGGCCTTCTGGGAGACGGACTTCATCGATTCGGCCACTCGGCTGGATAACTTTTATCCGAACGGCGAGGGAACTGAGCCGGCGGTGAGGATCCAGATGATGGCCACCGGAGGCTCGTTTCCGTACCACGAGGATCCCCAGCTGGGCTGCAAGATCATTGGATTGCCCTACCGGGGTAACCTGAGCACCATGTATATCATCCAGCCCTTCAAGTCGTCGGTGTTCGAACTGATGGCCCTGCAGAAGCGTTTGAGCCCGGCTAAGATCGAGGACTTGATCGGCCAGATGTACAGGCGACAAGCTCTGGTGGCGTTCCCCAAGATGCATCTCACCGAGTCGCTGAACCTGAAGACAGTCATGCAGAGAATAAGTCTGGGCGGGATCTTCAGCACCGTGCAGAATGATCTCTCGCTGATCGCAGCAAACGAAGCTTCGAGGACGAATTCGCTGGGCGGCAACAGCCTGCAGAATCTGGAGGCCCAGCGAAGCGCGGGAGGAGCACGCTCCGATTTGGTGGTGGACGACATTGTCCACAAAGTGGACTTCAACGTCAACGAGCAGGGAACGGAGGCGGCGGCGTCTACGGTCACGTACCTCAAGAAATCCGGACCGGATGTCCTCTTCCGCGGAGACACTCCATTCATGGTGCTAGTGCGCCACGATCCCACCAAACTGGTGCTCTTCTACGGTCTCATAAATGAGCCCCCAGCTGCCGCTTAGTCCCAAGGATCCTAAATTATTAAGCTCTAGTTCCTAAGTTCGTTGACTTTTTAGTTAGGAAGCCGATAAATCATTTTGAATGATTCAAAATAATAAATTAAACAATAATACAACAATAATAATAGTAAAACTAACCAAAGGCTTTTTTATGGCTGGGTACTCTGTCTCGATTAAATTTAATGGATAAGCCTTTCATCTCTATCCAGAGTGTTTAATTTAATTTAAAAATTTTGTAGATATCTTTTAAATTTACTTGGAAAAAATGTGCCTTATAATATTAATATTAGGTTAATATTTCAAATCCTTACATTTGGTAAAGTTTAGTTTTCAGTTTCTGAAGTGTTTAGATTCGCATTACTACTCTCTTAATTGTGTTTCCTACAACTTTTAATCAAACATTTCATGGGGTTATTTTAAGGTTTTTCAATGTATTTATTAAATAAATAAATTTTATTTTAGCGATGCATCAATCAAAAAACTTAAGGATATATTTATTTATTTTAAATTCATATTTAAAACCGACCAATGTTAACCAACCGGTTATGTTAGCCCAACGGTTATGTTAACTAACATAACATGTCCCTGCTAAATGGAACAGCTGTTCACCCTCACTAACTTTCCAACACTGTTTTTAGCCGGAATTTCAATTGCGAATTGTTTTGCCAGAATTTTAATTCAGGTGGCTGAATTTGTGAAAATAAAGTTAAAATAATAATAAAACCATAACAAAATGATGTCCCTGCCCGACACGGATAGTGAGGATGAGCTGCCACCCGGCTGGGAGGAGCGGGCCACCGATGACGGCACCGTTTGCTACGTGAAGTAAGTCAAGGGTCGAGTGGAGTCGTAAACCGAAGATAATAAAACTTAATTAATATCTGTACCATTAGCCAGCAGGGCAAAACATCACAGTGGACACACCCGAGGACTGGTCGCTCTAAGCGGATTACGGGGGAGCTGCCTTTGGGCTGGGAGAAGTACTACGACGAGCAGGGAAAGCGGTTCATGTTCCTCAACAAGGAGACGCAGCAGCGGACGAATGTGGATCCCCGCTTGGCCTTCGCCGTCGAGGAGCCCACGCAGAATGTGGCCCAGGTGCGCCAGAGATTCGACTCCTGCTCCACCGCCCTGCAGGTTCTGCATGGCAAGGATTTGCACGGACGCACGGCCTTGATTACGGGCGCAAATTGTGGCATTGGCTTCGAGACCGCCCGTTCGCTGGCTCAACACGGCTGCGAGATCATCTTCGCCTGCCGGAACAGGACCACCACCGAGGCGGCCATCGAAAGGATCGCCCAGGAACGACCTGCAGCCCGGGCCCGCTGTCGATTCGCAGCCCTTGATCTCAGCTCCTTGCGTTCAGTTCAGCGATTTGCCAAGGAAATCAAACAGAGCGTTAGGTAAGCAAATAAACCTCCTAACTCAAATGGCATGTGGTTTAATTTTTAATAATATATTGCAGCCACATTGACTATCTTATCCTGAACGCGGGCGTATTTGCACTGCCCTATACAAAAACGGAGGATGGTCTGGAAACCACATTCCAGGTCTCCCACCTGTCGCATTTCTACCTGACATTGCAACTGGATACGCTGTTTGATTACAAAACACGGATCGTTGTGCTGTCATCCGAGTCGCACAGGTAAGTCGGAATTTAAACACAATAGCACGTAAATAGATAGAATGGATATGGGTTATGAATGTTACCTTCTGACATTAGTTATAAGGCTTATCTTAATTTAACCACGCGCTCATTTTCTTCTTGGCGCAACCTTAAAACAGTTAACTATCCATTGTAGAATGCAGAGCAAAATAATTATTCCTAATAATTGTTTCCGCTATACAAAAAGAGTTTTTATCTTAATCTTATAAGCTTATAATTGATTTCTTTTCAGTTTGTTGTTATACCCGTTACTCGTAGAGTAAAAGGGTATATTGTATTCGTGCAAAAGTATGTAACAGCTAGAAGGAAGCGTTTCCGACCCCATAAAGTATATATATTCTTGATCAGGATCACTAGCCGAGTCGATCTAGCCATGTCTGTCTGTCCGTCTGTCTGTCCATATGAACGCTGAGATCTCGGAAACTATAAAAGCTAGAAGATTGGCATTTGGCATGCAGCGCAAGTTTATTTCAAAAAGGTGCCACGCCCCCCCCTAACGCCCTCAATAGCTAATATACGATTTTAAAAATTTAAATATTTCGGAAAAGTAAAAATGCAGTTTTGTTGTGCCTATCAATACCTATCGAAATGTAGAAGTTTTGTTGTGCCTATCAATACCTATCGAAATGTAGAAGAAATTTTTTAAATCGGACCATTCGTTAAAAAGTTAGGGCTCATCAAAGTTTATATATCCATCTCCCTCGCACTCCCTTTAGCTGAGTTCCGTTTATTAGATAGTCGGGACACCAACCCGACTACAGAGTTCGCACTCCCTTTAGCTGAGTGACGGGTATTAGATAGTCGGGACACCAACCCGACTATAGCGTTCTCTCTTGTTATACCCGTTACTCGTAGAGTAAAAGGGTATATTGTATTCGTGCAAAAGTATGTAACAGCTAGAAGGAAGCGTTTCCGACTCTATAAAGTATATATATTCTTGATCAGGGTCACTAGCCGAGTCGATATAGCCATGTCCGTCTGTCCGTCTGTCCGTCTGTCCGTCTGTCTGTCTGTCTGTATGAACGCTGAGATCTCGGAAACTATAAAAGCTAGAGGATTGGTATTTGGCATGAAGATTCTTGGAGTTCCTACGCAGAGCAAGTTTGTTTCCAGAAGGTGCCACGCCTCCTCTAACGCCCACAATAGTTTATAAACGATTTTAAAAATTTAAATATTTCGGAATAGTAAAAATGCAGTTTTGTTGTGTTTATCAATACCTTTCGAAATGTAGAAAATTTTTAAATCGGACCATTCGTTTAAAACTTATGCCTGATCAAAGTTTTTATATCCCTCGCACTCCCTTTAGCTGAGTTACGTTTATTAGATAGTCGGGACACCAACCCGACTACAGAGTTCACACTCCCTTTAGCTGAGTGACGGGTATTAGATAGTCGGGACACTAACCCGACTATAGCGTTCTCTCTTGTTTTTATCTTAATTTAGCCACGCTTTCATTTTTTTCTTCTTCGACGCAACCTTAAAACAATAAACTATCAGTTGTAGAATGTGGAGCAAAATATTTTACCCTAATACTGGTTTCCATCAAAAAAAGTTCTTATCTTAATCTTATAAGCTTATAATTGAGTTTGAACATATTTTCCTTAATATTTCAAAATTATCAAGGAAAACCAATTAGTTACAAATATTTAAATAAAAATTAATTACTTGAAGTTCACACAGTTCAGAAAAATTGAATTAGCATTTAATACTTTTGTATATTTTTGCTGATCCCTATCAGTAGCCCTTGGGTTTTGCTTATATGTAATCTTATTGAAAATGTGATTCCAAAATCATGAAGATTCATAAAATCATAATAAGTTAAAGCCTGTTCAAATCTATCTATCAAAATCCCTGGCCTGTTTTCACCTACTTTGTGAAGAAATTCAAACGTTTAAAAGAATATCAATTATGAGTTTCTTTATAATCAGTTGAATTTCTCTCAGTGCTCCATTTAATACAATTTAGCTTATATGTTGATCAGTTACATTTTTTTTATTGCCGGCACTGTAAATCTCGTTTCAAAGTTCCAGCATTTGCCGGCAAGCACTTGCCATTATAGCAACCTGTTATTCTGTTTTTGTATAAAGTAATTTTGGCTAAAATCACAAGGGGATTTTAATTAATTGAAGTTGAATTTGGCACATGTCATATTCTAAAAATATTTATATTTTATTCAGTTTATAAGATGATGGAAAGTACATATAAATGGCTGTGATTTGCTTATAAATTCAGTCTGAATCTTGTCAACGGCCAAAATGCGATGGATTTAAAATCTTGATCATGTCCCTTAATTTTTAAAGTGAAAATTAACGAATTATTAGGGATTCGTATTTCAAAATGATGTTTATAAATCTACCATTAAATAAAAATAGATCTCAAAGATTACAGAATTTCCAAATAAATAAAATTTGAACACAGTGGATACTTCGTAGTCGACAGACACCCTCAGCTTTCAATATACATATGTGTCTGGCATTCCAAGTTGTCTTCTTTTATTTTTGCAAGTTGATTGCACTTTTATGAATCCGCATAGTGGACTTTGGACCGACCGGTTTCTTTTCGCGCTTTGGGGCCAAACTATTCATAGCGCAGGCCAGAAATAAATGTATTCCGCCTCAGTCATGCCGGCTAGTGTAGTGTTTTCCAAAATGTTTTTCTGTTTGCCCCGCATCTCGTGTTGTTTTGTTTACAAAATATGGTTTCGGTTTGGTCCGATTTCAAGGCGAAACGTAATTGAACTCGGCTTGGAATATATTATTTTTTCCCAACCAAAGGCTTCGTTTACATTTTGTGCTGCGCAATCTCAAACAAAGACCCAAAGAAAAATAATTACGACGCTGACGCAGCTGTGATTGTGCTATCAAAACCATAACCACTTCCCCAGTCCATAAACTCAGCCATTGATTTGTACATAACAACAATATGATCTCACTCACGTGCAGATGTAAGCACAGTGGAATGAAATAATTTAAAATGTGTGTCTTGATTCATTTTCATTATTTGGAAATCAACCCATAAAGTGTAGGCAACTATCGAGCTTGAAAAAGATTTGTCTTTCTATTTCCTTCACATTCAATTTTCTCTGTAAATTAAAAAATCTAATAAATACAAACAAAAAACATTTTATATGGCACAATCAAAGTAAATAACTTTTTTTAAAATAAATAAATTTGTATAAATATTTTAGTCATTTTCACATGACAAATATTAACAAATATTTTGAATATTCAATTTTTTTTAAACGTTTGAAACAAAGAACCCTCCCGAATTTGCAGCACATTCATGTAGTTATACACAATTACCCTAATGTGCGCTAACTCGCTTAATTAGATTGGTTAATTTGGGGGAACGAATGACCCACTGTGCATGCTGTCAAAGAGGAAAAATAAATCATTGGTGAACGAATCTCGTGAAGCAACGGAAGAAGCACAAAACCAAAATGAACTGAAGTGGATGTACAATGTACATACATAGTTGTTATTGGAGGTGGTTTTGTATCTGCTGCGTTCGTTGCTTTGCTCACGTACAACATTTTTGGCTTCATATCTTTCTCACCCTGGCGAACGTGCAACAAAAGTCTCGTGCGCTTTTTGGAGTACTCGCAGATAGTCATGTATGCCACCAAAAACGTTCAGATATGATGAATTACACTCAGTTCCTATTGGGGTCAATGTGAGCAATCAAAAGTCGGTGCTAACTGATAATCACTTTCAAATGGCACAAAAACAAATACTATTGCTTGTGCAATTTCAATTATTTTCACACCACCCATCAGAAATTCTCACTGATGAAGAAAAACACAGTCTTTATTTACATATTCTAAAAGAAACCAAAGCTATTGAATTCTCGGACTTTCCATACTGTTTATATCCACAACGATATTAACATAAATATCTAGTTAAAAGGTTTTATTCATTTTGATGTGGGAGTGAAACAAAAAACGTTAAAAACTTAAATGTTAATAATTTAAATTTTAATTTATTTAAAAATATAGAATATAGATACATTTTGGAGTAAGACTATAACGATCTAAAAATCCCAGTTGAGGGGTAAACAAACAAATTATCGTTTTTGCAATTAAAACGAGTTTCATCAACCATTTATCAGTCTGCAGAGTTTTTAATTTGCATTTAATATATTCATCCAGACCCGATAAAGAACACCTACATACTTGCTCAGCCAGTACCTACCGCAACAAAAAGAAAACAACGACAACGGGTTATATTTATTATGGATGGCGAGTACGGCCCATACTTATAAATAAAGCAGAATTTGCATACATTTTGCGACGTTATATTTACATCGCCCCCAAGCCGAGCGCTGAGATGGAGATTCAATAAAATGAAAACAAATCCAAAGTCCAAAATGTGCGCGCAGAGGTGTTTGTGGATAGAAATGTTTTCATGTTGCGGACTTGGGAGCTATGCGACTTGCACATGCGCTACTCATGAAGATGTTGGGGCTTCCCTTCCCCCTTGTCAGATGGAGGAGAATAGCTGGGTTCACTAGAGAGTTCAATATTTATATCCGAGTGTCCTTGTTTATTGTGTGGCTTTGTTTCAGCCAGCCACTTGTTGTCGCCATTGTCCGTGGTTCTGGGTCTTAGTCACCACTGTCATCAGTTATTGTCTGTTGATTCCGATTCCGTTAATGCCCCCTGCATCTCATTAAAGAAGAGCGTTTGGAGCCGGCTATGCCAGCCGGCAATGCGCCAATCAAGACTCGTTTTGCGATTGTCGGCCGGCGAGGGCAAAGTCCAATGGGTTCAGCTGGACAAGGAATGTTTGTGTGTGGGGGGGACGACTACTGGAAAAAGAAATGCGTCGTTAACAATCGCGATTCCTTGCAGATTTGCCAACCTCCCTGTGGAGAATCTGGCGGTGCATCATCTCTCGCCGCCGCCGGAGAAATACTGGAGCATGATGGCCTACAACAATGCCAAGCTGTGCAACGTCTTGTTCGCCCAGGAACTCTCCCAGGTGAGTCATTATGACCAAGTTTGGCTTAAATCGGGTCAATTAGATACAATTATTTTTAACCCTTTCTTGCAGCGCTGGAAGCAGCGAGGAATTTCTGTGTTCAGCGTACATCCGGGCAATATGGTATCGACCCATATATCACGGAACTATTGGTTTTACCGACTGCTCTTTGCCATAGTGCGACCCTTTACCAAGTCGCTGGTGGGTTGGAAAAAGAAAGAAAATGTAGTTTTCTAAAAACTTTCA
The DNA here is from genome assembly GCA_037075205.1 of Drosophila prostipennis. Lineage (NCBI taxonomy): Eukaryota > Metazoa > Arthropoda > Insecta > Diptera > Drosophilidae > Drosophila > Drosophila prostipennis. Next base: position 653,233 of record JBAMCJ010004908.1, on the reverse strand, counting down.
CTAATTGTTCTCGTTTACTCGATATTCCAGCAACAAGCTGCTGCCACAAGTATTTACTGCGCCACCGGCAACGAGCTGACGGGCCTGTCTGGACTGTACTTCAACAACTGCTTCTTCTGCGAGCCCAGCAAATTGTCCAAAAGTGCTCCGTTGCAGCAGCAACTGTGGCAAGTCAGCGAGAACTTGATTGCCGAGCTTCTGGAAGAGGAACAGCAGTAACTACTGTTAGATTTTAGTATATCTATACACTATGTGCAACAGGTAAATTTATAAGCTTTTTAATGAGGGAACGTCTAAGAAAATCAGCACTCGAGGGCAATAAATTCTACAAACTATTGTATTAATAAAGAAAGATTTTAAATATTAAAAAAACAGTTAGGATTCCAAAACGTTTAGATTTGAAAAACGGTCATTTTAATTTGTATTATGTTCCTAATTATTAGTTGTTGCTTTTTATGTTTATTACTGTTTATTATTACCAGCCGGATCATTCCAAATAAATTCAACGAATTTAACTTGTTAGCTTTAAAAATATTCTGTATTTTTTACACTATACAATAGTATTCCACGAGTATACATTTTCGTTTTTTTAGTTTTAATCAAGTCTTAATGGGTAGCATTTAAATAACAGCCTAAGTACTAGCTAAGGAACTCTTTGGGGACTAGAAATCGGAGACGCGTCCTTTGCGCTCCCAGTCGCCGTACCGCGTGGGCTCCGGTCCAGCGGGTCCGCCGATCTCGCCCGTGTAGGGATTGGTCTGGTTGGGCCACGGCTTGAGGGGCTCCTTCTCCTGGTAGGGATGGCGCGAGAATTCGTCCAGTTTGCCCAGCGGCGTCTTGGCGCGCAGCTTCTTCTGGAAGGCCATCAGCTTCTCGGTTCGGGTCTTTGGCTCCTTGATCTCCACCACCATGTCGCCACCGCCGGCTGCTGCCCTCCAGGCGCCGCTCGTCGAAAGATAGCTCACTGGTAGAAACAAAAAATTAGACCGTTAGGATCCGGACTTCTGCACTACAGTGGTCACTCGCACACACACACCTTGCTTGCCCACTTGGGGAAGGGCTCGCGCCGTTTGTCTGGCCATGGATTGCATTTTGTTTGGATTTGGACTTCTTAAATATCAGTTATGTTATGCAAGATGCCGGCAATTCTTCTGAGTTCGGTTTCCGTTTCTTCTTCGAAGTTATTCACTTGAATGTTTCACTTCCGCTCGGGAGTAATTGTCACTCGCTTGATTGTGCGCGTCTGAATTAAAACCGGAGGCTGAGATTCGCTTTTATAGCCCGCGTCGCGCTGCCTGCCGTTCAGTTTCTTTATTTATTTTCCATATGGTGGGAGGAACCTGAAAATGTACTATATATAGACGCAAAAATACGCTAAGTGGAGACGTGAACCAGCGGAGGAACACTTGGATGAACAGTTAGCTGTGACTCCAACCTCAGACGGTCTGGCAACGACCCTTCGCGAATTTAAGCTGGCAGTGCTGGTGTTTTAAATTCAAACCGATTGCCTATAAATAATAAGTTATGATTATTATAAAAAATGTTAACTTTGATTAACTTAACCTCCCGCACGTAACATTTTTCTTCTTGTTAACTTGATGTGGTGTAATAGAAAGAACTTGTTTATCTAGACAATTTAATAAAATTCTTAAACAAAAGAGAACGCTATAGTCGGGTGCCTCGACTATCACATACCCGTTACTCAGCTAAGGGCAGTGCAAGGGAGACGGAAATATTATGCTTTGATTGACATAACATTTTTATGAATAATCCGATTGGAACATTTTATGGATAAGTCTATGGGTATTGATAGTTGAGACACAACCTCATTTACACTGTTACAAAATCTTTAAAAAGGCGGGCGCTAGACTGATTTTAACTTTGTAGGGTTTTGTCGGCGTTAAAGTGGTAAAGTAAACCTTAGCGTCGAAGGTAAGAAAACTAACCCTACAAACCCAACTCTCCAGCTCAAGATCACAGCGTTCACAGGGACAGACGGAAGGAGAATTTCCTTAATCACTGATTAGGCAAATATTAACGTCCAAACGACACTCATTGCGTTGTTGACTGACAATATCATGTTGATTCTTTTAGATTCAACTTATACATGATCTTATAAAGGATAGGACTTCACTAGGGATTTTCCTATGCTAGCGTTTCCATTGTGCTGTCATACTTTGATCTGATAAATCCATCGATCGGTTAAATCAAACAATCTCACCCTTTTCATGATTTAAACTTCAGTTGGCCTGCGCTGCAAAGTGCACTGCTATAAGGTCGGGCGGGGCTTTCCTTATCGCCCTGAGCCATCGGCAATTGAGAGCGAGCGATTAGGAATTGGGGTCCGAACATTATCAAGACTTATCAGCCCAAACCCTTCAAGCAATAAGGTAAGAAACCCACAAAATGAATCGCAGGTTGAAGTTTACTTTATATTACTCGCAATGCCAATGCTCTCGGTTCGGGAAACTGTAATATTTCAGTCACTCACGGTATCGTTAAATGGTAACCCCACAACATGGAGCCATTGAACCGGAGAGTTGCATTTAAGCTCTACGCGATTAATATATATTACTATAAACTGAAGTCTTTAAGGACACTGAAAGAAATTATATTTAATCTTCAGACAATACACTCGACTAAACATAAAACATAATACAAATATTTATTAAATATGTGTTATTTTTAATCGTTCTTCATTCATTAAAAACTGAAGCAGTATGCTTTTTCAAAACATTTAAAGTCCACTTACATTTCTTTCAGTGCCTTCATTAACTTTTTGTAAAGTTCTGTATCATTTTATTCTGACATTTATGTTTATTTTTCTCGCCGTTCTATATAGCCGTCTTGTCGGATTGAAAATATTCTCCTACCGTCAGTTCAGTCGTTATCAAGTCGGCATTCGAAGAGGTTTGATCGCACCCCAAGACTAAGAATTACAGATACTCGAACACACAATCCATTCCGTCCACTGATCTAGTCAGGACGCGAAATAAATTAAATAAAAATAGTTCCACAAGTTTCTTAAGAGGCGATTCCGACGAGAGTATTTGCAACTTGAGTTGCATTATCAGAGGTGCCAGATAACCTCCACCCTACTGCGTGGACTTGGACTCGGATCAGATCAGATCAGTCATCATAAGGAAGTGGGAGAAATCAGACAATCTTCATCTCTAGCAGTGCAGACGCAACATCGAGCAAAGACCCCAAACGAGTGAGTTTCTTAAAAATATATCTAGGCCAAAGAATAAACTTTTAGAAATTCAAGTTATGAGTTGGAGATTAAAATAATCGATAAACTCGAAAGCGTACAAACAAAACTGATAAGAATGCGTAAGTCAGACAAACAAAAACCAACAGGAAATGTTTGTTAAAAAAAAAGTATTTTAAGTATAAGCAGAGAGTGTAACTATCAATTTAAATTAATTACATTAATAAAAAGTTTAAATATGCACGCTATTAGGTGAATAACCTAAATGGGTACAAAAACATAATTGCATCTTAACTTTTAGCTACATCAAAGAAATAAAAGTAAACTAGTACTTAGGGATTTATTATTTGCAAACGATTGCAACAATGTATGATTACTAAACTTTCGTTTCCTGCATTGTCTGCATTAATTTACCATTATTATTCAAATTCCAAACATTAAAACGTAGGTTCAATTAATGTTGGCTAGAATCATGATACTAGTAGTCCCATAATAAATGCGTTTCTTAGAGTACAGTGAAGCTTCAATTATTTGTACAGATTCTTGTGCCGTACAGAATGGATATAATTTCTATAAATTTAACGCTTTTAAAAATATTTGGTTATGTGACCTATATGTATAATGTATAAATAGTCCCCATAAATTACATAATAATTGACTAACGCTAGTGATAGTAAAAAAAACTTATTTTGCATAGGAAATGCTACATTATAAATTAATTAACACCAGTAATATACATAGGTTGATTAAAAACTAGTTGAGCATGGTCATTTCATATGCTAACTTAATTGTACGCGTATTTTTCTAATTTCAGGTGCAACACGACATAACTTAAGTCCCCTCCCACTACCATGATCGGAAAACAGCGCATTTTGCGGACCAGTGCGGTTGGTCTACTTTTGGCCACCTTCAGTCTTTTCTCGGTTGTTTACATGGAGCAGATCGAACGTTGGATGCTCGAGTGGTTAATGGTTCTCAAGCCGGGAACTCTGATTAGCAGCCTGTGGGAGTCCCCCTCCATGGATATAAACGTCGATCTGTATATTTTCAATTGGACAAACTCAGAGGACATAGGCGATCCTACAGTGAAGCCTCGATTTGAGGAACTCGGACCTTACCGCTTTACAGAGCGGATGCAGAAGGTCAATGTGGAGTGGCACGATGAGAACTCTACGGTGTCCTACAAGCGTCGCAGTCGGTTCGATTTCGTTCCGAATCTCAGTGCTGGTCTTCCCTCAGATCCCGTCGTGGCACCCAACCTGCTAATCGTGGGCTTGTACCAGAAGATGATGCTGTGGAGTCCCATGCTCCGATCTCTCATGATGATGGCCTTAAATATTTACGGCAAGGAGCAGACAATGATTCGGCCAGCCAGCGATTGGATGTTCGACGGATTCGATACGCCACTGATCAAGATGAGCAAAATGGTGCCGCCTAGTCTCGTTCCGGAGATGAAGTTCTCCTATGAGAAGATCGGCTATGCATATCCAGTAAGTCAACAGAGAATAATTGCTTGTTCAAAGATATTATAATACAGAAACGCCAACAAAATTATGTAGGATGAATGAATAATTTGAGTTTTTAGTTTAATCATTCCATTAAATGAATGGCATGAATTCCCAAAAAACAAGAAAGGAAGCTAGCTTCGGCCAGCCGAAGCTTTTATACCCTTGCAGATAATTCCTATTAATGACCAATTTTCCGATCGTTCCTATGGCAGCTATATGACATAGTTGTTCGATATTGATAAAATTAAAATCGAAATTCGAAAACATTTAAAAAGACTCATATCCCAGAGTAGAAGAGAATACAATAAAAGTCAACGAAGCAATAATTTATTTCCTATTATATTCCCATTAATTTTCCGATCGTTCCTATGGCAGGTATATGATATAGTCGTCCGATTTTGAAAAAATTGTATTCGAAATTCAGAATTAGATAAAAAATGGCATTTCCAAAAGTAGGAGGTTGTATGTTCAAAAATACCCAAGATATAATTTTTTTTCCTGACTATTCCTATGGGAGCTATATGATATAGTTGTCCGATCCGGCTCGTTCCGACTTATATACTACCTACAACAGAAAGAAGATAGCTTTAAAACTGAGAGACTAGTTTGCGTAGAAACAGACAGACGGACATGGCTAGATCGACTCGTCTAGTGATGCTGATCAAGAATATATATACTTTATGGGATCGGAAACGTCTCCTTCACTGCGTTGCAAACTTCTGACTGAAATCATAATACCCTCTGCAAGGGTATAAAAAACGAATGGCATTCCCATTTGTTAAAAATATCAACACAATTTAGTGGTTTAATCTGCCTGAATTTTATACACTTTCATTAAGTTGAATGAATGAAAAAATTCATGGCATACTATGATGAAAAAAAATGTTACACAGAGAGAATTCTGACGTTCTGAAATTGAGTATTTGAATTCTCATTTTCAGGATGTACTGATTTTGAGTACAAATTTTGGGAAAAAACTTATATTGAGTACAAATTGAACTCACTTTAAGAAAAAAAACTTGAATTGATCACAAAAATCTTAATTTTAGGAAACAAGTTCTTCAATTTCCAACTTGAGTACAAATATTCTCATAATGAGTATGACATTACTCACAGGAACCTTGTAAAAGGCTGGCCTAGGGAGTAAAAGACTCTTGCCATCAAATATTTCATAGCTAATGTCGTCCGGGTCGTGAGTTCAATCCCCATTCCGGTAAACACAAATATTTTTGTTTTTGTTATACTGTTTTTTTTTTTTTTTAAATTATTTTATTATGGTATAATCAGCCCAATTCCATTTAATGTTTAAAATCCAATTGATTGCAAGCATTACAATTTAAATCTTATACGCGGTTCGGACATTGCTGAATGTGATGCTTGTTTGGCTCAGCCGGTTAGTGTGCGCGTGCATGAACACAAGGGTCGGGGGCTCGAGTGACGGAGAAGGCGACTTGGGTCGAACAAAAATGAAGTTTGTTTTATTTATAACAGTTTAGTATTCACATAATTATGAAACAATTAACATATACTGTAAAGCTTAAAATAATGTGTAAGTAGAAAGGAAGTTCTCCGGATTGAGAATTTTTTTCTCAATTTAATCATTTTTCAGTACTCAATTTGAGAAATGGCAATACTCATTTTTAAAATACTATCCAAGTAAATTCCAAAAATGAGTACAGTTTGTACTCATTTTGAGGAAAAATGTACTTAATAAATGTATTTTGTACTCAATTTGAGTAAAAAAAATTTGACAAATTTGTACTGATAGTTAGTATTTTGTACTCAGAATGAGTATTTGTGTTCATGCTTAATTTTTGAGTACAAAAATACTCAATTTGAGTACAAATTACTTAAATAATTCTCTCTGTGTATGATTCAAGCAGGGCTCTACTCGCCATTGAAAAAAATAATTCAATTTCATTCATGTTTTATAAAAAACAATTCAATCGTCATTTATAAAATTTCATTCTGTTGTTGAAAGAAATCTTAATCTTATGCACCAATTGTAATCCTATAATTTTTAGCGCAATGGCAGCATGGAAATCTACGGCCATCACAATGTCTATACAGGAAGAGATGAGTTTAGCAAACTGGGTCAAATAGCTAGATGGCGCTACAACAACGTTACAGAAGCCAGTCCCAGGTGCAAATTGAAGGGAAGTGCCGGGGAGTTCCACCCAATACCGCTGGTGAAAGGCAGACCCATATCCTACTTCTTGCCCGATCTGTGCCGTGAGCTACAGGTGGACTATTCTGGCACCACATTATTCGAAGGCGTCGAGGCATTTGTGTACAAGGGAAACGCGCGCAACATGGCGAATGGTAAGTCCTACATCTTAGTTATTCCCTGTTCTCAAATCGACATTATTAACGTAAAATCCTATCCATTCTAGGTACTGACAACCCTGATAACAGTTGCTATTGCCAGGAGAACTGCCAGGAGGTGAGATCTGGTCTCCTGAACATATCCTCCTGCTGGTATGGGGCTCCAGTTTTTGCCTCCTATCCGCACTTCTATCAAGCCGATCCCTTCTACGCAGATCAGGTGGAGGGCATGAAGCCCGAAAAGGATCGCCACGAGATGGTCATTATGTTGGAGCCCAAAACCGGAATGCTCCTGGAGATCAAGGCCCGCATTATGGCTAATTTGTTGGTCGAACCCAAAACCCATTTGTAAGTCGACTTTTGGAGCTTGATATTAGCTCTAAAATGGAATTGTTTTTAGAACAGGTGGTCAATGATTAAAATCACACATGATCACGGTTTAACAGATATCTTGTTCATCTAAATTCTGTTAGAATCTTGTGGTACACCGGAAATATTGAAAAAGAAACATTCCCTTTCTGATTCTTATCAGAATTTTTAAGTGTCCGTTAGGCTGTGGCGATGTAGTTGAAATTTTCCAGACTTTTTTGAATTAAATTATTTTTATACGAAATATAATCTCAGGAATTTCTTAACTTATCTGAATTTGTAAGTGTTTCCGTTGGAGCTATGGCGATATATAATATGTAGGTCGCCATCTGGCATTGCGGAAACTTCCAAGACTTTTCAAAATAAAGTTCTTTCTAGATTTTAAAAACATACAAAAAAAATCATATAATTCATCTCAATAAAATAATTTATTCAATTTACCTATTCTTTCAGAATCTATCGAAACGCGAGAAAGACCTTCTTCCCGTTGATCTGGGCGGATTATAATGTGCGCATCACAGACGATCTTCTAGCTTACGTGAAGCTAATACCAATCCTAGAGTTGGTGGGCAAGATCTGTGGTATTCTTGGCGTGGCTCTGGGCGTGCTTATGGTCTTCTGGTATCCCCACCAGCTTATTTGGCAGAAAAGCCTGATGCAGAAGATCGAGATCAATGCCCTGGAGACGAGCAGAACGTCTGACACCATTAAAAATAATGGTGTGGAGGAGTCGCCGCTGTTGATAGGATTGCAATACGCGGGAAATTCAAACTGAGGGTTTAGGCTTATTGATGTGTGGATCATGTCATAATATTAAGTTTGCAGGGTTTTTCTTGCCTAGTCTAAAGTTAAAGCCAATAAATGGTAAATGGTGTTCAAATACTCGGTGCCTGAAGAGTATCGAATTTATAGATTATGTACATACTCGTTTTTCTTTTTTATTACTATAGCTTGATCGTTTGCATTCGTTATCACATGAATCATTCAGTTAAATAAAGCACCAAGGAAAATAAATAAATCGCTTGTTACTGATAAAAAAAACTGTGAGGAAATAATAACGCATACGATTCGCATAATATTAGTCTGAAATCGCGATGCGCTTACCCGATTCAGAACCGATTGAAGAAAATACATTAAACAATACATAAATACAAACCAAAAACTGGTTTGGCAAAAAACCAGAGAGAGAAAAGAGCGCGGAGAGACCTATGCTCTGCTCATTTGCGCCGCTATCTCATAACACCCTACAATTGGTGATGTCGATTAGTTTACGTTTTTAGTGAGTCAGGAATCAGGAAATATCGAGGTACAACTTTAAAATAAAATAAAATATTGAGACAAATTTAAATATTTGGAAAAAAAGATGAACTTAAGAAATGAATGCGCTAGAAAGAGTCCACTACATTTGTACATCCCCGTTTTCGAGGGATGTTTGTGCCGATCAGCTGCGCGCTCAAGCCATTCTCTGTGGGAAGACAGTTCTCATAGCAGCTGGTAACACTTTACCTCCAAATTTAACACTGACGCCAAGGGTAATCGACAGTCGCCGCAGCCGACGCCGTTTTTGCCTCATAATGAAGAATAAATAATTGCTGCTTGTGGCGACTCTTTGGAAAATACTTATTTAGTCGCAGGCGCGGCGCTGCTCAGACACGTTCGTTCGCGCGCGTTAGTTCAAGATCAACAATTAACGGTGCGTCGTCGCCCCCTTCCCGAAACCCTGCAAGTGGGAGCGAGACGGCAGACCGCAAGAAATAGACGCGTGCTGAGAAAAAAAACAACACAAACGCATCGGAGAAACGATCACAGACTTTTACTTAGACAATATTTACACTGCCGCTGCAATTAAAATTGATATCAATTGAAAAGTATTTGAAAAAAATCGGAAACGTGTCGTGCAAGTGGAAAAATTGTTGTAAATTAATAAACAACAAACTGCAAGAAAATGTAAGAAAAATATGAAAAACAAGGAAGGAGAGTGCAGAACAAGAGAGAGAAAGAGAGCGCGCAAGTGCGGGAGAGTTAAACGTGCCCGTTTTCGAATACCTTTTACTGCTCATTTAGATAATTTTCTTAGGCAAACACAAAAAGAACCACATAATAGTTCTTAACTTTTGCGTGGATAGGGAGTTGTGCATTCCAGAACTATGACGCATGGCGATGAAATGGCAAAATGACTGAAAAGTACGAATTATGTATATTTTCGTTGGCACATTGCACTGTGTTGCGGGTTATTTTTAGGCTAAAAGAGCAAATAAAGCAGCTTGATGAGCAAACACATAGAAAACATTGTCAACAGGTAGCGGAAGTGACGGCCAAGGTTCAAGGATAAAACTAGTGTTAATATTTTCATGTTCATTACCTGTTGAAAATCGCAATTGTGCGAAATTCGCGTGATTGATGTTTGGCCAAATGATTTGGCAGTATGTGAATGTGAAGTTCATAATCTGGTGTAGTAAAGCCCGAAATAATCAGAGCGCAAAAGCGGGCGGCGGCAGGGGGTGGGCGTGGCCTGTGGGGTGGCATTGTTGTAGATAAAGAAAAATAACCACAACAAAAACGGGTTTTTCTCTTAACCTCGCTACGTGTGCATTAGTAACAAAAAACAAAAAAGTCATCGGACGCAGTACGTGTGTGCTATATGTACAAAAAAACACTCTACATATACTCAAAAATCGTTGAATTATCACCAATATGGGCAGTAACTAAGGCCAGAAATCCCCCAGCCAGCAGTTGCTAACCAGCCCCAAGAAGTGTAAACAAAATTCACTATAACGCCCCCACAGCCCGCCCTTGCGCACTACGGATTTATGGTTGTGTCAGGGTATGGAATACGTTTTACTTAATATGAAACATGGAGAGGTGAACGTGTTTTCGATCCACTCCCACAGTCGCGAATCAAAACAAATAATACTCGAGGAATGTGCCGCCGCAGTGAATCACCGACTTTCCAACCTGAAAACATCAATAATAGTATTAAAGTTCGGAGTCAGCAAACGGAAATAAAAACCTCGAATCGATAGTACTGAAGTTCGGAGTCAGCAAGTTTAAAAAAAACCCTCCACTCAATGGTAGTAGTACGGTGCTTTTTTGTATTCTTTACAGTGGTGTCAGAATTCAATAAGCAAAATTTGCTTTAAAAGATTCTTAGAAATGTTACTTAAAACCCGAATCAGTAAATTTTAATTGAGCAGCGCATTTATAAATTAATAGTTTAGTTCAATAGTTCATTTTTTTTTTATAACTTAGCAACTTGTTGTTCTAGTACTGACCTATAAAAGCAACATTGATTTGCTAACAGGGCCATGTTACGCTTAACATTTCAAAGGTATTATGCCAACGGTGAAAGACGTGCAAACACCACTTAGTGACTAAGTGTGGCTAATCAGTGTTCAATATATAAAAATACTATAGTCTGAACTTAGATTCCGTGTATTGATAACTCTGGCTTCATGCTCTGGTACCTCCTGACGTAATTCCACTATTGGAGAGAACAATTTACTTATTTAAGCCAGCCCTTAGGACCGGTTTAAAGCAACCCCCAAAAAAACAATACCTTACATTTGTACATACATATCGACATGCATATAGGCAATTATTTCGTTAATTTATCTTTGTACAGTCATACATCTATACCTCGGTTAACTGGTATACACTCAAAAATGTATTTCCAATTTGGAGTTCATAAAGAATTTTTTTACATTTTATACATTTTATACATTTTTTTAGGTGGTTCGCTGCAATAAAAGCTTCACTGTAAAATTACATGCTTACACGTCTGTATGACACTTCTAGGTATTCATTTTAGTACTTATTTAGTTTGCGGTTTGCCCAGTGCAAAGTGAATACTTTATTACAATTAGACAGAAAATGTATAAAATTACGTCGCAGCTAGACTTTGTGATCACTATTTATGCGGCGGCGCGTGATTGAATGCTCTGCCGCTCTCTTTCTCTCTCCGCAGTCTAATGTAATTTTCTGCCCGGAGTTCCCCGATCCTCAGAAAATCGGGTGTCGAGCCTGCTGGGCCTCGAAAGTGTGATAAGACTGTACAGTGGTCTATCAGCCAGACGAGCGATAAGCCCGCACTTCTCACATCAACGCCACTCTCTCACTCTCTTACTCTCTCCCCATATAGACGCTAATAACGGGATCGTAATCGTGGCGAGGGTTCCACACTCAGTGCGAAGCAAGAGATCGGTCGAGGAAGACGCCCCTCTATATAGAACATCGATCCCCAGCACCAACATCAAAAGGCGGATACCTCAAGATGACATCACGGGCGCGTCACTGGGCCCGACTGGGCATCGTCGTTCTTGGGATCTGCTGCATTGCCAGTGGGATTTACCTCTTCCGCAACTTTATCGGAATGTTTACACGAGCGCGCGGCAAGGTTAGTACACTCCACCTATTAATATCTGCAGTCTGTTCGATCCCATCTTATCGGGTTCGATTACAATCGATTCCGAGACCTTTGGGTTAAGTTTCGCAAACCGACCAATTGGCAAAATGTGCAAAGGTCAACTGGGAGGCACATTTACATACCATTTGGATCGGCAGGAACCAATTTCTTCCATTGATTGAAAACAATTGAAATGTTTTCAAAGACACTGAAAATGGAGCGTGTGCAGGTGTTCGAGTAATAAAAATCACCCGAAACCATCAGATAAGATACGGGCTAAAGCTAACAGCATTCGAAATGATCCATCAAATTCGTCGATAGGTTGGAAAATCACTTTTAAGATCCCATTAGGAGATCCTATACCTTCGTCTGTGCTTTTAATTAGCATGTCAATGCTATCATTGTGTTTATTCTCTGTATGTAGAGTGCTTAGTCACGGGAATTAAAGCTTCCATTGAAAAGCATTCCCCTTAAACTTTAGTGCAATGAACTAAGGCGAGGAACCTTGTTCAAAAGAGTATTAACATTAACATATTAAAAATCACCTAGATCGACCTATGTTACTTTTGTCTTATACTTAAAAGCAAGGCACTAATTATACAAGTTACTTTTTCTTATCCGTCTTAAGGAACATTGAATTCCAAAAAATCATCAATCAAAATGAATCAATGAGATAATTTTTTGTTGGCCAGGTGTTATTTGAGTCACGAAAGTTTTGATCATGATTCCTTTTTTGATTTAATGCTTACTCAAGTCGACTAATAATAGTTGGTGATTAATTGACTTTATCAAAAAAGGGCACAGCTATCAATGTGAATCACGGGATTCAATACGGGGTCAATAATCCAAAATGGAAGTTTTCCCCTATGTTGCTTGTTTCTGGATAGGCGGAAATTCCATTCGAAATGTTGGAGTTGCGGCCGCGAAACTGCAATGGGTTTTGCTATCTTATCTTGGACAAAACCTGAAAAAATAACCCATTTAGCGATAGCCATGTGTTCGATTAGACAACGCTTTTCGCTTCCATACGTATACGAATATATGGCGAAAAGGTTCATAAATGGCCTTAACCATCCAGACCAGGCATGTAACCACACTTGTCCAGGTCCAATGACCCTGACCGAACACCTGTGCTCTACTTCGATTCGAGTCCAGGCAGACATGTGTAAGCCATTAGGATTATACAAGGCTTGTTGTGCATATTGGCGAAACCGCTTAGAACCCAATTCGAATTTCTTTTTATCAGTTTAGTCATTTCCTGTAGCCCAGTCGCAGTTCCAATTATAAAGATTATAGGGTTCTGGGCAATACAAAATGGTGGCCCACGGGTCTACGATCCAGACAAGCGTTAAGTCTGTCATTCTGGCTTACAATGATTGACGGCTGATAGTACTCACCCAGCGAACGCATGTAATCGCACCAGCACCTGCAGTTTTTGCGGATAGAGCCCTTTAAGATAGCTAGAATTTGCATTCCAAACATTACGTTTTTTTACTCATAAAAATACATTTATTTCATTTCGGCAAAAGGTCAATCAGGACAAAATCTAAGAAGTTTTAATATAAGTTATTCGTGATAGCTACACACAAAAAAAAAAACTATGTAAAATCAACGATATAATAGTGAAAACTGCCCCAACCAATAAATAATAGAAAATGACCCAAAAAATAGTAGATTACCTAAAAAATAGTAGATGACCTACAAAATAGTATTTTACCCGAAAAATATTGTAGTTTTTTTAAATTTATTTTTTTTAACTATTTTTATTTTCAATTTAACTTGTTATATTAATTTATATTGAAGTTATTTATAGACACTTACATTTCACAGATACTTAAACTTACAAATCAGGTTTCTTGCCTCCGCTGGGAATCGAACCGGGGCCGCAATCGTCGGAGTCGAGCACTCTAACCAGTAGGCCACAGAAGAATGATTTTCGTAGAGGAAAATCTTTTGAATTGAAATCAACATTTAAAAAAAAAAAAAGGAAAAACATCATCTGCAAAGGCAGGATTTGAACTCACGACCCAGAGATTATGAGTCGGATACTCTAACCACCCTAAGTCCAGAAAAATAGTTGACCTACAATTTATAATTGTATTTTTAAAACAACAAAATACATGAAGGAAAAAAATAGTTTTGTTACGATATTAATTGTGGTGTCACTATTCGATGCCCCAAAAAATAAAACAACAAAATACACGCAAACAAATAAAATAGTTTTTCTACGATAATTATAAAGACGTTACTATTAATTTTCCAAATGAAGAAAACAACAAAATACATGAAAATTTCGTAAATAGGTTTTTCACTATTTTAATTGTTAAATACTATTCAATGAACAAAAAATAAAACAACAAAATACATGAAAAATTCAGAAAATAGTGAACTACTATTTTTCTATGTTAATTTTACATAGTTTTTTTTTTTGTGTGTATGATAAAATACTTTTTGGAAGTTGATAAATAGTTTTAGGAAAGGTATTTGTATCACTCGTATTAGGCGTTGGTATCATTACGTTACATAAATGTTACTGATTCATAAAAAAAGCATTTTCTTTTCTTATATTTTTCTGCGATAAAATCGTATTTTTTTGCGATTCCTGAAAAGGGTCATATCTCTGAAGCGAACAGTAAGTCAATTGTTCAAAGGCAATTTCAATATGCACAAGTTCTCCCCTCGAAATATTCCATATCAATTATGGAACCTCCAGCGGATACCAATTGCACAGATCATTCGTGAACTTTGATCGGTTGTTCAATATGCACATTGTCCATAAATTCAATGCGCAATTTTTCATCAACGAATTCGATTGCTGTGACAATTTAGCAACCAGTTATCCTCAATTATAACAAACTTATGTAAATCGTTTATCATTGAATATTGATCAACCATTACTTAATTCAATGTCAAGTTTATCCCTAAATTAAATATATTTTGCCTTTTTAGGAAATGGCGCTGACACCCACATCACGATCATTCGAGGGTTGGAAGGTTTCCCCGCTGCCCCTCAACTTTGATGTCTACCTCTTTAACTGGACGAATCCGCAAGACTTTTATGTGGGATCAGGCAAAAAGCCGCGATTCGAGCAACTCGGACCCTATCGGTTTCGGGAGCAACCCGACAAGGTGGACATCGAATGGCACAATCAGAACGCTTCAGTGTCGTTCCATAAGAAATCCTGGTTCTACTTTGATGCTGCCGGCAGCAACGGAAGTTTGTCGGATATTGTCACTACAGTCAACACCGTAGCCCATGTAAGTTCTTAACAAATATAATCCGGCTGTTATTGCAACACAAAGAAAGTTCGTAGTATTTAGCATATTTGATTAAATTCAACATATAAAAATGTATCCTTTTTCACAGGCTGCTGCTAGACGGGCCGCTGACAGCTGGATTGGGAAAGTAACTCTCAACATTGGTAATTCTGCCTATAATCAGGAAGTGACCGTCACGAAAACAGTTGATGAGATGCTTTTTAAGGGCTACGAGCACCAGTTCATAAAATTAGGCAAGTTTATAAGACCCCAAGATGTTCCCTACGCGCGCGTAGGCTTCCAGTACCCGCGGAATGGCAGTGCAAGCTTTGATGGAGACATTAACATGTTTACCGGGGTCGACGATATTGCCAAAATGGGTCAGATTCATACGTGGAATAATCTAACCCACACGGGAGCTTTTGAGGGCAGCTGTGGGATGGTTCACGGTTCCATGGGCGAGTTCTTTCCGCCCAACCTTGGCACCGACGACAGCGTCTACATGTACATGCCCAAGATGTGCCGGGCCATACCGCTGGACTACACGGAAACCGTCACCGTGCACGGCGTGACCGCCTACAAGTTCAGTGGCACTACCCACGCCGTGGACAATGGAACACTGCACCCAGAGACGAGTTGTTACTGCGTCGGCGGCAAGTGTATGCCCATCGGAGTGATCAACATAGGACCCTGCGCCTTCAACACATCTGTCTACATGTCTTTCCCGCACTTTTACATGGCGGATCCCAGCTATCTGGAGGCCATCGAAGGTCTGCGACCAGAACGCGAGAAACATGAGTTTTTCATGACGCTGGAACCCAATGCGGGCGTGCCAATGGACGTGGGCGGTGGCTTCCAGGCCAACTACTACATGGAGCCCATTCCGGGTATAAGGTAAGTAACTACAAATTAAAGAGAATGAAACATTCAAATAATTTGGAAATTTCATTGTAAACATTTTTTAAGTTGAAAGAACCTTTGATTTCAAAACTAACACCAACTTGTTTATTTTCCAACAAAGATGAATTCTTAAATATTTTAAAACAAATATTCGGAGTCAGCCTTTTGCGAAACTATTTGAAGTTTTTTTTCCTTTCCTTACATACAACTTAAACTAATCTATTTATTTTTTCAGCCTCTACGCAAATGTGCCAAAGGTTATGATTCCGATGATGTGGTGCGAGGAACGAGTTCGGGTCTCAGAGGAAATCGCCGCCGACATCGCGCTGGTTCCACTGATTGTCCTGGTAGGACAGATTATAACCGGCATCCTGCTGGCCGGCGGCCTCATATGCACTTGCTGGTACCCGACGCGGCAGGTGACGCACTTCTGTCAGAGCGATCCCAAGGCCAAGGCCAAGGCCAGTGCCTTCAATCCTTTGGCCGCCTTTACTGTAAATTCAGCTGAAGCCACGGCTCCAGTATGCCAGATCTTCCGCAACACTACCAGTTCGCCGGGCAACGACCGAGTTGGAGTGCGCCTGCTGGATTATAATCGCGATTCCGGATTGAGGGAGGAGAGCGGGATTACGGAGAGCTCGGCCAGGGAACGACTGATCGGCGAGGACACGCCCGATGTTTTAGTTAGATAATACATGCGTTGGCATCAAGCCTTTCTGACGGTGCCCCCAACGATCATTTGTCTAAGACTCATTTACGTCGCCGTAGCTTAGAATAGCATAAAGTGATGAAGCCATTCTGCCTTAACCATGCCACAGAGGCTGGAACCAATTGCTCACCGAGGACTTCGCTCCGGAACACATCGCATACCACATTAGCACGCACATTAGGAGTTCCCTCAACACATCTGCACGCTCTGCAGACAGCGAGAGAGATTAATAAGATTATTTATTTTAGTGCCAAAAAAAACAGAAAACCCAAGCAAAAGTCATTAACTATTTTAGTAGGCTAAACTAAAACTGTAAATAGAGCGAGTTGTTAGGCGCCCCATCAAAGGATCACTCATTTCCCAAAATTGTTGAAGTTAAAACTGCGCATGCCCAAAGTATTTATATTTATACGAAACTGCACAACTTTGTCAAGCGATTATTTACGTTTTAATCAAAGTTGAGATGAAGTGATAAAGAAAACATATTGAACAGAACATAGGGAGCGAGGAGATTTCACCTTTGCTCATTTAGATAGGCTTGAGACTAGGCAATTCTTGTTTTAAGTCTTGTACAATTAACACTAACACTGCAAAGATTTCGCATATCCTATGTAAATATGTACGTCAATCAGTGTAAGACTTAGATAGTAGAGCACAGCTGTGAAACCCGGAAATATTTCCAAAAATTCCTTAAGATAAATTTATAGAACAGAATAAATTTAAAAACATAAAATCAAGATATCAAGGAGGGACTTTTAATAGTTTTAAATAAATAGTTATTGAAATATGGATTCCCTACCATTAATTTCCAAACATATCATATCGTATTTTGAATTTAAAGAAGAAGATAATAAATCCACTTAATGTTGGGTTTATAAATATGTTGTTGTTATTAACACATTTGATTGAAACTACATTTTTAAATGAAAACATGTTGCTTATAAAAATATTACACCTAAATAATTTTGATTACATCTGTAAGACATATGAATTTTAAATGAATAATAATTGAATTGTAATATAGTTTATGAACCCAATGCGATTTCCAAAAATTCCATTTAACAGAAGAAAATAAAGCAATCGATATATTAAAGTATAACTTTTTATTACCCAATTACTCAGATTGTGATGTTGTATAAAAATTGTTTAATTGACAATGGTACCTATGTATGTATTTAAATCACTAAGTGAACACTATTATATTCGCTGGAGCCAGCTGGAAAGGGCCCAAAAGCACAGGCTGACGAAGCTGAAACTGAACAGGGACTTGAAGGTGCTGGCTCCGTTGCCTGCATTTCCCAGGTCCAGTTGTGAGGCCAGCTCCTCCGGCACGTCCAGGTAGACTCGTTCCAAACCAAAGCCGAAGATGAGCTGGCGCAGCTTTTCGACATCCACATAGTCGCCGGCCGATGACCAGATGGTCAGTGTGCTTTCGTTCGTCTCGTTGACCGCGGCAACCAGTCGATGCAGTTGCTCCTGGCTGTTGGCTGCGATTCCAGCGCGCACGGGAAAGGTGATGCCCTGGCCGGTGGAGAGGACATTGTTGGCGGTCAGGGATTCCAGCATGGCATCACATTGATCTTGTGTGTACTCGCCGTCGCGGAAGTCGGCGCCCCAGTTGGTTGTCCAGCCGATGGAGAGCGCCGCCTGTTTGTAGCGCATGCAGCCGGCGAAGAAGCGATCCGCATCCACAGGCACTGTTTTGTTCTGATCTACGGGACCACTTAAGATGTCGGCGTTGATCCAAACAGGGTAGGTCATCTGTAAAACAAGGAGTATTATTTATTTTTAACTTTCTTTTCAATAAAATGCAATTTTAAGAGTAGGCCGAACTTGTGTAATTGCTATTTAAAATTCATGCTGATATTGAAATTATGTGATTGTATCGGGTCTCAAGTTAAGCTTATTTTTTATTTTCAGGGTTTTGGCAATTGTCGAAACACACAGAAAACAAATTGCCACAAGATCAGATTGATATGAGCTGGTCCATTTTACATTTTTAAAGATCATGTTATTCATATCATTTTGTTATGGATAAAGATTACATTTGAATCATAAATTTGACATAAATTATATCGGCTTTTTATTTATATGAAATAAGGTAGAATTGATCCCATTTCATATCGAATTTTTTTTCTGTGCATAAATTAATGTGATTTTGAATAATGTTTTATCAGTATCTTATTTAATTTCTTTACTCACGCTAGGAATATTTTTGTCCAGAATGTCCAGGGAGCCCTCGAAAACCTCTATGGACTTGAAATCGAGTTTGACGCCTTTTTCCAATCCCTCGTGATTCCGGTTAAATTCCATGATCTGATTCAGAAATTCCGAGAGCGTGAGATCGGAGATGACTGCCGGCGGATGGGCCATGACAGGCATATCCTCGCCCTCGCCATTCAGTTTGCCCAGAACAATGTCCGCCTCAATAAAGTCGATTTTAGCTTTAACAATAGGATTTATATAATAGTTATAAATATGATTTTAGCGGCATTCTTACCTGATTCTGTGAGGACCTCGTCCAGCAACTGTTGACTGTTGACCGCATGTGCCCAGGTGATGGCGGTCAGGTTTGTGCCCCATACCTTCACCATATCCGAATCTTTCAGCAATAAATGCACGATCTGGGGATCGGTTGGGGATCTTTGCTCGACCAGTTGGTACTGATAAATGCTGGCGTTCAGAGCAGCCCCATTGATTTTGGCCACGAGCACTGCGAGTGGGCGAATAATATGGTATTAATATTCCATAATTGAGCTATGGGACGCACAGAGGGCATTATATGGGAGATAGATAAGCCCGTTGGCTTCCTCCTTACCTTGCCTACTGCTGGCACGCAGGCAAAGACAAAGCAATACAATATCAATTTGTTTACTTCTCTTTAGGCATGTGTGCGTCAATGGAGGGAAATAATTTCCAATTCAATTCTTTTGATTATTTTTATGGAATGCGCTACGCTGCGATCTTATTCCACTTTCACCGAATGCTGCAATTGTAATGCAACTGCACAACAATATTTTGCTTCGTTCTGTCAGCGACTCCAAAGCGCAGACGCGGAGAGCAAACATAAATGAGAATAACGAGAAATGAAGTCATCTTCTGAACGCCGAAGTTTATACACCCTCGAAGTTATTTCGGCAATGACTTTTTATAACAGAAGTGTAAAATATTTAATTAATTTTTATAAACCGAATTTTTAAAAAATATTGAATTCTATAGCTAAGAAAAGATTATAAATTTTAATGTCAAATATCAGCCTTTAAAAATCTTAACGTTTCAAATAAAACACCTCTTCTCTATAAATTTAAATTGTATGCAACTATGTATTCTTGAAAACAATAAAATATTTCTTTTATTGCATTCCGATATACATTTTACATAATTCCCCTATGTGAGAATACACTACCGAGAGACAAATGATGCAGATAAAGTGTTAATTTAAATTAATGAATGCTTTACCAAGTAGTAGGGACATCAGTAGAGCTACATTTGATGAACCCCCGTTACTTGAGGGATCAGCGCACTTGCAAAACTTAAACAACATCTTGGACCCACGGTTAGATAAGAACTGAATGGCTCGAACGTGCTATGTTTTTAGTAAGTCTTATCGATGGCCGTTGCTGATTTGATTAAGCATTGTAAAATCTAATCTTTTGAGTGGGAACATTATCCGCTTGACAATGGGGAAACTTTTTCTGAAATATTCAAATTACACTAGCTTACAAAGTGAAAAAAAATATTTGTCATGATCGAAGTGCCATATTTTGATATTTGTTTCACTTCTTCAATTGTATTTTATATATGTATCTATTTATAAAACTCAAAACTAGCACTACCTTTTACAAAAGTTTTTAAGTTTTGGGAGTCAATTTTTTGTACTGCTCTATCTTCCTGCATAGGAAATTTGCTTCACATTATTTAATGAAATCTCAAACAAGCTGACCTGGGTTTTGTCGCTCATAATGTACATTCACTGAAATCCCCGAAATTTAAAATTTAAGGCTAAAACACGCCATCTACAACTTTGAAAGAAGCGAATTTTGAATACGCAAAAATTTGTTAAGTCGATAAAAACAGCTGATTTGGTTATCGATTTCACAGAGTGTCAAATCTGTTATAATTAACAGACCATATGGTCTGTTATGCGCTAAAGAGTATTTAACCAAAGTTCGGACTTTTAAACGAAAACGACCCTGTCTCTGCCTTTTGTGTCATGATGTTCAAACTGGTTCGACTCGACTTCTCTCTTAAATTTCCGCACTCTTTGGCGGGAATTTTAAATGTTTGGACAAAGTTATTTTAACCTTTTACTTTAAGAAAGTATTGTACTATTATTGGTTGCACAGAGGTGAACTTATGTACATGAATAATATTTAATCGACCGAAAATCTCCCTGTTTTTATGAAAAAACTTAAACTTTAATTCATTTGTTTCGAAAGTAATATCCACCTACAAAAGATTTTAATAGCTTGTGAGAGTGAGTTAAGTTTTCTGCTGAGTTAGCATTAGGAGTTAGGACATTCAGGTAGCCCCATGTTAATTAACATATGTTGCTCAAATGCAACCCTTCAATTTAGCAAGGATCCGATCCTCGTCAAAATACCATAAAATACATAATTTGTGAATTTTTAGGATTTTATGCATTTTTTGTCCATTCTAGACGCCATCATTTCCTCCTCTTTTCTGGAAGCATTTAATAACATGAGTAGGACCGTGCAAAAAAAATTATAAGCAGTGCCAGGAGTGCCGGGCCACCCCCAGGGATGGCCTAGTCAAGCACTTAGCAGCCGGGTGCAACAAAGAAGCTGCTACTGTGGCTTTCTCTGCAACACTATGTCGGCAATTGGTGCGTCACCAAAGCTGCCCCGAGGACGACATAGTGTTGCTCAGGGAAGCCATAGCCAGAGCCAGATCTGGGACACGGGAAACAACATCATCCCCCGCCGGCTTCAAAGCCTCAGGCCCGAGGAATATCCCTTCTTAGGCCGGCCTTGCAGAGATCTCTGCTCAGGCCGGTCTCGGAGAGATCCACCACAAGACATGCGCCATAATGTCCAAATGTGACACGGATGTTGTGGGCGAGAAGTTAATTTTTAATATTATAATATTTACAAATATGATACAAATAACACAGGAACACAAAATTAAACTTTGTGAAATTTCCACGAACCATTTCACGTTTTCCATGATATTTGGGTGCTCCTGAGTAAATGTCCCATACAAAATTATTTTCCATCACCTACAGGTTCCGCGGTATAGCTAAGAATACAAAAAACCGATGTTTGCCGACATTTTGAATTACGTGGCCTATATAATTGGACTTACCTTTCTTATTATCGCTAGGACCTACTCTCAATACATCACGGCACTACTAAAAAGTAGTCCGCATTGTGAAATATTGCCCATGTCTTTGGAATTCGACGCCAAAGTTGAAAATCACAAAATTTTAAAGATCTCTCTTTAAAGATCAGGGATATCAGGATAACGATCCAAAGCATTCAGCTTGGATAGTGAAGGCTTGGCTGGTCTGGAACTGTCCCCACTTCGTGATAACGCCTGCCCAGTCTCGCCAGACTTTAATGTCATAGAAGATGTATGGGAAATATTGGACATAGCCATACGGAAGAGGAAGATTGGAAACAAAAACGACCTCAAAAGGGAGAAATCTGGCAACCCTGATGTATAGATCCCGAACTTGGTACGGAAATGCTTAACAGTGCGCCAAACTTAAGAGTGCCGACCACTGCTCCCTTGGTGGGAAGCAAATAGAATTTAAGATCAAAATTCGGCGTACTTTCGAAACGAGTTCGAAATCGGCCGGCAGTGCTTCGAGTTTCCATCGCATCGCAATCGTATCGCGCATGATGGAACTATGCAAGGTGATCTCGTCGCGAGAGCTGCCCTCTTTTGAGGACGTTATTTGTGCCAGTCTCTATCTACCTATCTCATTCTATCGCTTAAGAGAGACAGAGAGGTAAACATATTTAACGTTCTCAGCAGAGCTGACGAGACCACCTTGTATAGTTCCATCATGGTATCGCGTATACGTTTTCTCGCTCCTCCAACAAGCTGGTTGCTCTCCGTTCCTCTCCTTAACAGTGACAACAGGACAGTGACGTCACTGCTCTTCTGCCAATGTAAGAAAACGCTGTAGCTTAACATTTCTGTTGAAAAGAGAGGAGCGGCCACCGAAAGAGCGCTTGTTGCGTGCAACGACTTCGAAGCAACCAGGTTCGTTCGAAGTTCTCTTTCGAACCACCCGAGTGGTTTGGTTGTTTTTCAGTGGACTCGTGAGTTGAAGCGAAATTCAGCAAAACCGCCCCAAAGCCCCAAAAGCGGCAAAATATACGTTTTTTCGCTCTCAAACCGTTCGGACGTGTCGCTCTCCGTGCGAGGTGTGTGAGTGGCGAATAAAAATATCGAGGAAAAAGCTCGCACGTGCGACGCTTGCAAAAAAAAGTAATAAGAAAGATATATATTTTGCGAAGAGAGGGCCCTGCAAGGCGGAATCCAAATAAATATTCAATAACGAGTGCGAAAATAATTTGCAAGCGCAAAAAAGATTTATAAATAGTGCATCAACAACAACAACAGCCTCAGCAGCACAATAAAAGAATTTGTCAGGCGGCGTTTGTTTTTGTTCTCCTTCTCGCTCTCTCTCTACCGCACTCGCTGCCTGCTCTCCTCTCGCCCTCTTCCGTCTCTGTCTGCCGGCCTTCGTCGCGTGTGTGCGTGTGTCTCCGCGTATCCGTGAGTGTGTGTGTTCGCAGCGCAAAGATAAAAAAGTTGAGAAATTGAGATATACGAAATGAAATACAAAAATTCAACTTAAGAAATTGCGCCGGGAGAAATTAATTTATGGCGAAAATTTAATAAGTGCAGGGCATAGAAAAAGTGCGCACAAGTTTTGCCGAGCCGACTAAAGCCGGCCGATATATATTTCTAAAAATACGACTGAAATAATATCGAAATATTCTAAACACGCGACAAAATAAAGAAAGAAAAATCCTGTGAGTGTGTCGTGTGTGAGCTGAAATGCCGACGGCAAAATGCTAAGTGCGAAATGCAACAAAATTAGTTAAACTAGCTGACGAAATCAAACAAAACCAATCAACAAATGTGCCAAATTGTTTAGTGAAGGAATTAGACAGATTAGCCTTAAAAAATATAATACCGCTCTGCAAGGGTATAAAAAACAATTGGGAAAAAAGAGGAAAATGTGGCAACCCTGAAGTAAACGAAACTTTATCCATAAAGCGCTTCAAAATCGAGAGGGCCTCCATAGGAAACTGGTCGAAATGGATTGCTAGTGCAGACCCAACGTCGGAACTTGGTTATCTATAGTATTTCCCAAAAATGACCGAATACGTGACGCCCTTGATCAACACCGTCTTGAAGAAATACCAGACGAGTGCCACGAAATCGCTTCAGGGACCGGGACACACCCTAACCTCCGCCGGTGTCCTCGATATTGCCACCAATGGGAGAAGTGACAGTCCGGGATTAAATGGAAAATGCCAAGCCTCTTCGCCAGTGGTGGCTCTAATTAAAAAGGAAATACTCAGTTCGCCAGAGCCGCAGGAGCTTCATCATGAGTGCTCCTCGAGGCGCACGCCCCCCCAGATATATCCACCCGCCACGCCCCCCCGGGAACTCTCACAACCGATCCTATCGGTAGCTGATTCCGGGTGTGGAGAGCTCTACGAGACGAAGTTGGAGGGCAAAACCATTGGATGCTTTTCCGTTGGCGGGGAAATGAGACTTTGCCTGCCCCAGTTTCTCAACAATGTCCTCAACGATTTCTCGCTGGAACAGATCAACAGGATCTTCGATGAACTGGGCATATACTGCTCGCAGTGTACGCCCGATCAGCTGGTGGAGTTCAAGGCCGCCAAGATCCTGCCATCGGACGTTAAGGCCAGTGGCCTGATCACCCGCACCGATGCGGAGCGACTTTGTGCGGCTCTACTCCATCGATCGGACCGGAATAGCTATGTCCCGATCGAGAGATTGGCCAAGGGAGCCCTGAGCTTCCACGTCTATCACAAGTGCTTTGGCAAATGCGAGGGCATCTGCACCCCCGACATGTACTCGTACCAGAAACCGACCTGCATCAAGTGCCTGGAGTGCGACGGCTGGTTCTCGCCACAGAAGTTCGTGGGTCATGTGCATCGGAAGTTCGAGAACCAGACTTGTCATTGGGGCTTCGATTCCCGCAACTGGCACGACTACCTTCATGTGGCGCTGGATGTGGAGAACCGCGAAAAGTACCAGATCAACCTCGATCAGCTGAAGGAGGTGGAGCTCAAGGAGATGCAACGGGAATTGGATCACAAAAAGAGAAAGGTGAGTTATGTTATGAGATGCGAAAAGTTATTTAGCATTCAAAATAATCTGTTTATTTATAATCTTCCCCTTCTTAAATCTCCCGATCTATTTTCTGCTTTATGGCTAATTTCCGAGTTATAAATAGGATTTTTCGTTTTCCTTTCCTTACCGGTCGTTAAAAATGAGCCCAATCGACAAGTGTGATTATTGGAACTATAATATTCACCTTGTTGGGCAGGTCAACAATTTCCCAGAACGAAGGGGGTTATTATTAACTTGATAATCTCCCCGTCTTTCGTTCGCTCAATTATTACTCTCCCCCGTTTTTATAAAGAACACACGTTTTCCCAGCCCTGATCTTAATTTTAATTATACTTATACCCATGCATATGAACGAACGCCCCACGCCGCAACAACAAATGCGATACAAATATGAAAAATTTCAACGGTTGCTACTGCGGCTCCATATTTGGATGGCGACTACGACTTCCATTCACATTCAATTCGATCTTCTTTAACGACACTTTGTGTTTGCTGTTAAAAAGACATAAAAAGTACAAAAACGCAACGCACAGAATAATGCCAAAAGAAATATACATGTAATATAAAAACAAATTTCACCGCGAGCCATTTATAATGAATTCATAATAATTATTATTTGAATGCAGCTGCAATTTATGGCGCTGGTTTGGTGGTCGGGGTGTAAAACATTTTTTTTCGGCTAGGCCATCTTTTTTCCGATTATTTATTTAAACTACTTAATTTTATGCTTAAACAGCGCTCGCGAAATATTTTCACGAAAAAAAAACAATAAATAATACATTTTTCCGCTGCAGATTTTTTGTCTTTTTTTTTGGCAAAACATAGTTGTTGTTTAAATTGTTGCAGAGCGCTGCCACTGCATTTTGCGGTTGCCAAAGCGTCTGCCGCATTTCGGCATGTTTGCCGCCGCGGCAGCGCAGCAACGAATGGAGCTTATTTTTAGCTTTTCGCTCAATTTATTTGCTGCCCCGTCTGCGCCTTGTTTGAAGCCTGCGGACAAAAGGCTTTTGATTTTGCTGTCGCCTTGCGGGATATTAATACCCTGTAAAGGGTGGAGGCGAGTATTCCGTTAATGTCACAGAAATCCTTTCAACCAAATTAAAATATAAATTCAATCTTGGTGTCAAAGAAATCGTTTCTAAATCGATTTGAAAACCCGAAACTATTTCGGAATCAAAGAACATTTTTTATTTGGTTTTTAAAACAACGGTCATAAAGACATCTCTGTAAAGAATTAAAAAAGGCTTCACCTAGCCTGTAGCACTAGGATAAAACTAAAATAAATTATAAATTATAAAGCTGATTTTGTAAAAAGAGTTAAATTTCTGTCTTTTTGTTTTAAAAGTTGAATTTGTAATTTGTGTAATGAAAATATATTCGAAAAAGAAATCGTTTCAAAATCGATTCGAAAACCCGAAACTATTTCGGAATCAAAGAACAACCAACGGTCATCAAAACATATCTGTAAGGAATTATAAAGCTGCTTTTTAAAAAAAATTAAATATCTGTCTTTTTGTTCTAAAAGTTGAATTTGTAATTTGTGTAAGAAAGATATATTAAAAAAATTCGTTAAGAAGCACATCTTAAGTCCTCATTTGCTGTCAAGGGTATTTTAGGTTTCGAAACCGTTTCTTTGTATATATTTTTATTCCGCGCTTGAAGTGGTGTGTGTGCCATGAAAATCCGCTTCGACCAGCTTCAATGTTAAATATTCAGCAAATAATAATAATGAGCCAGTGCGAGCGAGACAGGCGAGGGTGCGAGCGGAATGGGCTGACAAGCGGGGGGTTGGGGAGGGGATCTGTGCGAGGGGGTAGCAACAAAAATAAATCGCAAACCGGTTGCCAACATTGTCTGCTGTGAAGTCTCTGTACTTAGCTCGGGCTTTTCGTTTTGGTTTTGGTTTTGGTCTGGGCCCTCGTCTCGTTATGGGATGTGGATGTGTTTTCCGTCTGGCAAAGTCGGATCCAATCGGATCGGTCGTATTGGATCGTATCTGAGCAGAGCCCATGGAGGGATTCCATCGGCAGCGGGAACGGGAATGGAAGTGGAAACTGAAGTCAAAGTCGCAGAAATAACAAAACAAACGGCTTGCGGCACATTTTGTTGCGCAAAAAAAAAATAAATTCAAAGGGGGATCATACAAAAAAAAACAGAACACAATTTTTGGTAGAGAAAAAATACTTACAAGGGATTAACTGAAAATGAAAAAAATTATACATAGATTTTTAAGACCAAAAAATGTATATTTTGTCAAATTTGCGACTTTCCCTCTGTACTCCCTTATATAAAATCTCTCGCCAAAGTCCCATTTTGGACTTTGTCATTGAGTCCAAGAATTCAAATTTCGAGTCGCAAATTTTTGGAATTTCATGTTTTGAAATCAAGCTTATTTGTTTGTTATGGCGGCGCCAACAGGTTTATGTTTTTTTCGGTTCGTAACTGTTTTGTTATTTTTCTGCTTTGATTTTTTCGATTTCGTGTTGCTCGCCTATCGCTCATAAAATTTTTAAATTTATGCTAATCTCTTTTATTAAACTTTTTGTGTTGGCCGTTGTCATTCATCGTGTTTTTCTGGTTGTTCGAATACGAAATCAAACGGAATCCATGGCACAGCACGTTTCTAAACAGAAAGAAAATAAAAAATGTGGGTAAAAGCTCCTAGTAATTTCTTGGTTGTCTTATCAATGTTTTTGGACCCATTTCTGATAAGCTTTGTGCTCTGTTGGCCACGTTTTTCGCAAAATCCAAAATCGAGTCAGGGCTTCGTTTATTTTTCCATCTAGCTAAGATTAAGTTGAGTTCATAATTGATAAGGAACGGTTAAAGTTTATGCGTTCATGTCGCCGCCTTACTTTTACGAGGCGTATTATTATTTTATGAACGCGTATACGCCATGTGGGGCCATCATGAAATACAAATAAAATTCATTTAATTTACTTGGGATTTGAAATTGGAATACCAAGCTGATCAGTCTGTTATGTCATCTGCTAATTGATAAATCATGAAGAATGTGTTGCGAAAAATGGAAAAATCTGGAATGAATAACATAGTGCGAAGTTTAATTATCAGAAGGAGGTTATACCATTTCATTTATATAATTAATCATGAGAACTATGCGATACTTAAACATATATATAATTTTACAATTGCCAATTTTTTTATGTTGTGATTAAAAAATTTATTTTAATACTTATATAGTTCTCTTTTATCGCATTTTTAAGATGAGATCTCAACTAATTGCATCTTAGATAAGCCCCACAAAAAGCAGCGACTTAACCTGATGGATCTGTCTTATCTCACTCCCTGTACAATATATTTCCCCGCAGGCTTTTCGCATTTTCCAGTCCTCTGTGTCTCAGTTTTCCTTCCTCTTCTACTTTTCCCTCTTTTCCACTGCCAGCTGTCAGTTGGCGATTTGATAAGCGCGATAAGCTAAGAGCGATCTCTTTCAGTGCCT
Source organism: Drosophila prostipennis (assembly GCA_037075205.1). NCBI lineage: Eukaryota > Metazoa > Arthropoda > Insecta > Diptera > Drosophilidae > Drosophila > Drosophila prostipennis. The sequence goes on along the minus strand of JBAMCJ010004908.1, from coordinate 624,721 downwards.
CCCAGCCGGACAGCCCTGCCCCATTTCCCCCCTTTTCCCGCCCCCAGTTTGCAATATATTGGACTGTGGGCAGGTCTCCAGACCGAACTTTTCCCAACCCACCCAACTTGTCATGTGATGTTCGCTTGTTCTTTCGCTCTGCTGATCTCTTCTGTTCTCCTTGCTGTTTTTCATTCTTTGTGTGTGTTTTTTTTGCTATATTATTATTAGCAAAAACTTAAGACACACGACAAGGCAAGCGAAGAAAAACAATACAGTGGTTTCTGGGAAATAAATATACAAATAAATTACAAAAATAATTTTAAATAATATTTTTGACTTAAATATTTAATTATAAAGAATTTTGGCCAGTTTGGCCGCGCAACAAAAATTGTAACATTAAATTCCGACCTAAAAAGAGGCATATTTAAGGGTTCCAATAATGCAGATTAAACAAATTCCGTAATAATCTCAAACGATTTTTCCAAAAAAATTCTAGATTGCTTAAACTTGAGTTTCTGCAGTTTGTCAAAGACCACTGTACAAGTTTTACCATACTGCAGAAGGTGCGGCCTTCTAGTTGCGATTTAGGATGAGGAGGATGTTTAGAGGGGGCGGTGGTGATTCGTTAGTGGGGAAGGTGTATTCTCCGCTCTGTACATCGTTTTGCTTTTTTGCATACATTTATCGGCGCCGTTCTAGCTCTCCTTGTTGTTGTTCCTAGAGTTGTTGCCTTGGTTGTTTTCCTTGTAGTTCTGGTGTTCGGTGCCTGGGACAGGTGTGTGCCGCCATCGGCTGTCCCCCCTCTAAAGTCTTCTTTTTTATAGGCAACCTTTTTTTATGCGTTGTCTATCGCTGATCTTACATCTAAATAGGCTGACGTCGTCGTCGCTTGTTATTGCAGTTCCGTTGGTGGGCTACAGAAAAAACCCCTTTCCGTCTAACCTCCCTTAACCCATTCCACCCGACAACCTGATTTCCAGACCCGTCTCGAGATCTCTTCCCGCCTTTTGCCCCCCTTTTCGGTATCTCTACCACTTAACAAAATCATTCTCATGTTTATTTTAATTAAAGCTCACATATTTAATTTGATCTTTCGATTTCGTTATTGTTGTTGCTTTCCATAGTCAATCATTTGATTTGAGCGATGTTTTGCATATTTATTTGCTCGGGAGTATGCAAAAATTAGTGAAAATATTTAAATAGCCCAAACGTGTTTAAACAATTTATTTTGCCTCGGAACTAAACGAAAAATTGGCGAGAGATTGAGGATAAATGTGTGATGAATAGGTGAAAATGGTTGTGTAAATGTTTTTGCGTGCCTTTCATCTAAAGTATTTCTAATCGATTTTTGTAATACCCTAATAAAATTAGTTTACGAAATTTAAAAATTAAAAAAAATTAAGTAATTAAAATTTGTTTAGCTCAAGAAATATTTTAAAAAGTAAAAAAAAATATAAAAAATTAAATACATTCTACAGTCTGCAATTATTAAAAAACTTTCTTAGTCCCACAAAATTAAAAACATGATCAAAATATATTAAAATACAAATAAATACATATTAATTTATATTAATATTATAGAATATTTAGAAATAATGACACTTAAGAGAATTCTTGGGCTTGAAATTTGCATTCTATATGTTTTTTACGCATTATTCCAACCAGCCATTGACCTCGCTCTGATCTCGTTCCCATTGTTAATTGCTATTGTCGAATGGGCTTAGCGAATTCCAAAGCAAACGTATTTATTTATATATTCATTTATATAATATTCAATAATTTTTCATTTGCAATTGAATCGGCCATCTGAGCTGATAATTTCTAACAAAATCGAGGTCGCCTTGACTGGGCGGTTTTTTCTTATCAGGTGATTTTTTTCTCCCGATCCAGTTGCTATTTTCGTTATCTCTCCAGCAGCTCACCCCTCTCTCTTTTCCCGATTCCCTGCTGCAGTTCTCTCTGCTCCATTATCCAGTTATCTAGACCGGGGGTCAGCATTAACCCACGTCTAAGCGTCTTATTCTCCGGCAGACGTGACAAAATTTGCATGGCGATTAAATCGGTAACCCGCTGTCTTTTCCTCCCTGTCTAGCCCTGTCTCTGTCTTTACCTTATCTGAAATCTCTGAGCTTTGGGCCAGCATTTTTTTTTCTGTTTTGCGCATTGTTTACCAGCGATTTCCTAGTGTCATTTCCCATCTTTCCTCAGTCTCTTGTCCAGCATTTCCGTCGCATGTAGACGGTGAAAAGGGGAACGCACCGAAAAAAATCAGATAATCTTGGCTCTATTAGATCCAAAAATATTATGTAAAATATTTTTATTGTTTACTAATACCTTAGGTCTTGCTTATATACATTCCGAAAAATAATGTACCTACACATACTTATAAAAATTTCGATTAATATTTTTGTTCTGTGCAGAAAAGAGGAGGTGAAAAGGGGAGGCTATGGCTATATAGTTTACACCTGGCACAGGTGACTGGCAATGACGACTTGCTTCACTGGTTAGGCTTGCAAAAAAAAAAAACTTAAGTGGAAGGGGTTTCTAGTCTGGTTTTGGTTCTGGGTCTTGAACTTGTTTGCTTCCTTCCTATTTGCTTAACGGTCTCCCTGCCTCTTCTCCCGCTATATCTACTTTATTCGTATCCCCTTGCCAAGTGCTTTTCTTCTCTCAACAATCATCGCTAATTGAGCAGGCCAAGCCAAGACTAATAACAATTCACATTTTCGTAATAATAGATGTTTGGCTCGTAATTATTTTGACAATTTTTGCAAATTAGAAAAAAATATGGTTTGCATTATTCCGACTGTGTACAACAGCGAATACAAATTTCTTTGCAATGATTTCAGCGATAAGATGGCAACTTTCTACAGATGTTTATAATATATGTCTTTAAGATAAACACAATATATTTGACAAGTATTGCGTTTTAAAATAGTGCTTCCTAATTTGTATGCACTTTAAAAAACTATTACTTTAAACATTCTTTAACATTTACAAAGTAGAAAAGGACATGGGCGTTACGTTTTTATTCCAAATATTAGTGTATATCTATAAGTTTTTAAGTTCTATTGCATTGTGCTATCCTGAAAATTTGTTCCCACGCTACGTAATTCCCTTTCCAAAAGCACAATTGTTTGCCAATTTTCCATACCGAAAGCGAAAATTGAGATTGAAATCAGTGAATGATTGGCCAAATAATTAATTTGATATCTTCTGGCCTCCAATGGGTTTTTGCCAGCCCACTTGGAAACTTAATCGTCACAATTGTAATTTTTTGATTGACAGCTGTTGTAATTTAAAACTTGACATTCGTTTTATAGGGCAGTCTGATAATGATGATGCATGATCTAGCTTCTTGATTTCCCAACCTCCTCCCATTTTCCGCCCTCTTATCTGTCTCGTTTTCAGCTGGCTTACATCTTAATCTTTATCCCCGCTTTTCCGCAGCCTCAAAACTTTCACACGCGATGTGTGATGACGAAAGAATCAACGAAAAATTCTATAACAATTGTCGAGTTGTTTTTTTCTCTTTTTTTTTTTTGTTTGGTTGTTTTGAATTTCAACGGCTACTCGTGTTGAGCGCTCAGAGAAATTCTAGACGTTTAAATGTCATTGTTGTTGTAGGTGTTTCTGCGGGGTCTCGTGTTGTTGTTGTTGCTGCTGTCACTGTTGCAGCCGCTTGTCAGTGCGCATGAGCGAACATTGAGCAGCAGCAACAACAATAGAAGCAACGCCGGGCAGCAATAACTAAAATACACAGTAAAAATAAATAAATTCGGCTTTTATTTACTTAAAAAATGAATTTTAAATCCAATTCCAATATAAACAGTTGGCTAATCTTTATTAGTTTATATAAACTGAGAGACTGAAAAACTTTTCCGTGTATTTATTTATTTATATAAGCAATGAACTGTTTGTGAATGAATATACATTTGTTGATAAATTGGACTTACCCACTATAGAGTACTTTCCATTCTCGGTTGATAATTTCAATCCAAGAAAAATATTTTTTCAGTAGTAGTATTTTATTCAGATTAGGAACATAACCGAACTTAATGACGAGATATTCATGTTAGATTTTTAAAAATTAAAATATTTTCAATGAGTTCATTATATAGATTTTTTTTAAAGTCTAATAAAAATCTTTGAAAAGTCTAAGGAAAGGGAATTTCTGTTAGTGTATAAACAAAGTCAACGTCAATTGTAAATTTATCGCGACACGGCGGCAGAAAGCAACAACATCAGCAGACCCCAAGCGCAATTTTCCTTACCTGCCAAACACCCACCACCCACCCCTGAATTTCCACCTGGTAACTCGGCTTGTTGTAAATGATATTGTCGCCACACCAATGCAAATACAAGTACACCGACAGAAGCATTTGCATAGTGGCTGCCGCACTCTTGTTGCTGTTGCCTCGTCCTCCCCCACATCACCCCACCGCCCTCGTTTTCCTTCCAATTCGATTCGCCACAAAATGCAACAAACCACAAAAGCAACAACAGCTACAGCAGGAGCAACTACAATAACAACAGCGCTGACGCTGCTTATACACTTTATAAACACGAAACTGAAATTGGGCCATATGATATTGACATTGAAAAGGCTAAAAAAGGGTCATAAAATAAAGCTTTTGTAAAATTTGTATTTTATTTGTATTATTTGTCGGAGGAATTACTAGTTATAAGTTTTATTCAAAGCCCTCTTATAAAATATTTTAAAGAGTAACCAGAAAATGTTGCATAATATTCAGAAAAACGTAGGTCTTATTATATTGGCGATATCAGCTTTAAGTATGATAACACAAAATATATTTCTAGAATCGCTAATCGAACATTTTATAAATGTAAATAATCTTAAATCATATTTATAATCAGAATTTCCTCATATGATATGGCTCCATCTATATCGCAAAACCTCTGAGAATTGTTAAAAAAATTTCTGTGGTGAAAATGTTTTTTTTTGTATAGAGATCTATCCACATTTTTATTCCATTCTCCAGGGCAATGTATCTTCGTTAATTGCGGTCGAATTAGTCATCTGTCTGTGAGCTGTTAGACCCTCTTTTAGACCCCCTTTCGCCTCCTCTACCATCATTTGTTGTTGCAGTCAGCGAACTATAAAAATCGTACATTGTTGCGCCTCCCACTCGAAATCCCGCCTCCCCTTTTGTTGCCTTGCATATTTTTCTTGTTTTAATTGGCGCACGCAAATTGTGCACATAACCTCAAAGTGGCTATGAGCCCGAACCCTCAAAACCCAACCGCTTTTCACCTTCCCGGCAAACCAAACCCAAACCGTAACCCAAGTTGATGATGATGATGGGAATGACGTAGACTCTGCCCGTGTGCCCCTGTCTGTGTCTCCGTCTCTTTCTCCTATTATATTCCTATCTCTTTCGGATCCAAACCGGGGAGGTCTTTTGGAACGGGCACGCGACTGGCGACTTGCAATGTTAAGACACTCTGTTCGCCGCTTAATGAAATATTAGAAGCTGACGGGGCGACGAAGACGACACCCAAAGTGGGCTGAAAATGCAAGCGAAAAAGGGGGAGGGGTTATATGGGTGGGGGTACCCAGATTCATGGCTGGTTCACGTAATTATAACGTAACGTGCACAAGAGACGACAAAGTTGCCAGTGTGTTTGTTGCTTCTACTGATGATGAGGACAGGGGTTGTGTTTTTGTAGCTGTAATTAATGAAACGTTTGCTGCACTCTCGTCGTCTTTTCTCCCAGTCTTTCTCCGTGCTTTTTTTTATTAGCTCTCCAGCCCACTTAAAAAAATATTTCGAATATTTTGAACTTACTCTATGAAATATATTGTATTACACAAATCAACATTAAAATATTTCAAAAATATTTTGTGTATTCAGAACTGATCTTAGCTATCATATCATTAAAGCCAAATAATTTTCTAAAGATTTTTTTATAGGCTCCTAAAATCTGTTCTGCAAATTCAATGAGATTTTAAAATGTTTTAGCCAACTTTAAGGCTTTTTTTACATATGATTTTTTTTTACGACTGAGTTTTTATGTTTTCCAGGGTTACTTTTTTTTAAGTGCACGCTCACTGTTGTTTACGGAAATGTTGAGACAGCGCAAGCCAAGCAAGCGACCTCTTTATTGAGCCCTCACCCTACACTTTGCTCTACCCCCTCCCACTTCCCTCTGTCTACCATCACTACCCCTTTTTCCGCCCAAACCTCCCGCCCCCCATTGGGTGCTTCTTCTTCTTTGCGCACTTGACGCCGCATTGTGCAATGTATTGACTTTTTACACGTGACAGGCAATTGACGAGTTGCCATTGTTGTTGCTGCCGTGCTTGAGTTGCTGTTGTTGTGGTTGTTGTTGTTGTTGTCGTTGCCGGCATGTGTCTGGGGCATCGCACGTCTAATTGCTGTTGCTGTTGCAGTTGTTGCAGTTGTTGCAGTTGTCTGACCCTTTGCCGGCACATGTATAAATTAATAATTATGAGTAGACTCAAGACAGAATCAATCGTTCAGGTTTTCTCGGGTGCTTTTTCGTCTGTTCTGGACAGACTTTTGACCCCATCGTCAGCAGGCACGCAAATTGCAGGTGTGAACTTGAGGTGCCAAATGCAACGGATGTTGCTACTGTTTCGGCTTTAAAGTTGATGATTTAAAGTGTTTTCAAGGCAACATTTGATGTGTACAATCTTTATAAACGAAAACATAGTATTTATTACCCATTATCATGAAGATCTTACTAATATAGTCCAATTCCAGTACAGTTAGATATTTTTTCATTTACAAGATTTTTATGCAAGCTTTACATTTAACAATTTAATATCTTAAAGATAGTGTTGTTGCTCTCTTGGTTTATTATCTTAGAGTTTATGTGATTTCTGTTATTTTTTTATGAAACCTAGCTGTTTGGCTTAATGTTGGTGCTTCTCGATTTTGATTGCTGCCACTGATCGCCGCTATTTCCGCCGATCTTTCCCACTGCATCTTGTATTCCCCTTTGGCCCAACATCTGCTGCTCATCAGTTGAAAGTGGTTAATGGTGCTGCCCCAGCAACAAGTTCAAATTTTTTTTGTGCTGCCCGTCGCTTGTTAAACTTCGGCAGTTGCTAGTTGCAAGTTGCAACTTGTTGGCATTGCCTGTTTTAGTGCACAATTGCCGCTGGCCACGCCCCGAAAATCGCCTACTTTGCGCCTCAATTATGCCAATTGCCGCTGCAGCAGAGCCATGACCTTAAAAAGGCAGCATGGAAATTGTCTGAGTCGCTGGCTCGTTTCAGTTGCCGCCTTCGCAGTCCCACCCCTTTGGCCCCTTCCTTTCAGCCCCTCCCACCCCCTCCGCTTTGAAAATGCTGCAGCTGTTTGATGTGCGTTGCTGTCGTCGCAGTTGCTGTTGTTGTCTGGCAATGTCTTCGCCGTCTGCTGTCGGGCCATTTGTGTCTGCACTTAGAGAAATAGGAAGTATCTACGAAATAATGCCGAATTTCGGTTTTTAATTTCTAATTTGTATGTCAAACCAAAATTGCTGCACTTTTAACCTTTGTAAAAAGTACGCCCTTCTTTTATAGTTGTAGATTATCAAAATAATAAAATTATTTTCATTGGAAAATATGATTTTTTTCCAAGTGCTCAGCACGAGTTATGCAATTCGTAGCCAAACATTGTCCGGCCAACAGAAGAAAGAGAGGCAGAGAAGGGAGAGCTGGTGAATTTTGGTTAAATATTTTAAGTGGTTCTTGCCATGCGCTCTAAGGTTGACTCGAAACTTAACGCATTTGACCCACTAAAAAGGAGGCAACAGTCGGCTGTGCCATAGCTATAGATGGGGAAAATGTTGGCCAAGGAGAGGGTGAACGGGCGGGGAAAACGGACCACCAGACCAGGCCAGACCATGGCCAAGCAATTTTCCATCGGTTTTGTTTTTCGCTCTTTTGCCATTCGCATTTTCAAGTTAATTACGCCTCGCATTGTTGTCATTCATAAGAGTTCTCGCTGGGACGGTTGAGGACAGATGAGTCAGTCACCTTGCCACCAAAAAACATATTCACCATCTTACAAATGAAATCCAATTGAAATCAGTTCACACAGCTCATCCGAATTTCTCTAGAAATTCGTTTGAAAGAATTCTTCATTCAGACTGTGGAAATGCGGTGGGCGTGGTCGACGGCGGCGACGACAAGCGACAAACAAATTTGACTGCCAACACAGCGGGGAGATTTCTAAATATTTGCCGTAGCTTTTTCCGAAATGTATAAAAAATATTCGGCCGCAAAGTGCAAACAACTTGAATATTTTCTAATTTATGACCATTTTTATTTGTTGCTGCCGGTCTAGGAAATGCTTTGAGATGAGGGTATTTAAAGAGGATGTTGGATTTATCATAGAGAATGTTTACAATTTTCTAAACAATTTAATTAGGCTTTAAAACTCAGTTATTTTGCAAAAGAATCTTTCAACATTTTTAAAAGTTAATTAAAAATTTTTAAAAGTGATTTAATTTATTTGACCTATTATTTTTTCAGGTATTTAAAATTTAAGATTTTCTTTAAGATTTTTAGTTATTGACCTTTATAAGCGCATCCATTCATGTGTACATATCATGTCGTCTTTTGGTGTTTCGCTTGTCTTGTCAGCGACAATTAGCTGACGTTGCCGTCTTTGTGGTCGTTTAAAAATACACAAGAAAAAATAAATCAAATTTATGCCGTGAAAATATTTCTTATATTTGCTGATGATATATATATTAATGTTCAGAACATTAGTTCCCCCTCCTTATAGCCAAATTGCGTATACGCGATGTTATCCCGTGCTTAATCGCCTCTGTAAAGATCTGAAAGATCAAAAGCTAATATTGTAATGATGCTGATGGGTCGGTTTTATAGTTTGCAGATGAATTGAAAAGATTTCCACCGTAGACAAGAGCGTAAAACAACCCTAAGCACTTAACCACAGAAGCCAACCCCAAGAAAAAAGACAAAAGTAAATTGCGTTGCTCGACAAACAAAGTGCGTAAGGGCCGAAAGACAAAGCAACACCTTGGGTCATACGGTGCTCTATATGGTACATATTGGAATATATTGCAGAGGGGTTGTTATGGAAAAGTTCTGAGTGCGCGTTTGTGTACTTAAGCTGCCATTATATCATTTTCTAATAGACCAAAGCTCTGAAAAGGGGATACAAGTTACAGTCAATCTTCAATAAACTGTATTTTGTGGACTTAAAGCGAAAACTTCGTGTTAATAAGCCATTATATAGTCAATTTAGCTAAATTTGTATTTTTTATAGAAACATTATTTTAATAGATTAAAATTTAATACAATTAGAAATCAATGTTTAAATACTTATTAAACTCTCAATTCTATAATAAACTTAATTTATAATGTACGTGTAAAGTGCCACTTTTCTAGGACCCACTGTTCTTTTGGCAACTAGAAAAATGCGTAGCTCCCTAACCTTATTTTTTTACCCCCGCCCAATATGTTTTTCCCTCTGCCTTTAGAGTTCATCAACTTTTCTTGTCGCCCCCCTATCTCTTTTAATTTATTAGATTTTCCCTCTGGCTGGTGGCTGCTATCGTCATAAGATCTCTAAATAGCTACTGCTTTTCCTGCCCCGTTGGAAACTAGGGGTTCCCCAGTTGGGTTATTTAAGCCAATCTGGTTCGATATCTAAGTATAGAAAAGAAAGGGGGCGGGCGAGCCAGAGCACTGCCTGAAATATCCTTGAAAGGTTAAAGACATTACCAATGCAGGACATCGTCACCATTGTCGTTCTGTCCTGTTCTCTGCCTTCCGTCTCGCTCTGTGTTTCTTCCACTCCTCCTTACCTTTTCGCTCCTTTCCTTGTTCGTTGTTGAACTCGTTTTCCAAGCCATGCGGTCGCTGCCCCTGGCCTTTTGTTGCTGCTCCTTCGCCTTCCATCCAGCGCATTGTTGTTCTCAAGTTCCTTTCAATGACAATGCGTTTGGGTCCCCTTTTCCGCCCCTTACCCCCGCCCCTGAGCATTTTTGTCGTCATCAGTACAACGCACTCTGAAAATCCCTTTTTTTCTGCTTAAGGTTATGTGATGTGATGCCAGAGTCCAAGTCAAAGGAATGGAAACAAAAAAGCAAAGTAAATTCAATTTTCTAAATTTGTATTTCTTTTACGATTTTTATACTTGCTTCGTTAAACTAAAATTATAAACCTTATTTTATTTAGTATGTATGAAATTTTTTTTAAAAGAGTTAAACAAAAAAATATATTAAAATTATATAATTTTATAAAACAATTTTTTTTTAATTTTAAAGACAAGTGTTGGAAACATGCGCGGATCCACGGGGGGTGATATGGGTGATATATCACCCCCCACTCGGGTGAAAAATGAAAGGAATTTTCGTATTTAAAAAGTATGCAACAAAAAAATTGTTCTGATATCACCCCCCACAACAAAATCCTGGATCCGCCACTGGTTGGAAATCAAATATACTTTGTTCCAATCCTTTTCCATTAGCCATTAGAGACTTAGGAAGGATACATATCGCTTATAGCTAGAAATGCCATTACACATCACGATATGACACCTCATAAAATTCCCAAATCATAAGTTCAAAATTTATAGGTTTTCTATTTCAACAAGCATTATTTTTCATGTGTTCCATTTGGAAAAAATCAACTCAAATACAAAAACATTTGCTGCGCAGATAAGCGTTTTTCTGTATCTCAGTATTTGCCTGACTTTGTATCTGTGAGATACTTGGGCCAACTGTGAATTAGTCGGCATATAGCGACGCGACTTCGGCGACGACGCCTGCGAATTAATGCCGCCGACATAAATTATAAATTAAGACAATTTTAATTAAAACATTTGTTGCGGGGCTTCTCTCATATGCACGTCTTTTTCCAAAACTCTATTCCTCTGTCTGCTCATCCAGACTTGGTTTTTGCAGTGAAAATATATTTGTACTAAACGATTTTGTTTGTATCATTTAAATAATTATATATAATTTAGAGTTGCCAATATTTCTATATATAGATTTTAGAACACATTTTTTCAACAGCCTTCAAATGTAAATGTAATTGCTCTTTTTTGTCCTTTATTTGCTTTAAATTTTTCGTTTTGCTTCGTTTACCATTCAATTCCTAACGACTACTGGTTGTATTTGTTGTTTTTATTGCTGTTGACAATTGGCCAAGCGCCAATAATTTTCATACATTTTATTATACATTTTTATACTGTCATTGCTTTAGCTTTATTTGATTAGCACTCGCTGTCTGTCTCTTTCTCACTTTGCACACATTTTGCCTTAGTTACGTTTCTGTTGATTCTTGATTAAAGTGTATATTTAAATATGTGAATATATATGTGCACGCTGAGGCGTGTATTGCTTTAATTATTTGCCCCAGGTCTGGGCTCTCTTTTTAGTTCATCGCTCACTCGTTTTAGTTTATTTGCTTGGCAATAATTTCTTAACTTTTTTTGTTGCTTCCTTTTTCATTGAATTTGCCGCTTATCGCCGTAGTTCTTTTCTGTTTTTGCGTTTGTTTTTCTTGCTCTTGATTTTTATTTATATTTGGTTTTGTTTTCTTTACTGTTTTTAACAAGTTTTGTCTGGACTTCGTCTTCTGTCGCCAGCTGAGAATTTACAATTTGTATTCAAGTTTGATAACAAAATTGTAGCGGCATATCTACTGAAGCTACTTTGACTCTCATTTGCTTTTTTGTTCTATGATAAGACTATTTTTCTCTCTTTTTGTAGCTTTTGTAGCTGTTTGGGGGGTATGAGTTGTGTGTGTGTGCCTTATAGAAAAATACTTTAATCCATATTTATTACTCAGCCCATTGACAAACGCAGACCGCTCGTTGGGGTCAACGCCAAAAGTCATCACTTTCAAAAGAGCTTCCCCCTATTTGGATTTTCTACAGGCAATATGTGGGTTATAAAGGGATCGGGGGTCTAAAACTCAAATGGGGCGAATTATGATGGTTCCCGACAACGAAAGCATTAAAAACTAATTATGCGTATCTAGTTTTGGGCGCGTGTGTTTCAGAGGAGATAGAAATGGGTGGGAGATCGCGCTTAGTAGAGTGTGGTTCGGAGGTCAAAGATCAACTAAAGCTATTTAGTATGGTTTTCAAGGGAGTTGAGTGACGAAAATTCAGGAAAATACCAAGAAAGTATGTGAATTAACCATAGCATTTAATACGCTTTGAATATTTTAGAATATTAAAATGGCTTGCCAAATAAGTAGACCGAAAAATTGTAAGATCATTAATATTTTACAACTTTAAGTATATCATAATAATAAATAAATAAATTTTCTAAAAGCACAGACAATCTTAAAAATGTTTAGATTCTGTGGCTTTACAAACGGCCTGTAATATTTGATCGTAGGTCTCTTCCTGCACTTTCTTCAACTTTATTAAGATCTCCCATAGAAATAATTACTCATGTCTCCGTTAGATTCCCATTCCGCTGAACCCATAAACAAAGTTCGCCAGTGCAAAACAGACTAGGCAATAAAGGTCCGGCACCATAATTTGAGCTAGCTACGGCAGACATTATAATGTTAATTGTTATTCACTTGTTACTCCGCACACATAGCCTATGCAGAACATTACACTAAATCACCTGTATAATTCTCGTCTCTTCTTCTTTATTCTCGTTGCAGGTACGTACATACATACATACATACATGGAAATGGAAGAGCAACAGGAGTCGTTCATCTATGCCACATCGTGTGTGGATTTATTTGCCCCTTCTCCGGAGAATCGGGGAAATGGAGAAAGAGAGTCGTTCTATTGGGGGCCTTTGGCTGTCGTCTTTTGTGTGTGATTTGCACAAAATGACACTCGGCTGGTACATTTCCGGTTCTAAATGCGTAAGTCTAGTCAAATTAAGGCGACCACGGCCAGTGGAAGATAGCAGATAGAAGTCGAGAGCTAAAGGAGACTTCACCTGCCACAAACACCTGTTTGCCGGGCCCCTGGCAAAATGTTGCAATTAGATAAGCAGAAATTGTTATGTTGACATTGCCGGGGACAAGATAAATGCCTTGGATTAGGCCTAACATTTCCCTCTTTCTCTTGGCTGGATGCATTTGAATATTTTAATTCAATGTGGCAACATCTTGCCCAGATGGATGTTACCAGTTAGTACATAGAAAGAAATGAGATCAAGAACGTGAGTGATCTTTTTTAAACTTCTGATATAGGATAGGAAATGTTGGAAAATTAATACAAATCTTGCCTTTGCATAAATCATAAATCAGAAAACGGTGTATTAAGTTCCTTTCCTTAGTCCCTTAGAACATAAAATATTTTCAAATTATTTGGTAGAATGATTTATTAACGGTCAAGTGAAATTATTATATTTAGATGATCTTATGTTTGAGACTTAGCTTGTTAAATTAGTTTATTTTCCTTGTGTACTTGTATCTCTCTGTCGTGTGCCATTATTTGCGCTCAAGTGCATCTCTCGGATGTCAGGCTGTAAGAGCGTTTTCCATGTCGGTTCGAGGCGCGTTCGCAATTAGTTTGAAATTGGGCCGTGAGACAAGCTCGGAAAAAGAGCTGCCGCCAGCTCATTAACTATCTCAGCTCGGACAACAGCAACAAGTACTGCGGCAACACTAAGAGCGACCGGGGCAACACCTCGCTAAACGTGAAATACACGAAATGAAATTACAAGTTCCGCTTTTTGGCTATTTCGTTTTGGTCGCTTTTCAGTGTTTTAGTAACCCAAATGTTTGTCTCTCTGCACACACAACAGACTCACCTGAGTGTGTACGTGAGTATCTGAGTGTGTTGCCTGCATCTATGTGTGCGTAGTTTGACCGCCGGCTAGGCACATGTGTCTCAAAGTGCCCCCAAAGTGTTGATGATGATGACGCCGTGAATGATGATGATTCGCAAGCTGCCACCACACTGGACACACTACACAAAAAATACAATTAATTGAACTGCCATTTCGAAAATGTTTGTTATAAATATTTTATTTTTTAATTAGCTTTCTTGTAGTTTGAGAAATTGTTTTAAAGAAGCCAAGTAAATACTAATCTGGGGTGTCACATGGTTGGTTTGAAAACCAACCCATCAAAACCGTAGGTTTCACAGAATTTGTAGAGTTTTTTTATGAGTTTCTTAGTAAATTTGCTTTGATTTGATTTAGGAACTGTTGCTTTAAAATCGTCTACGTGATTTTCACACAGTTTCTGTGACACCGAGATTTGCTTTTGGGGGGAAATTTGGTTGGATGAGATTTCTGTGACACACCCCAAACAAGTCTCTTTACCTACAACCGTTTTATTAGTATAAATTTATTTATATATATTATTAAAAAAAGAAAAGCAACAGGCTTTTGCTTAGACTCCAAAGCGTCCTGATTTTTTAAGTTTTTTTATGATATCTTATTCCTTATAAATGTCAATTTAAATTCTAATCAGAATTTAAGTTTAATGATGCTCGCTTTTAGATCCCTAATCCAAAGTTATAAGAATAAATAATTTGGAACTTTCGAAGCAACTTGAACCACTGTGCGGTGTTGCGGGCATTTGATATTTGGTCAAGCGGGTGTTTGACGGTCTGGGTCTCAGTACCGACCCACCGAACCCACTCTGCCTCTGCCTCTGTCTCTGTGGTCGGTCGCCAAAGCTGCGCTTAAATGTTAATAATTTTTATTGCCGCTTGTCGCCGTCTGCCGCTGTCGTCGTTTGTCGTCGAAGTCGTCGTCTGCGGTGCTCGGCTTGAATATATAGATATGGATATGGGTGTGGGTATTGGTACGAGCAGGGGTTTGGGTATAGTGTGTAGGTCTGGGCTTGAGACCCGAGTCCGACTCGAAGCCTGAACGATGATAATGCTAATGGCGTTCGCTGCTGGGTCATTGTCTGGTCATTGGCCGCGGCGAAGCGTTGAAGTTTTGCACACATCAACAGAAGAAGGTGACGCGGAGTTTGGAGTCAGTCAGCGAATTGCGAATTGGTGCACCGCGCGAAACTAGGAAACTAATAGATCATTTATTTCTCTAAAACTAGTTGTTAAATCCTTTTAATGTTTATAGAATACATTATAAATTAATAACCTGGAAAAGTACTCCCTTCCATTGATATTTTCATCGAGTTTTCATTATGGTTTCTTAGAATTTTCCCAGTGTAACCTTTTCTATTTGCCTCCTATATTTATTATGCCTGTCGCATGTTTAAATTCTGGAATGGCGACACACCTCGGCAAATCGAACCCACAAACGAAGCCAAACTATATCCAAAGTTTACATCGCCTGACATTGATTTGGGTTTCCGCAAAATGCATTCTGCGCCATGCACACTGAGTTAATTAAAATATTTTGCATTCGAACATTGCGAATTACAATTGAAAGTGTCAATCACGGGCAAGAACAAATGCAATTAACAAATCAAAGCCGAGACACGGCGATACAGAATAGAGATACAAAGATACTGATTCGAAATTAGCGTTACAATTCCAAGTCGACTGGCAGCAGCTGCCAAGACGTATAGACAAAGTCCGAGTCACTCAATCGTTCAGTCAGTCAGCTAGTCAGTTAGTCAGCCCCTCAAACCATTTGAAATGGCCTTCAAGTCACACAATCACAATCACATCCATCTAATCTACAGTTCCATTCGCGATTTCTTTCGATTCAGTTCAATCCAATGCGATGCGGCGATTCGACTTGACTCGTTGTCTGTTTGTCTCATTGATTTTCTGCAGCAACAACTAACAACAGTTTCAAGTTCAGTTCTTCATCAATCAAGTTCTGACAACTAAGCAGCCCCATAGTATTCAAGCAAATTCACTCAGTATATGCTCTCTATAATCAATTTTCGATTGATTCTGTGCAGATCAAATGGATGGAATGCGAGGGAATTAATCTTACATGGAGAGTAAACTATACCCAATTTCTGCTTTCAAACTTTTGGTTCGGCATTTCTTTTTAAGTTTATTGAGATGTTGCTAAAAATATTGCTGTAGTAATTTTATGCTATTCATTTTTAGATGCAAATAAATTTTGTACGAGGTAATTAAAAATTGATCATGCCAGCTTTCGGCTGTAAGTATACACGTATATATTTAAATTTTCAATAAATCGTTTATATATATGAGGAATAAGAAAATAAAATTTTAGGAAAATAAATATTTAGAAATTTTAAAATATTTTACCTAAAATTAAACAATTTTGCCTTATTTTATATTTTATATTAAAATTTTTAAAACGTTTTTAAACTTAAAAAAAAACGAAGTTTTTAATATGTTGACCGAATACCCACAAAGTCCGATATATAAGCAATTGATCATTACTTTTCTACATTATAGACACTAGATTATCAATCAATTTTCAAGACCGTGGAATACAAATCACGTATTGGCCATAAATTGTGTTTTTTTTTCATTTCTTTTTGTTTCGACGATTTGATGAGAGAACCGCGTGCTAGACGTTGGAAAATGTTTGCTAAACTTTCGTAATGCCCACATGTGGAGCGGCAGACTCAACAAAGCGGTATTCGGACATCTATAAACATTGGAAGCATCTGCTGAATTGGCCAACTTGTCTGCCCGCCTGCCGAAATGTCTGATCAGAATTTTTTGATTTTTTCCCCCAAGCCTTCACCTTTGCGGGTTTCTTGAATCAAAGTGCAAAAATAAACAACAGATTGTGGATGTGATGTGGGTTTTATCATTTCAAGAGAGGAAATGCGGAGAGAAATACAGATAGAAAGAGACTGAGACAACGAGAATGGCTGAATAAATAAAATGCGCACTGACTTTTGGCTTGTTTGCTTTGCTAATTTATTTTCGAATATGATGTAGAGCTTTTAAAATAAACAACACACACACAAAAAAAGGAGGAAAGCGCTGAAAAAACTTGGAACAGTCTGCGATGGGCACGACGACGATTAGCGATGAAAGAGAAACAAACTAGCATAGAGACTTGCAGTACAGTTCGATTCAAGAGTTTAAGATTAGAGTAAAATATTTGGAGACAAAAATGAATGAGGAAAAAGATAAATAAAACAATTGCACAATAAGAAAATAAAATACAAATTTATTTTAGCAATAAGTTTTTAAAAACTTTTTTAAAATTGGTTCATTCTGTAGTTTAAAAACATGCATTTCCTAGAATGAAATAATGTTTATTCACAGCGTAAAAAGGCTGTTCTTACTCTAAATCAATTTAATTGAAATTATTAAAAATGCATTTTTAATTTTCAGTAATCTCTGTATTGTTTATAGCTCTGAAACCCACTATAAAAACTCTCTCACTTTCTCTGCAATTGCCTTGGGCTGATTAGATGTGACCGAAAAAGAAGAGCATAATAAATATCACTCATACGACTCGTTGACCGATAACTGGCCAAACCGCAAAACCCAAGGTCGGCGCATAGTTGCTGCCCGTCTTTCGTTGGGTACTTTTCCGATATTAACACCATTGGACCAAAAAGCGTCCCAGGCGCTAACGAAGGCGCTAATGAAAGACACGTTTCCCCTGGCCAAAAAGCCAAGCAAAAAGCCAGGCTAAGAGGAAAAACAAAAGCCATAGAAGCCTTGCCAGACATGAGGCATCCGGCGTGATCAGCTCGTGGGCAGATGTGAGCTGTCAACAAGCGATCCGATCACTCGGGACTCACAGGGGGTGATTGGGGCGGGAGCTGGGTAAAGAGGGAGGCTATTGGGTTCGGATGAAGGGGGATTGCAAACCGAATCTAGAGGCAACCGAAGAGAAATGGATAGACAGACGGATTGTCACACGCAGCGTTTCGGTTGCAGGGCAAGTATTCGAACAGTGGTCTCAATGGGTTAGAATAGTAGGCGTAGGGGCTAAGATTTTTTAATTGGTCGAGGCACTTAAGCATTAAGATGAAATTGAAAAAGTTGAATCTGTTCGTTCATTCTTTCACTGGATCTTTTTTTATACAACATTTTTTAACATTTTGTACAAATCGATATGCGCATGGTAAATTTCTGGTATTGCATACGCATATCGATTTTACCGAAATTTCTCTCTCGGAGATTCGCTGAATTACGTGAGTGGAAGCGATAAGTACAAACTCTATCAATTCGAGCATATCGATTTGAGGTGCCTGCATATCAAGTCAAAATTTTTACCGTATAACATCTTATCAATCATTGTTTCATTTCAAGTTTTTTTTTTGGATGTATTCAAATAAACATGTGATGTTTAAAAATTTTTTTTTTATTTAATATTTTGTTCCTTAAAATTTATTTATACGTTTAACCACTTGAAACCACTGTACGAACCTCTGGGGAGGTCTTAACGAAGTGCGACAATCAATCAGCAGCAAGTAGTGATGGCAACAACAACAAGAACGACAAAAGCGAAGACGGCGGTCAGCAGGTCAGGCCCGGTAGGTGGCGCTATTGGTGTTGCTGCCGTATTTGCTGCAATACATACGATGCTGTTGTTGTTGCTCCCGTTGCCGTCGCTGCTGTTTGTCTAGACTTTGTTTTGACTTTATGCTATATATGCTAATTGATGTCAGCAACTTGTTTTGCCATTGCAAATTCCCATTGTGATTGCGTCGGTTGTTGTTGGCTTGTCTAATTTGAAAATTGCATTGGCCTCCACAGGCAGTTTTCTTTGCCCCCCTTAACCGCCCCTTTGCATTTTTTTGTTTCACAGTTTGAAATTTTTCAGTTGGTTTAATTTTTTTTTTGATTTTTTTCTTTTGGTTTTTGGACCCACGCACAATCATTTTTCCCAACTAGTCTAACTGTAAACACGAGACGCGTCGCCATGTCTGCGGCTGCGGAGGAAAATGTGGGTATACTGGCGGAAAAAGGGGGTCTGAAAGTGTGGGAGGAGGGGCGGCTTCCAGGCGGGGGCGTGCCAACGAACTCGCTGCCGAATGCAAACTGCTCCTCGACATGAATATGAAACGTATGTAAAACGAAGGGAAACGCATTGCAATTTGCAAAGCGCAGCAGAAAAAATATTGTAAAGCTTTACTCTACAGTTAAAAAAAGTTACAATGCAAAAGAAGATTTAACAAAATTGTAAAAAATGTTCAAATAAATATAAAACGCGTTAGAATGAAAGAATATTTTTTATTATCAATTAAATAGAGCAAATTTTATCGGTATCTCTAGACATTAAATTAGTTTCTGATTACTTTGATTCAGTTGATTGCATTTAAAACATAATAAAGATTAAACTTTTTAATATTTTAAAAACCATCAATAATTTTTGCTGAGTGCCTCTATGGGGCCGCTGTTCATTTTTGGGGCTAGGAAACGAGGGTCTGTCGTGGCATCGCCTTGTCAAATATTTTCCCCTTGCTTTATTTATTTGTTCCAAGCTTCCCTTGGCCCCTTTTGTCACTCCGCTCAACAACCCTCCATTTAGTCGGCACTAAAGCTTTGGAGGGGGAAATTAATTGGCAATGTAGAGGCAGATGCAACACCAACAGCAAGAGCAGCAGCATCAGCAACATCGCTGCATCAGCAACATCTCATTGTCATTAGGGTGTTAAAAGGCGTCTGCATTATCATTAGTTGTAGCCCAGCTGCTGGTGGGCGTGGCGCAAGAGTTTTCCAACATTTTTCATTATTTAATGTTGGTGCTTGTTGTTTTTCTTTTATTTTATTTTATTTTTTTTTTATTTTCTTTCCTTTTTTGAGGGCAACACTCTACTCTTTCTATCCCTCGGCAACTTCTTTCCGTTTCTCTCTTTCGGATCGCTCTTTCTCTATCTGTGCAAAAATTCCCTGGGGCGCTTTTCTTATTTATTTGCGTTATTTATTTCTTGGCGCTGCTTTCGCTTTTGGCAGCGCCAGACGTTGCTGCTGTTGTTTGCATTTGTGACAAAAATAAATGCGCTTGCATTAATTTGCCGTCTGCAAATTGCCACCGGCCACACAGTTTTCCCCTCAGCTAGCTGCAATTGCACAAATTCAAGCGAAATGTAAATGTTTGACAACGAACTTTTCCCCCACGATGTTTGCTCTGGTTCTTGCTTCTTGCTTCAGAGTCCAGAGTTCTGAGTTCTGAGTTCCGAGCTCTGAGTCAGCGCCAGAGCCGGGAAAATTCGAATTGAGTAATACTCAAAGGGTGGAAATAAAGAAAAGCACTTACTTTGTCCCTTTTGGGCCGGGAAAAGTGCAGACCAAAGGCTCAAAGGTGTCAGCCAAGCAAACAAATCCCTGCATTAAGGCACAAAGGCGAAAAGTCAGCGGTTGCAAGTGCAACTGCAAACGCTGCTGCTGCTGCTGCTGCTGATGATGATGGTGTGCAAACATGTGTTAAGCCAAAGCAACAAACCGACAAACCGACAAAGCAATCAAACCAACATTTCCCAGCCATTTGAACAATAGATAAAGGCAGATCATAGAGAGTCATTAGAGTCATCACCTAACCATAATTATTGGCATAATTACGGATGGCAGATGGCAGAAGAAGTGCGTAAGAGAGATACGCGGAAAAAGTCTATAATAACATTGTCGTTAGGTTAGTTGGGGGTAATCAGTGTGTGCTTATCGGCCTTATAGGGCCTGCCATTGGTATCCTATGGCCGGGGACAGCGATCACCATGACTAGACATGAAATGGATTTCTAATGAGACTTAAGGGGGAGCGACTGCTACCTGTGTGTTCTGAAAACCGAGGGGGAAGATAAGAATAGGAATGCAAAACCTCAAGTGTATATGGATAAAGTGGGAATGCAAAAAAGGAACTTCAAGAAGGGCAAGGGAGACGCCCATAAAAGTTCAGAGATATGTACATACATACATGGTTAGTGGTCGCTTAACAAATATTGGGTTGGAAAGTAAGGTGTAAGAATATATAAATAATATTAAATAGTATAAATTTTAAAGAAATAAAAGAACAACTGATCCTCAATAATATTGATATTATGCATATTTTAAATGGTAGCTTTAATTTTCAAGTATTCCATTTGAACTTTGAATATTTTAAGAGAGATTTATAAAAACAAATATATAGCAAGTACTTTTATATCCAAAATAAATGTAATATTTAAATGTTCTATTCAATTTTAATTTAGTTTTAAGTATATAAACCTTTAAATCAAACATGTGTCCAATAAAATTGTATTCTTTGAATCTATAAATATTTTGAAATTTAAAATCACTTCTTTCGATCCTCCTTTTTCTTTCGATTTCACTGTGACTGATTGTGGTGACTCTGCTGAATTTCTGAATTATTGATGATTTCGATTTCCGATGCAGTTACTCAGACTGATTTCCATTCAATACATCGAAGCTATTTCCTTTATTTTTACGAGTCTTCGTTTCGGTTTGTCGAATTTAAATTTGTTTTATTTATTATTTGTTGTTTTTTTTTTGCGGACCGGGACTTGTTGCAGTTTTTATTGCGTATACGCCGTGAGTGTCACAGAAAATTTATGACATTTTCAAGAGCTGTATGCAAAATTGTGGAAATTGTTTCGTGGGCACGGGAGATAGAGAAAAGGTAGCTGAAAGAAAAAAAAAGTGAATATAAAAGAGAGAAATATATTTTGCCTGCAGGGCAAAAATTCCGATGCAATCAACGAGAGCCGTCAACACCTGCAGTGTTTTGTAGCCTGCAGCCATGACGACCACGCCCACAATCCAGGCTGCCCGCCGCCTCCCCCTTTTTTTCCGCTGGGCCGCTGCTCCAATTTGTTGTGCGCTTGACAAAATGCATGGCCAAACAGCCGGCGAACCAGCAACTTGCAACTGCAGCAACATCACCAGCAGCAACAGCAGCGGTCCAATGCATGCGTTTGAAATTAAAACTGAAGTTTTGCACGCTACATTTAAAGCAGCAAACGGAAAATGCAACAGCGGCAACAGCAGCACAGCAACGCAGCAACAGCGGCAACAAGAAGCCAACTGCAACAATGTGAAAATGCAAACTGCGATCATAAAAATTGTGGCCCAACTGCCAACCGCAGCCAAAACGGGACGTGAACGTGGACTTGGACATGCTCGTTGCTGTGGATTTGGCTGGAGGAATGCAGCCGGTGCACAGCGGGAAAAAATCTTAAATAAGAAGACTATTGGGTTAATTTTAATTTAGAATAAAAAAGGAAAGCATGGAAAATAATACAAGTTTGGCTTTGATGAATCAAACATTTGAAATATATTACATGCATACCCATGCAATATGCAATTGCAGTTTAGAAAAATTTTAAAACTATTAGGGCACTTGTTTTATTTTATAAATTTAATGAATTTATAAGTCAAAATGCTTTACATGTGATACATTTGATATTTTAAAAATATATCTTTCATTTTAACCAATAAAAACGTTTATAATATAATTTGAATTTCTCTTTTGCGTGATACAAAAGTATTATTTTCTAAAGGTAAATAAATTTCCTATTTGAGCTCGGAAAATTTGAGGTCGATCGTTTGCAGCAGCTGAACATCGGAGTCACGGGCTCCCTTCAGTTCGGAGTGAGTTTCCTTCCTCAGTCGTTTTGCTGCTTATAAAATTTAAAATCTTGAAAAATCAAACAAAGCTTTCTTAGTAGTTTAAATGATTAGCTCTTAATTCTAGTAAGGATTTAAGGTGTTACAATATATTAAAGTTCGATTTATTGCAGTCTATTAATTTTCTCCCCGTGCAAAGGAAAGGGAGGGGCTGAGGAGCAGCTCGCAACTCATGTGGAATTGATGTGTGGCATGACTCGACTGTCTGTCTGTCAGTCAGCCACCAGCGGAGGGAAATGCGGGAAAGCCGGGGGGAAAGTGGGAAAAGAGGTGCACATTGTTTTTGCCGTTTTGTTTGAACTTTGTTTTCAATGTTGCACAGCGCAGCGATGCAACAATTTCCGCTCCTCGCCCCCCGCTCTATTAGTTAATTTGCAATTAAAAGCTAAACACGTTTTGGTGGCATCCAAATGACTTTTGGGGCCCACCCACGTTGCCTGGAGGCGTTTTGATAATCGTCGCTTCGCTGCCTGTGTATCGGTATCTGTGTGCCTGTCTTCTTGGCCGCCTTTCGATGTGTGAGTTTTGGCCAAGTCGAAGATACAACCAACGGCCAAGGCCAACAACACGTGCTGCTTTAATATGCCAGGCCAAGGGAGCTTGGAGATGGACTCGTGAATAACAAAATTTGTTGGAGATCTATACAGAATCTGTACTTTATCTATAAAGTTTTAAATTGTTTTTTTTTAATTGTCGTTCTTTGTTTTGTAATTTAGTTATTTGAATAATTTTTACACATTGTTGTACATGATAATTAATAAATTTAAGCATTCCTTAAGTTTATAAATTCCTTTTAATAGCAGAACAAAATAAAAAATAATAATGTTGTATAAATTATAAATGATTTATTTAGCAAAGTATACAATTGTTAAATTTCACCAGTGGCTATTGGGATTATTATGTAAGGAATAGGTTCTTTTTTACCTTAGTTCAAGATGACTTTTAATTGATATAGCTTTTATGTAAAAAGTTTAATATAAGTAAAGCATGGAAAGTTAATAAAAAATTGTTATTATCTGCAGTTGAACTTTCATAACTCAAACAACTATCTGTAACCAACAAAAATTTGTGTAGAGAATAGTTATTTTATAGCAGTGAGCTAGACTAGTTTTCAGAGGATCCCATCTTTTATTGAGTTGTTAAATTAATAAATCCGAGGGGTTTACTGTTTTTGCATAAATCTTCTGTTAATCAAAAATCAATCGGAAAATGACACCTTAGTTTTCTATATTTTTACCCCGTTCACGACTCACGCTCTCACCGCTGGGAACTTCTCCTCCACCTTCCATCCAATCTTTTTTATTTTGTTTTCAGCTGCATGTGTGCATTGGCATTTGCATTGCTCGCGTGGAGTTTGCCCGTCGCCAAAGTCGCCGTAGTCGCAGTCGTCTGCTGTATTGCTATATCGCTGATTATCCGGCTCCCAATGCCATTACCCATTACCCATTGTTGTATTTGTTGTATTTCTGCTGCTGCTGCTATTGAACTGAGCGATTTGTCTTCTATTTGGAAAGAGGCGGGGATCAGAGTGAAGGGGTGCAAATGTCATGCGACAGAATGGAAAATCGAAGCAGGCGAGCCGAAACGTGAGCTGGCAATTAAGCAAGCCAAGCCATCGAGTTGCGGGCCAAACTTAGATTTGCCACGGCAAAAATGCCAGTCCAAGACAGTTGGACTCCCCGGCCATCCATCCATATACCAAGTCCTGCTGACGGATCAGCCAGAGAGACTGGTGCACATGTCAGGTCTGCTCAACTTTGGACTCGAGTCTGAATTCAAATGGTCTAGGAATATGGCCATACTAGTTCAGCGGAGATCAAGCACTGAGAAAAATACTATTGCTTATGCTTGTTCGACTTGATATATAAATTATCACTCTTGGATATTATAATCGGTTTAATGTAATATTGCTTAGCTAAACAATCTTTCATAATTTGTTCTGTTTTTATTTGTTAATAAATATTTTTCAGTGAGGGAATTCCAATAACCCCCTACCCTCCATCGACTGATTAGATTTTCCCCATATGCAGCATGGCAATTGTGTGACGAATACGGCATCAATTGAGTGAGCGGGAAGGCTGCTGTTTTCCATCTAACCATTTTTCCCAGCGGTTTACCATTTCCGGGACAACAGGGGAGACATAAGTTGTGCCGCGGAAAATGCGCGCGAAAATTGTGTGAGAAATTTCCAAGAACCTGGAATAAATGAATGACTGAATGAGTGATGGCCAAATGAATGAATGATGGTCATCATCTTGTGGTTTGTTTTGTCTGCGGCTTTGGCTTTATCCCTCCCTCTTACT